>OY992877.1:159922977-160225477 GCA_963921405.1 Cepaea hortensis | reverse complement strand
TATATTCGGGAATTACTGTTACTGGATTTATATATGTTGCATGTTTCTGTGTTCATTCATTATTAAAGGGCTATTATGTGCGCAAACTCAATCTTGTTCACTGACTGGTGGACGTGTGCTGCAGTGGGGACTTGTGGTGTGAGACAGATGGCTAGCTCAGCTTCCACTCTGCAGTGATATAGAAGGAGCATTAGGATCTAGACAACGACCAATCTCATTCTGTAGCAAAAGAGATTGTGACAACAGCATATTCACACCAACCCTTTGCTACCAATCTCAGACCTGGACTTTATACAAATTACACCTTCGCAAAATCAACACCTGCGAAATGAGATGCCTGAGGAGAGCTGCCAACTTAGCAATCCGAGACCGAGTAAGAAATGATATTATCAGACAGACTATGGGATCAACACCTTGTGCCACATTTATTGAAAGACAGAAGATCAAGTGGTTTTTGCCATGTCGTTAGAATGCAACACCAGCAACTACCATCACTGGCCTTACATCAAAGATCATCTGCGACGTGACCACGAGGACGTCCGAGAAGAACATGGATTAACGACATCAAAGACATTGTACAACCACACGGAATGACACAATCCAGTGCCGCCCACCGGGGGGCTGGGACGCACTTTATTCCTCCCCACGACGCTTCACGGCAGAAGTGGAAGATGATGATGATGATGATGATGATGATATATATATATATATATATATATATATATATATATATATATATATATATATATATATATATTAACTCACTTAAAGGAAAAAGCTCAACCAATGGGGCTGGTTATCAACCAAGATAAGACAGTATATATGGTAATTTCAAGAGAAGGAACGGCTAAAAACTCTGGCCACATACAAATAGATAATATGACCATTAGATGAAGGGAAACATACAAATACTTGGGTACAACCTTCAACTGCTCCAACATAATAAGGGAAGAAATACAAGCTAGAATAAACTCTGGAAATAAGATATACTATGCACTACATCTGCTAAAATCAAATGCGCTATCTCGTAACACCAAGATCACAATATACAAAACACTGATTAGGCCAGTTGTGCTGTATGGCTCTGAAACCTGGAGTACAACTAAAGGAGGCGAAGCCTTGTTACAAACCTTTGAGAACAAAGTCTTAAGACGCATCTTTGGGCCCATTAGAGATACACAAAGTGGAGAGTGGAAAAGAAGAAGCAACAAAGACATTTATGATATGTTTAAGCTCCCGTTAATTACTGGTATCATGAAGGCTAATAGACTGCAATGGCTGGGGCATATATAAAGAATGGAAGATAATAGGGAAACAAAACTCGATTACACTCAGGAAATAAATGACCGTAGACCCTGAGGCAGACCAAGAAGACGGCGGAGAGATAATATATATACAGACCTACAAGCACTTGGAATCAGCGACTGGCAATAGATGGTCAATCAGAGAGACGAATGGAGACGGCTTGTATCTGCAGCAAAGAACCTCAATGGCTCGGAATGCTGAAGAAGAGGAATAATATATATATATATATATATATATATATATATATATATATATATATATATATATATATATGAGGAGCGGCTGGCTGAGTGGCTAGCATGCCGGGCTCTCCTTCGGGAAACCCGGGTTCGAATCCTCGGTGAGGTGTGGAGTTTTTTTCTGTCCAGGGCAAAAAGAAAACTCTAACCTGCACAGTTCGCAGCGACTGCACTAGCCATTTGGCCTTAATTCCTCAGGCTCAAGACCCCCCCCCCCCCTTTCCCGTCCTACTCCGCAGGGTATTATATGCAGTAAATGACAGTTTATATATATATATATATATATATATATATATATATATATATATATATATATATATATATATATATATATATATATATATATATATATGTTTGTGGGTATTTATGTATTGGATGCGTTCGATAACGGTACATCCGATTGAGATGAAATTTTCTACACGTCTTCCTTTCATTCCTTTGAAACCGACTATAATAGTTTCTTAATGTAAAATCTTCTACTTATTTAATAACATTTACTTTTCCATTTTCATTATATAATGTCTATATAGCAGGGGGACTTCACTCTAGAAAAGTTATTTCAAGGGGCATAACTTTTAATAACATTTCTATATACTTTATAGTCATATTGTTGGACTTACTTGCACTATTGTTAAACTCTTTGTCTATAGTTATTTTCAGGCATATGAGTTATAATAAATAATGATATAATCTTTAAGGCATTTTCAAAGTTTTCATAAAAATAATCCATAATGCATAACATTGTAACCCATCTTTTTCTACAGTTTTCATTGAATGGCGTGTGGAAGGACATTCTTTTAAGTTATTGTGCGCCAGGAGCTGGGCGAAACCACGCCAGGTCAGATAGATAGACAGACAGACAGATAGTCGGGAACGGAAGCTTATTTGACTACTTATATGAATTAAATGACATGCTCCCCACCAGGGACTGGGTGAAGCCGGGCCGGGTCAGACAGACAGATAGACAGACAGACAGTCGGGAACGGGATAGCTTATATGACTACGTACATGAATTAAATTAGATGCTCCCCACCAGGGACTGGGTGAAGCCGGGCCGGGACAGACAGATAGACAGACAAACAGATAGTCGGGAACGGGAGAGCTTATATGACTACGTATATGAATTAAATGAGATGCTCCCCACCAGGGACTGGGTGAAGCCGGGCCCGGTCAGACAGACAGACAGACAGATAGACAGACAAACAGATAGTCGGGAACGGGAGAGCTTATATGACTACTTATATGAATTAAATGAGATGCTCCCCACCAGGGACTGGGTGAAGCCGGGCCGGTTCAGCCAGACAGACAGACAAACAAGCAGACAGACAGACTGATAGATAGATAGATCCCCTCCAGGGCCTGGGCGAAGCCGGGCCGGGTCAGCTAGTATATATATATATATATATATATATATATATATATATATATATATATATATATATATATATATATATATATAAATTAAATGTATATGAAAATACACAACGTTTTTAGGGCAGGTCTATCCCGTTCCAAACATAACAAGATGGGGTTCTGGAGACTGTCACAGAATGCTTAAAAGTTTTCCTTGGCGGTTGCATATATGGCCTACTCTTCACGATTTCCAGCTGATTATTTTACAAAACTGAATTGAATAACCAAAAGTGTCCCCTGACATTGCTCTTTAACTTTTAATATATTCGTATATCTGCAACGCTCCACAGGGCTGCCAAGTCTACAAGTCAGGGTATCCAGTCTTTGGCCTTGGTGTGGTCGACAAATTTGACGCCACAAAAGTTGAAGATGATTATGTTTTGACAAATTCATTCACTACATTTTATGATTACAAGCTGCGGTAAGTGTTTGTCTGTGGATGCCATCGTTGTTAATACACTTAACTGCATCAAAATATTCGTATGCCAGGCGACGCATAGGATCGTCTTCTTCCATATCCATCTGTTGTTGATGTTCTTGACGTTTTTCACTGTTGATCGTCATTCCCATCACTCTAACAAAAAGTTGTTTTTAAGAAGCGCTCGCTGTCCCCAGGGCCAAGAGCCGACTTATGAGGTTCTACGTCCATGTGTGACATTGTCATGACCGTCTCTGCTGGTGATCCTGGTCAGATCAGACGCTGATAATTCTATACTTTGATCTTAACCTAAAGGCCTAGAAGCGATCAGGTCCTGAGGAAACAAAAAAGTGTACACATCTGACAAGGATGTTAGGCCAGAAAACAAAATAATTAACGTTGGTGTAGCGTATGCTACTAAGATAGAGAATAGATCAAAGTATATACAGAGTAGGCTTTCTAAGATTAGATAGTCTGACCACTGCTGAAGAAGCGACCAAAAGGCTCGCAATTCTAGACGTAAGATTTCCAATGGTCCCAGAATGGATTTCGACTTCTAATAGTGCTATGCGGAAAGTTATGACAACCACCGTACTTAAAGAAAGACAGTATGTCATTGAATTCCTGCTACTGTGCCTGGATGAATATTGAACACCCCCCCCCCCCCCTTATCTAATTTATTCCCACAACACGGACACACACACACACACACACACACACAGTCACCCGCTGGGTACTCACGGATACAACGGCAAGGGAGAAACAACTCCCTGCTAATCATCAACACGGATAACTGGCCGGGAGTGGCAAACATAGTTGAAAAGCTGCGATGTGGCAAACGGGTGGTATGCCACTTAATTGCTGGTTCTTGGTCTCCTGACTGGTAAGTGGGTGCTATCAATCTCTTCTCGGCTCCTCCTCTGATCGACTGAAGTGTTCTGTTGACAGTCTGGTTAGAGGTAGGTAAACCACAAACTTGGTCCTATATGAGTGAGTGGTGAGTGGACAGTTTGTATAGTGGTAGGTAAACCACAAACTTGGTCCTATATGAGTGAATGGTGAGTGGACAGTTTGGGTAGTGGTAGGTAAACCACAAACTTGATCTTATATAGATGAGTGGTGAGTGGTAACAGATCGTGACTACGGCGACTGTTGATCAGGGTGTAGATTCTGCGAATAGCATTGTAGAAAAGGGGTGAATATTCTTTCAAGACAAGTTTATAAATATAAACTGTTGTTCATGTCTGCTCCTTGATGGCTTCATACAGAAAACCTAAAATAGCATAGGCTATCTGTCTTTGCATACCATAATTCCCTATACTGAGATCGATAACAGCACACTGATCTAAGGAAAAACAGCACACAAATGGTATTCTATTCCTTCTTCTTCTTATAGTTAAATCGAATATGTATAATCACTCAGATGCTCTACTTCACAGACTACTGACCTTGTAACATATATATTCCAAGTCATGATTAATTATGGAAACACACGAACCCCAATCCACACAATGAATTAACATCACGTATTATCGGATGAATTAAATGGAACGAAATCAACTCACACGCCACACTTACGACGTCACGATATACATAGATTATTGAACCATTAAATCTATGAAACAACACAAATCATCTTCCCCAGTTATGAATTTTAAGTCTATCAATCAACTTCATTATCTTCAGTAACACATACTTAATTAATTATCCATAAGATTCCCTAGCTAGGATTAAGATTACTTTCATTATAAACAAGCACGATATTAAGGATGGAGAGTTCTCCCAGGTTCGATCTTGTTAATGTTTTGTTTGTCCATCAAGAATGATAATGACCATTCATTTCATCCAGTGGGGTTGAAAGTATGGAGCCCTGAGTTCTAAAATGGCTGGTAAGGCCTATTTTGGCTCGAAATGTTCTTTAACAATGTAGGCAAAGAATTCTTGACGTTCTAAGAGGAGGATCTCCTTCAGTGGTTTTTCTGTCCAGCGTTTTCTTCACAGCTCTTGCAATCCTGGTTGCTTCACAAGTGACTGCACCCTTATGTAATGATGTACGCCACGAATTACGGTCTTTAGCAGCAGTCTCCCATATGTCAGGATGAATTTCAAAAGCTTTCAGTTAAATTTTCAGAGTATCTCTAAAGCGTTTCCTCTGGCCGCCTTGGGAGCGTTTACCATAACGCAGCTCGCCGTAAAAAAATTTGTTTAGGAAGCCTGTGATCTGGCATACGAGTTAAATGACCAGCCCAGCGAATCTGAGTTTTCTTTAGTAGAGTGTGGATACTGGGCATAGACACTCTTTATAGAACTTCAGTGTCTGGGATCTTGTCTTGCCATTTAATCTTCAAAAGCTTCCTAAGGCAGGCTGTGTGGAGGTGGTTTAATTTCCTAGCGTGTCGCTGATAAATAGTCCCTGCTTCACAAGCATATAGAAGTCGTGGTCGTCGACGTCGTCGTCACTGCGAGCGCTAACAAGTCAAGTCGCCTTATCCTGTCAAGAAGCCTGATACGCGGGAAAATGTCACGTTGAAAGTCCAACAACAAGAAACACGCGGTAGCCAAGATGTGCAGCGTGGGAGCCGACAACAATAAGAAGAACGTGGAGAACCTACCTGCTAGCTGCATATAAGAGCCTGATACTTCAGCTATTACTGAAGCTACCACGAGGGAGAAGATCGACAGCCCAACACAGACAAGAATAAAGACAACAGAGAAAAAGGAGGATAAAGACACCAGAGCCGGGTACACCGTCTCAAAAACAGTCCGATGGGTTGTCAAGCGGATTCAAGTGGAGCTGATAGATGAAGAAATCCTGAAGCAGCTACGAGAAGAGAATCTTCACATCCGATTCTTGAGGCGGAGCGGCTCCTCACTTACTCCAAGATTCCCACAACCTTGGCGGTGGTGACATCGGAGGGCAGCGAGATGCCGACCACAGTATCAATCAACAAGAGAATGCATCAGCCAGAGAGATTCATCCCAAGAATCACTCAATGTTCCAGATGTCAGAGGGCCGGCCACAGAAGGGCAATATGTCGCAGTAAGACAGAAAGCTGCCGTTACGGCGCTGATCACCACGCCTTCAAGGAGTGTCCGCTGGCCAAGCTGGACACGGACTTCCGAGCTCCTAACAACAGAAGAAAGTGCGCCAACTGCCTGGGCAAGCATGAAGCAAGATACTTGGGCTGTCCGTACCTGCAACGACACAGAAACGTCTTGAAGATAGCCATCACCACAAAGACACCATACAACAAAGCAATGCGGAGGTGCGAGACAGCCAAGGGTTGCTCATAAGCGGAAAGAGCCCAACTGCAAAGCCAAATAGACGAGCTAAAGAAGCAAATCAAGCTACTCCTATCACCGCCACAAACCAGCGACAATGAAAAACTGCTTGTTGAAATGAAGGAGATACAGAAAAACATCAAACAAGAGATGGAGCGCATGGCCGAGATGAAGAAGGAGAACGAAGAAATCCTACAAATGATCAAGACCGAAACAGAATTGCATAGAGCTGAAATGGAACTCTTTCAAAATAAACCAACATAAGTCATACAAGAACTCACAGATAAACCACAAGATGAAAACCAAGAGACCGAGCCTGAACCGCAAGCTAAAGCCAGCAGCCCAACCACAACGCCAAAGAGGGAACCACAATCCCGTCGGATCTCTGAAGGAGGCACAGAATACCCAGTTAGCAAGGAGGAACTCAAGCGCGAGGAATTCAGAAGGCGCTGGGAAGAAAAAGAAAAGAAGAAGCCTAAGAAACTCCGGGGGAAACCGATGGAATACTCAGTCTTACACTACGACTGTGAGACCGACTTCGAGTACTACATAGATGACGGTAAAATCGTCCCATGGTTGACCACGGAGGAAGAAAACCTAAGGCAGCAGATACTCAAACGCGACAGTGGAAACAGGCGCAGGGAGGAAAATGGAAACGTCGAAAAGCTCCTTCATAAAATACACAAAAAAGGAGACAAAAAGACCAAATCAAAAGGCCTTATAAGGACTGCACCCAGCCAAGCCAGACGAGGCAGGAGCCTGCACCAACAAAGAAAACCACAAGAGGAGACGAGCACAAATGATAGCCGCTGACCGATCCCCCAGCTGACGTCACAGACACAAACCAACATAACCAGTCCGAGATAGGACTCACAAGACAAGAATTAGGGTGAATAAACGCACAAAAACTACAAACCTCAACAATAACCGTCGCTGAGGAAACAGGTTGAACGAGGCCGAATTTGGAATCTTTGTTTTGAAAATTGGAAATGGAAATGGAAGCATATAGCATTGTGAATAATACAACTACTTTATAGACTTTCAGCTATGTTTGCAGGCTTATTCCATTTCTGTCCCATACATTCTTGTACAGTCTGCCAAAGACCGCGCTGACCTTGAAGATTCTTGTATTCACTTCGTCATCAATTGCGGCAGCTTGTGACACAGTGCTGCCAAGACAGGTGAATTTGTCCAAAACACTTAGTCTATGACCATTCACCTTGATATTCAGCAAGGTGTGATTATTCCCTGGAGCTGGCTGGTACATAACTACAGTCTTCTTCAAGTTGATATTGAGCCCAAAGTTGGCACAGGCATACGAGAAAGCTGAAACATTGTGTTGCATGTCTGCCTCTGAGTTGGCATATAGAACGCAATCATCAGCAAACAGCAGTTCTCTGGCGTTGTCGCTGTTAGTTTTGGTTTTGGCTTTCAGTCTTCTGAGACTGAACAACTTTCCATCCATGCGATAGTTGATGTCTATTCCAATGTCATTGTTCTCGAAGGCATTCGTCAGCATAGCTGAAAACATGAGGCTGAACAGTGTTGGTGCCAGAACACATCTTTGCTACACTCCATTGGTGACAGGAAAGGGCTCAGACAGTTCACCATTTTCCTGTAATCTTGCCTGCATACCATCATTAAATAGCCGCACTATCTGGACGAACTTTTGTGGACAGCCATATTTCGCCATAATCTTCCACAGTCCTTCTCTGCTGACTGTATCATAAGTCTTGGTAAGGTCAATGAAAGTGGAGAACATTTCAGAGTTCTGTTCCTATATATGAAGTTGGATGAAGAATGACTTGCGCGATGAATTGGATTAAAGTGAGGAATAGTTGCTCAATTCGTCAACCTCACTCTCTCGCCTGAGTCCATCTGAGTCCAGTGGCAAGACAATCAAGACGACTGGAGACGAATACAGGTGCAGTGGATGACCAGGGCGCTCTACTTGCCTTTCCGTGCTCATTACATTCCACAACGCTTTGCAGGTAAACGTCGTCTTGCACGTTGAATCATCAGTGATTTCATCCTCGCAGTCTGCTGAATCCTGTCTTCACATGCTGGGTAGGCATATATAACAGAGGAGGCTGTTATACGGGGTTTAGTTAGTGGCACGGCGTGCAGAGGGAAGGAAATAAATAGCTGATGCACGCGTGAGCACCGTAGTTGGGTAGTTAGGGACGCTCACGTGCTGACGTAGAGATAAACAAGGGGTTAGTTACGACTCAGCCGCCAAGCCAGCAACATGTATCTACTTTTGTAGTCGCTGTATGCATTTTGATATCACTGAAGTTTCTCCCAATAAACTGAATTTTATAGTCATCGTTGGCTTGACTTCCTACATGCAGTTGCTTTTGAGTCTTGTCGCTCTGTTAAACATACTCTAGCTCACCGCTTGGTTTGACACCAAATCGGTCACCCATGCCTGATTTAGCCAGCCTCTCAAGCTGTTGCCCGGGGGGGGGGGAGTGGCCGCTGTCGCATGCTGACAGCTACTAGGAGCCACAAACGTGAGCTGGATGTCAGGCTTGGAACAGTGGGGGTTGGGTCCTGAAGAGGACATGAGAGTCATCCTTACTAAAAGGTACTACCAATGCCTGACACCCCGTACCCCCGATCTTGTTAATGGGTGTTAATTGAAACACGTGTTAGTAATCTGACTATGGGTCAGATAAAGATTGATAAATAACAATTCAGTATAACTTATTTAATCTCCTAACTAATTCCTTAGACTAATATAAGGGGCGTTGATTTGAAATCCGTTCGTGCCGCACCGCGCGTAATTGCGTACGTTGAACATGAGCATGTCATAGTCATGTGATAAGTACAGGCCAATGAACAAAAGAGCACGTGCTTATCGTCCCATGATGCATAGGTTCTGCTTCTGACCGTTGAGAAAATTGCCGGGTTGATCCAAAATCCGCCTAAAGAAACTCAAAGAGCGGTGATTCAGTTTCTTTCATTTGAAGGATGTCGACCAGTGGACATTCATCGAAGAATGCAGGCAGCGTACGGTAACAAATGTGACAGACTGGGCACGAATGTTTCGGAAAGGACGTCAGTCCACTACAGATCTTCGACGGCCGGGTCAAGCGCATATTGTTGCAACAGAAAAAAAAAAAAAAACATCGCCAAAATTGATGCAGCAGTACAGATGATTGATTAATTAATTGATTGATTGATTTAGGAACCGACATCACAGCATTCGGGGCATTCCCATAATCGCTCCGTCCCCATCCTCAGCAGCCAGCGAAGAATTCCAATCCCAATAGTACCAGTAGCAATCTGATTATATGTGCGTCTCGCCTTTTCTCTAAGCGGTCGAGCATCGGCCAGATCCCCTCGTCACTCCTCGCTGTCGCATTCTTGCCAGACCATGATGATCCATTTGCTCCTCCGAGGTGTACACGTGCTCCCACAAGGCCGCAATCACGTCTGCCTTATCATGCATCAATACTCCACCAAGTTTTGCAGAGCCAGCCAATCTGTTTGCCCATTCATTCCCCAGCACACCAGCATGCCCCGGAGAAATGATCCAGACGATGTTTGTCACTCGTGACTTCGGAAGCGAAGCATGCCACTCTGCACGAAGCCTGCCCGTCCTCACCCTCGTCAGCATGCTTTCTGAGTCAGTTACAAGCACGATGTGTGTGTGTGTGTGTGTGTGTGTGTGTGTGTGTGTGTGTGTGTCGTATTCTCCATCCAGCGGAAAGCTGCACTGACTTCCTCCACCTCCATTCTTAAGCAAGATGTTGTGGTATCATATGCCAGGCTCTCCTGCACCAAACTTCGACCATTAGCCTATGCCAGGCACTTCTACTACCTCTCAACACCGAACCATCTATGTAGATAATCACTTCACCTGGGCGAGCATTATCCTGAATTAGTTGCTGGATGAACCGTTGCAGATGAACCGTTGTCGAAGCATACGTTCGCTAGCGAAAGAATTTGATGTGTCAGTTGGGAGAATTCAACAGGTCGTTCGTAAGAAACTGCAATAGCGGAAGGTGTGTTCACAGTGAGTACCACGGATGTTGACCGACCACCAAAAAGAGAAACGCATGGGATGGTGTTTGGACCACTTTCTGCGTTACAGAGTGGAAGGTGGTGCATTTCTCTTCCGCATAGTGGCAGGCGATAAATCAAGGTGTTACCACTTTGAGCCAAGCAGCAAAAGAGAGAGAGAGAGAGAGACAGAGAGAGAGAGAGAGAGAGAGAGAGAGAGAGAGAGAGAGAGAGAGAGAGAGAGAGCATGCAATGGAAGCATGCTGGATCACTAAAAGCCAAAAAATTCAAGTTACAGGTTTCCGCTGGTAAGGTTATGCTGAACGTATTTTTTGACCGTGAAGGGTTATTGTTGGCCGACTTTAAAGAACCTGGTGTCAACATCTGCTCTACCCACTACTTGCAAACACTAGACACGCTGCAAAAAGCCATCAAGAATAAACGACCCGGCATGCTTTATCGCGGTGTGATTTTGTTGGACGATAATGATCGTCCGCATGTCGCAAAGATTGTGCAGGGGGCATTAGCAAGGGAAAAGCGGGAAATTCTGCAACATCCAGCCTATAGTCCTGATTTGTCACCATGTGATTTTCATTTGTTCGGACCTCTTAAAAAGACTCTCAAGGGGCAACGATTTCACACAGATGCAGGCGTAATGAACGCGGTAAACACTTGGTTCAGTGAGAAATCACAATCATTTATTGCGGACGGCATTCGCCGCGTACCTAAGCAATTGCGACTTCTTCTGACAAACCCACGGTGTATAATTCATTCAAAATGAATTTTTGTTTGATTCTACCACACCTGTTAATGTTTCTTTCATGCTTTTGTAATAAAGCCATTGGAACGGGTTTCAAATGAAGGTTCCTAAGCTAAGCACATAATTAATATTTCTTAACTCTAATCGTCTACTGAATAAATCAAGTTTCGTTTCAGCATGTAGACACCTCTTATTTTCGATTTCCTGTGTTTTAGCCACGCGTCGGTTGCCCCGGCTTGATAGTGTTTTCCCCTTGTCCTCAAGAAGTGTGATACAAACATTGCACTAATTCTAGTATTAGTTAGCTAACTACTCGTTCTATTAACATTATCTATTGTCCATCCTCACGCTTTTAGATCACACAGACAAATTGACACACACACACACACACATTTTAGAGACAAATTTCTTCACAACATACCCTTCAACTCTGATTTGATCGGCACCTCTCAGGTGAGGAGGATACCACTGGTTTTCACTATCTTCTTTTTACACATTAAGGCTTAACAATAGCCAGATTAAATTTTCTAAAGACACAAACAAGTGTACTAATAGCCAGCTGACATAGTACCTCCGTTCACCATCAGGTTAAGTGATTAAAATGACAGAATTAAAGAGCTCTCTTCCGGACCAGGAGCGATCCTTTCGAGTTTTCCTGTTGCCAAATTAATTTCAAGCTAAACTGAATAAAATTCGCAGCCTAAATTGGTTACTTGGCTTTTAAACAAACCCTACACTATATATATATATATATATATATATATATATATATATATATATATATATATAAAATATATTCCAATAAATAATATGTATGTATGTATGTATGTATGTATGTATGTATGTATGTATGTATGTATATATGTATGTATGTATGTATGTATGTATGTATGTATGTATGTCTGTCTGTCTGTCTGTCTGTCTGTCTGTCTGCCTGCCTGCCTGCCTGCCTGCCTGCCTGCCTGCCTGTTTGTCTGTCTGTCTGTGTATGCGCGTGTGTAGGTACGCACGCACTCACGCAAGCACGCACGCACGCACGCACGCGCGTAGGTAGGTAGGTAGGGAGGTAGGAAGGGAGGGAGGGAGGGATGCTTGTATGCATGTATGCATGTATGCATTATGCATGCATGCATGAATGCATGCCTGCCTGCCTGTCTACGTGCGCGCACATGCGCGCGCGGGCGTGCGTGCATCTTGCTTGCTTTTAGGCAGGCAGGTAGGCATATATGCTTACATACGGGCATATGTGCATGCATGCATGTATACAAAAAGTATGTAAAAAATGTATTTAAAAGCATACAACTTTACATAACTTTTTAGGGCAGGTTTATCCCTAGGTAAACAAAATCATACGGGATCGTTGACTGTGTCACAGTTGGAGAAATAGATGAACATAATAACATAATTAAAACTAAAGCACGTATCAATTTCTTTAAAAAGTATGAATAAAACACAAACACAACTGTCCGACAAAGAACAAAACAAAAACAAATTTAAGTAAATTAATATGAAACTTAAACACAATAACGTACATTAAAACACTAGAATTATATACAAAGGGTAAGGTGAAGGTAAAGGACGAGTGCGTGGCTTCCGTGGAAAGCAATATTTCGGAGAATTGTAAGTGAAATCGCCAATAATAGAATTAAACAAGGACAAATTAGATTGATGAGTTGAATTGAGCCAAGAACAGACATAACAGCACTCGATACTCTCTCATACGTGCTCCGTCCTCATCTTCAACATCCAGCAAAGAGTCCCAATACTAATGGTGCAAGTAGCAGTCTGATGTCAGTAGCAGTCTAAAGTAGCCGTCTATGTCTGGCTTTACCTCGTAGTCACCAGTGTCGGCCAGATCCTCTAGTCCTGCAGCACTATTCTCTCCAGGCTGTGGTAATCTGTCTGTTCTTCTGCACTATACACACGATCCCAAAGGGCCCCGACCACGTCTGCCTTAGCATACAACAATACCCCATCGAGCGGCGCAGACCCAGCCAATCTGTCCGCCTGCTCGTTTCCCATCACACCAGCATGTCCTGGGGGGCAAATCCAACAGATGCTCTGTATTTCTGCGTCTTCATCTTTTTCATCAGACTTTGTGAGTCCGTTACAATCACATGTGTGTGCTGTTTGTCTTCCAGCCAGCGAAACGCCGCTGTGACTTCCCTCACCTCTATTCTAAGACTAGATTATGTGGTATATATCCTGCAGCAAACACGTCCACCAACCTTCGCCACGAACCCCCAGGCACTCTTTCACCTCTTAGCACAGAGTCATCCGTGTAGATGATTACATCACCTGGTCGCGAACTGTCGTGGGTCAATTGTTGCATCTCCCATTCAGTGCAGACTGCCGGTCATTCCCTGCATTCCTGATCCAATATGATTATGACCTTGCGCAGGACTGACCTTTTCTCTGGCTTTCTGACCCACTCGTCTCCTCTCCCAATGTTATCAAGCAATCACACTTCTGTGGTTGTGTTCTCTGTCTGAGCCATCCATGATTTCTCCCTGATCAGCTCTGATCTGGTTCTTTACCGTATTCAAGTCTTCATGCAGGGGGTGTTCCGTGTCTGCGGCCACTCGAAAATATGATTTAGTCTGCAGCACCTTGAGCCGTCTTCGATTGTGGGTAAAGCTAGGATGTATCGCATACACACTAATGGCGTGTCCCTTGTACATCCCAGTATCGTCCGCATAGCTTCATTATGTATACGCTCTAGTTTCACCAGCTGAATCTTGATACTGTGAGCAGCCCCAATCCATACTCAGTCACTGAGAGAATTAGATGCTCACAGAGTATGAATAAGATTCTTTGCTCCATGCACAATGCTGCCATGATCTTCAGCCCACAGAGTTCCTTCTTAGATCTCATAACAGCTTTTTCGACATTATCCCTGAATGACAGGCTTCTGTCGAAGGTGATTCCAGGTTTATAAATTTACCACCTCTGTTAACATTTCTGCCATTTATTGTAAAACATGAGACGTCAGCCTTATCAAGTCTATTGTCCTGAAAGCACCATAACACAGACGCAATATCTGGACAGTTGTCAAGACAGGTGTTCAAGTAAAAAAAAAAATGATGTGGAAGAGATTGTGGCGCTTACTACATGAGGAAGGCCAAACTGAAGACACTACCTGGGCTTTCCCCGTGCACTAACACAGTGTTGTGCATTGACTTCAGCTGCATTTGTATTATATACTATTTTTTAGATACTGTGGGTAAATTGTTTGTTCTTCTCCGCATAAATTTATCTTATAACAATGCGGACATGTATCACATAATCCCATGCTGTACCAAACTACCATATTGGTTGCTCGATGTATGGTATTCTATATTTTTTCCCAGTTACCTGAAGGGGGACCCAAAGGTCTCTTCCTTAGCAGGCAGGCTCTACTGGGGTGTAGGTGTAGGCTATTGGAACTGTCGTGGTGCCAGGCAGAAAGGGCTGGTACTGAAGAAGTTGATCATCATCATCATCATCATCATCATCATCATCTTCCACTTCTGCCGTCAAGCGTCGTGGGGAGGGATAATTTGCGTTCCAGCGCCCGGTGGGCGGCACTGGATAGTGTTATTCCGTGTGGTTGTACAATGTCTCTGATGTCGTCAATCCATTGTCTTCTTGGACGTCCTCGTGGTCTCGTCGCAGATGATCTTTGATGTAAGGCCAGTGATGGTAGTTGCTGGTGTTGCATTCTAACGACATGGCCAAACCACTTGATCTTCTGTCTTTCAATAAATGTGGCACAAGGCGTTGATCCCACAGTCTGTCTGATAATAGCATTTCTTACTCGGTCTCGGATTGTTAAGTTGGCAGCTCTCCTCAGGCATCTCATTTCGCAGGCGTTGATTTTGCGAAGAAGAAGTTGATTTACGACTTAAATGTCGTCTTTCTTCAAGAACTTAATGCTAGTAACTATCAGTGCCCTAGATATGCCTGCTATATACGCACTTGTGGTCATAAAATACATGGACAAGGTTTGTTGGTCAAGCAAGGAGTGAGGCATGCGGTGCTGGACAAGAGTAAGTGGAATTATAAGGCAAGCGAGGTTCAGGGGATTCAGTTGGAGATTGGCGGCCTCAATTGGAATATTATAAATGTATATACCGCAGTGGACTCTGCTGTCACTAAGGAGCATTGGAGCTGGCTTGAGGAGCTGGAGGGAATCCCAGGCGGCAAGAATTCTCATCTGTGGGGATTTTAACGCTCAGAGCAGTGAAAGAGAACTATACAAGGGAAAACCGACAGGGATGCCGTAGTTGGGACAGGGGTAATTTCCATTAATATTGGGGAGGGGGAGGGAGGGCAACTTGAGTGGCAATTAGACCTGGAAACGCAGATACTGCTACCGCGTTGGCACTTGTCACCAGGTCGGCGGTATCGGAAACGAAATGGACCGTTTTGGGAGATCATGGAAGTAACCACCTGCCTTGCCCCGTGTTGATTTCAAAATCGAGCAAGTTCAAAGCTGCGAGAGCAAATACGAGTTGATCGAGACCCTTATTGGACACATCCTACAGAAGGCATGGATTAGACCGAGCAGACTCAATTTTGTGCGTCGCCCATGGTGGATTTCAAAAGTTAAATTTGTGTGGAAGTCTAAGAAAGCGACAACTACTAAGCAGCTAGAGCAATTACGAAAGACGCCTCAAAGTACACAAGAGGAATTGGAGAAGGCGGAAAATGAGAAAGTTGAGGAATTCAAGCTTCGTGTAGCAGAGGCCTAAAAAAAAGCTAAATGGGATGACTTCATGTGTGAGCAGGGGGGTGACAAAACATTCGGTATATTCTGGAACTACACAGACAAATGCGTAGAAAAGACCAGCCTACCACAGTGGAAACAGTATTTAGGGATAAATCATGTCCATGACAATGGACAAGGAGAAAGAGGAAGCTTTCCTGGAAAGGTTTATAACACAGAAAGATCACAGCGATGGAGACAGCAGGGAGGCTGTTAAATAGCAACTAGCAGTTTTCATCCAGGATGACGGCTATGAGTATGTCATACAGGTAGAAGACATAAAATACTATTGAAAATAGCAAAGGACACTGCCCCAGGACCTGACGGGGTCAGATACTCCCATTTGACAGATACACGTGATAGAGATTTGGATGAAATGACTAATTGTTTTAATCTAAGCTTTAGGAAAGCATCCATGCCACAAGAGTGGGTGCACAGCTAATTAATCCCATTCCCCAAGCCAGGCAAGGACCATTCAAGACCTATTGGCTATAGATTTATCACCTTGCAGAGTACATTTGGCAGGGTATTGTAAAATATTGGTTCTGTTAACAGTTCTGTTAAAAAAGGAAACTCTTCTCCCAGGATGGCTGAGGAATTACTGCTCCAGGAAAGATACCTGGTCAAACTCAGCGACATTTGCATTTGATGTTTAATATTGGTTCCAGAACATACAGGAAAAAAAATGACAGCAGCACTGGTTCTTGAAGATGCACACAACAGAGTCAGATATTATCTCGTGATGTACACTATTATCGAGATGGTTGTTAGGCCGTGGGTGGTGAATTAGATAGCATCTACTTTCCTTTCGCGGGATCGTTTTCCGTCTAGTTTCATCGACCTTGGAGGCGTGGATAATTACTCCCAGATTATACCACAAGGGTTTGTAACCGTACCTGCATTTTTCAGTGTTTTCAAAAGCAAAACTACATGCATTGAATACCCAGGAGTTGGAAGGATACTGACATTTGCAGATATTTCATTGCGTATAGGCAATGTAGAGACTGGATGCAAATTACACAAGAGTTGCAGGAGGCAGGAAACAAGTTATCGACTAGTGTACAGAGATGAGTGGTGTCATCAACGTAGACAAAGTGTTTGTGTCATGGTGCTCTCTGGACAATAAGATTGTTAAGACTAATTCACCAGGTCTTACAAGAAATGGCAGAGATGTTCATGCACACACACGCGTACGAGGTAGTTGAGTGAGTTCCCTTGGAGCAAGATGGCGGGACATTTCTTCGTCCCGTAAAACGGAACGTGTTTTTTCCGAAATGTTTATGGATTAAGTGTGTTTTCGAGATGAAATGGAGTTCGGTCCGTGCAACGGAGTTCGTGCACGCGAGCCCGGACTCCCATCTGCGATTCATCGGCGCCCGGTGGCGATAGTTAAGCCTAACATGACGACCAGACGACCGGCAAGGACACAGCGTGGTAAGAGAGCAGGCACACGCAGAAGGCGATTAAAATGTAACAGTTTGGGCATCGGACACGTTCGAATACTGTACTGGAACTGTGCATCATTTAGTCAAAGCCGTCCCATTCTTGAAAAACTACTTTACGGAAACGATATTGTAGTCTTACAAGAAACACAGCTCGGCGACGGAACAGTCAATGTCGCAGAGTTTCAGGGCTTCTTTAACAGGCGGTACCTCGGACAGGCCTTTCTGGTCCGCGACAACATACTGGTGTCTGAGATCGATATGTCCGCCTGGAAAAGTGATGCCCTGCAAGTGCAGGCATTAAGAATAATGGCGCCAGTGCAGCTTGTAATCGTGAACGTTTATGCGCGTAATGGGAAGGTCGACATGCGACAATGGCAGAGTTTTTTCGATATGGATGAAAGGCATATCACCTACAGTGGGGACTTCAATGCCAGAGGCAGTCAGTGGGGGAATAGCATCACTGTGACATGGTGGATCAATCATCTACGTCCGCAGTCCAAATAACATTTCTCAGTACTTTAAAATTGCTACCGGAAACCATCCTGATAGCATGGTTATTAATAGGTGGAATGTTCTCGAAGTCCGCAGGGAAGGGAAAAAGCGCATGCCTGTCTTTTGATTGGCTAATCCTGTGGACGAGTAACGCTTTCTTGTAGGCCTAAACCTATAGCCTAGCATTAGACATTTTGAGTCCATCAGGGGCGGTCGCTATCCTTGATGTGGTGACAAAGCCCTAATTATTCTATAGAATGTAGTTCTCCTCATCTCAGGTACCACTATAATACATTTTATATGTTGTGGCTATGCCTAGTGAGCAGTTAGAGACGAATGTCAGAGTATTTTTATGAGAAAATGTGAAAGTGAAATCAGAACTTCATTGCGAAGCTATACTGAATGTTGCTTCTTCAGCCTGCATGTCTACCATGCTGAATATTTTTCTCTATGTCTATTATTCGTCTGCTGTGAATATTTGCGTATACTTGATGACGTAAATTACTCTCAATGCATATTCGCAACCCGTGTGCATTCTGGATCTTCCAAGAATACCTACCATTGCCCACTCTTGATCAAACGGTAGTAATGCTCTTGTGAGTCTACATCTGTGATTATAATGTGTGATGTAACATGTAACATTTCCTTTGTAAATGCTGAGAATGTCTGAGTGAGTGAGATGGTGAATTTATAAGTAACCTCTCACATTAGTAGAAGGATAGACGCTTCATTATATCCATATGTACGCAGGACGTGTATTGCACGCCACAATTACAAAGTTTCTGTGATGTCTGGTGGCTAATTATGCTCAGGAGAAATTCCAAAAGCACTCGAAAGATATTTGCCTGGAATACAATTTCTCTCTGAAGTTATTACACTTGTACCTTTGCTACATTGGTGGTTCATGTGAACTAGTTCCAAAAAGGACAATGTGTGTTAGAACTTGTGTCTTGGTTGGTGGAATATGTATGTGAAGGCTGATTTGCATGGAAGGACATGTTTTTCATATGTGGTTGTTTCACATGTGAAATATTGCTTAAGCAATTTGGTTTAATTACCTGCTGTAATGGATATTGAGATTACTTGGTGGGGAAAGAGCACATGATGATGATGATGATTTGATGGTGCTTGTGAACCTGACCTAGCTTTAGAAAAGGGGAGATTTGGCATTGCAGTGTGAGTATGGATGGGAATGGACATTCATGTACCATGATACCACCTATGGGGATTGGTGATTGGTCTTACTAATTGATAAATTGCCATTAGTCCAATGATATTGCCTAGTGCAGTTATAAATGATGACTGTCTTCCATCTGTCTCATGTATGTCTCATGATATTTGGTTCAGCATGTCTGTCTTATGGTAATGTTCCCTGTTGCCTATTTCATGCTGCTATCTCATGTTGCTGCTTTACAATGCCTGCTCATGTTGCTTGCCTTGCAGTGCCTGCTTCACAATGCTTGTCACACAATATCTGTCTCTCATCGTGCCCAGGTCTCGTGTGGTTTAAATCTTGTAAGAACATATCAAGACAAATATTTACATTTGCATGCTAACTGTGTGGAGCTGCCCCTGACTCAGCATATGGATAGGCCTTAGGTTCATACCAGAATACTATTAGCGTCGCCAGTAGTGGGTTTTGCTCAATATTTAAATATCAAATCCCGAAACAACCAAATAAATCAATATGAGCTCGTGGTAGTCCATCTGAGTGGAACCCTCTCCATCACCAGTATTGGGGTTTTGGTGTCTGAGGAACACTCTCCCCTAACCCCCCCCCCCCCCCCATTCCCCCCTGAATAAGTTGATATTAGGTGATGCCTAAGTATAACATTGTTTTAAAGCAAATGTTGTACCTTTTATGTATCAACAGAAAACATGATATGGAGGGGCCCTCTTCTTATATCTGGGACAATCAAATAGGGTTCCCAGACTCAAATCTAATTCCATTTTGGTGAACTCCAGGGATCAACACAGAATCAATGAATCAATGGGCTGATTTACCAGCCTAAATCTTCATCTATAATATACCTGTATGGATGACAGCTGAGATGATCTATACTACGATCATTTACCCAGGACTGGTCGACATTTATTTACACTGCCATCAAGTGCGGGAAAATGGATCAATCAATCAATCATGTGCCATGCCGGTAAGCGTGGGCGGTCATGATTCGCCATTTCACTCGATCACCAGAGTCGTGGATCAGCTCAGTGTTCCTGTCTCGTCCATGCCATGTGGCGAAGCCATCCAGGTATTTTCCTCTCGGTCTTCCTCTTGGTCTGTTCCCTTCGATCTTGCCAGCTGTCACTAAGTTCTCCAGGCCATTTCTTCTCATAACATGTCCAAAAAATTTTGACTGTCTACGTCTAATTTCTCTAATCAATCTACGATTTTCATTTGTCTCTTGTAGTACTTGGTCATTGGTTTTTCTATCTGTCCATGTTATTCTTTGCATTTTCCTCAGAAACCACATTTCTGCAGCCATCAGATGTTTTTCAGCTTGACTGCACATTGTCCAAGTTTCACATCCATACAATAGAACAGGCTCTATGTATCCCCTCAACACTCTTTTTCTCGTTTCAATTGACATCATTTTATTGGTCAGAATGTTTTTCATCTTGCTAAAGGCTACTTTCGCAATGGCGATTCTTGTTCTAATCTCTTCAAGGCATCTGCCATAAGGTGTTATGACTGTTCCGAGATAATTGAACCGATTCACTTGTTGAAGAATATTCCCATTTACTTGTATATTACATTGTGGTACTTCGTTCTTCCTAGTGACGACCATAACCTGTGTCTTCCTACAATTTAATTCTAACCCCAGTTGCTCACTGTGTACAACAACCGCATCTACTAATTGTTGCAGGTCCTGCGCATTGTCTGCAATTAATACTGTATCATCTGCATATCTAATGTTATTGATGTTTCGTCCTCCAATGCTGATTCCATTTATATCCTCTACATTTCTGAAAATATTTTCACTGTATAGGGAAAAAAGATCTGGAGACATCACACATCCCTGCCTAACACCTCTCTTAATTGGCTGATACTGTCCCACTTCATTATCAATCCTTATTGCAGCTTGTTGTTTCCAATATATGTTTTTTTATAAGTCTAATGTCTTTCCCATCAATTTGTAGATCTGCAAGCATATCCACCATGCTGACATGTCTAACTCTATCAAAAGCCTTTGTATAGTCAATAAAGCAAAGATGTATATCCTTGTTTACTTCTATAGCACGTTCAATAACTGTTCGCAGCATATACACAGCATTTACTGTACCCTTTCCTTCTACAAACCCACATTGTTCTTCCCCTATTTCAGGTTGTATTTTCTTCCTCACTCTTTGCATGATAATTTGTAACAAAATCTTTGTGATGTGACTCATTATACTAATTGTTCTATGTTGATCACATTCCAAGGTTCCTGATTTCTTTGGGATTGCAATAAATACAGAGTTACATAATTCAGAAGGTATATCTCCAGTATCATATAATGTGTTCAGCATTCTAGTGACTTGCTCTAGTCCAAATTCTTCTAAAGCTTTAATCATTTCTGTTGTGATGTTATCTGCACCGGGGGCCTTGCCAGCTTTCATATGCTTAAGAACATTTTGAACCTCCATCTTTAAAATTGCTGGTCCTTCATTATTAAATCTAATAGTATACTGTTCCTCTCTGTTATCATTATACAGGTCTTTCACATAATCTGTCCATACATGTAGAATCTGATCTTTTTCTATTATGATTTTGCCATCTTTAGTTTTTAGACAGCCTGTTGATGTACTTGTTCTTTTATTAGTAAGTTCCTGAATTCTTTTGTGCACTAATTTGGTATTTTGACTGTTGTTTTGTTTTTCAATTTCTAAGCACTTTTCCTCAAGCCATGATTCTTTTGCCTTCCTACATAATATTCCGACTTGTCTGTGAATTTCTTCATATTTGGCAGGATTATTTTTGTTGAGTCTTCTTGTTTCCATTAAGTGTAAAATTTCCTCAGTCATCCATTTCTTACGACCCACCTTCTTTAATTTTGGAATAGTTGTTTCTGCAGCCACATTGATTGAATTCTTTAACATTTCCCATTGATCATCCACATCCTGGAATAGGATCTCTAGATCAGACAATATTTCAAATCTGTTCTGTACTTCTATGTTGAATTTGTTTTGTATTTCCTTGTCATTATTCAATGTACACAAGTCATATTTAGTGTTTCCTGTTATATACTTGACTTTCTTCAACTTTATCCTCAATGTTCCTGTGAGTAATCTGTGGTCACTATAACAATCAGCACTGGGAACTGTTTTTGCTACTGTTAGCGCGTTTCTAAATCTTCTGCTAATGAGAATGTAGTCAATCTGGTTTCTAATCCTGCTATCAGGACTCCTCCAGGTCCATAATCTTCTAGGGTGTTGCTTGAACCAGGTGTTTCCTACAATCATTTCCTGTTCTTTTGCCCACTCTACTAGTCTGTATCCTCTTTCATTTCTCTCTCCTAAACCATAGTTTCCTACTGTGTATCTATCCCCTTGATTTCCTACTTTTGCATTGAAGTCCCTTATTATGATGTTTATTTCTGAATTTTTACATTTCTTTAAGGCTGACTCTATGTCATTATAAAATTCCTCTACACTATCTTCACTGGACTCTCCTGTTGGGCCTAATACTTGAATAACATTTATGTTAAAAGGTCTGCCACTCAATTTAACTAGTAGAACTCTGTCCGACACGGCCCAATATCCCTGAACAGACGTTGATGTTTTCCGGTCCAAAATTATTGCCACTCCCCTATGTAGATCTTCACCTCCAGAATAAATAATCTTAAAATCTTTATGTATCTTGATGCCTGCTCCTGTCCATCTCGTTTCGCACATCCCTAAAATATTAATTTTTTCTCTTTGAATTTCTTGTGTTATGTTCTCTAATTTTCCGTCGTTGTTTAACGTCCTAACGTTCCATGTTCCTAATTTTAATGTCTCTGTCCTTGTCTTGCGATGATCAGTCTTTAAGCGAATCATAATAAACTAGGCACTTTCAAAGAGGTAGTTTGCCGTTGCTTTCCTCTATGGCAGTGACCATACTGGCCGGATGACCGCAATCATTGTCTCTCGAAAGAGATCCTCTGCTTGCCGTCGCGACACTCGAGACCATAACCAACAAATATCTGTCGGCTGCCCTCAAAATTTCATCCACCACCTGCCTTCCGTGGCTTCTTTTGAATACTTCCAATAAACGAACACGAAATAACATCACATAATCCAAAGGAAAAACACTATCCACACGAATTCCACGGGAATTTCCATAGGAAATCCACAGAAAAACACTGAACAGCGTCTCCCCTAAGAACAACGAGTCATCGCGTCGCCATTATACCGGAAGTAAATGGATACTTTATATAAAAAGGACCTCACCTCCTGAATTCAGTTCCCTCCATCAGGCTCATGGAAGTTATATACTGTGTACCCACGGAACACCCATCTTATTCTGGGAGCCAAAGTACTGGTATCTCTCAGGAATTTACTACCTCAGCTCATCAACAACTGTGGGTTCTTTAGGAGAACGGATTGTGTTATTTATCTTCCCCGATTACTGGTTGAAATCCAGAACATAGTATCAATTTGATGCACCTTCTAACTTGGATATTAGCTGAGGTCCTGAAGGGAGTATTCTTACTTTTATCCCCATTCGAAACTTTGTGTAGTAGTCATGCAGTGGATTGCTTACCTGAAACTTTAACCTCGGGAACACCCAGCATGGTGCTCACTCAGTGATTGTTTGTTAGGACTTGAAACTTGGGTGAGGTCAGACTTGCAAGGTGAGATGCTGCAGTATGGTGGATTGTACTCCTAACCACTGGGTGGGCCTCAGAACGTCATGGTGAATTTGTACCGAGAATGTACCTCCTATCATCAGGATGATTATATCCTCAACTATTTGAGTACACAAGTCGCCAGCTTTACGGGCAGTCTGGTCATCGTTGGGATTCATCACAATTTTATCTCTTCAGATTATGCTCACAAGAGGGTGTGAATTGCATGGGATGTATAATCAGAAAACTGCTACCTGGGACTTTCCCAACACCGCTTACTGGTGACAACAGGAGCATAAAGGACCAGAACAGCAGTGTTTACTTATAACTTGTCCCCACCGACACTATTAAAAGTTTTCCTCAGTGAAAAATGAAGAATATAACATTTGTTTAGATTGAATCTGTTATGAAGAAGAAGTTTTTATAGTATGTTCCGATTTGAATGCCTTCATTCACGATCACTTATTTTGAAAACTGTCTGTTGCATCGTTATGACATTTTTCCAGCCGTCTTATATTTACCCCCACCCAAGGAATATGTCTTTGATGGGTTCAAAAACAACTTAAATCATCAAAAGCGGCGACATTCCTTTGATGTTTTGCTGAACAATTAGTGCTTTCTCGCTAACAAAGTTAAGTTTACAGTAATTGGAGACCTGCCAATTCAGATGACACACAAAGGCGTATCCGGATTCGTATGGGAGTGGGTGCAATGAAAGAAGTAGCTTAAATTTGACAGGGCCGGCTGCATTGCACCGGGTTTTTATCACATATGGCTCAGTTTCTTTCCGCAGCGCGGAAAGCGTCGCACAAAGATTACAGCGACGACCCTCGGGAGTCTCCGAAAAAATGCACTCGTGAAATGAAGGACGCGGCCCGGAAACGAACATACAACCTTCGGAGCCCGAGTCAGACGGCTTGACCACTTCACCACGGAGAATCCCGAGAGGGGTGCAATGTGTAATATTAGTAAAGACAGAGAATTTACAGAGGAACGGGTTAAATAATTTGTAAATTAACAGGAAAGTAGAAGGACTATATTTCTTACCTTATTTTTCATTTCCTTCTTGTTTCTTCAGCTGATGCTGATGCTGTAATGTTTAGGGCCTGCTATTCGTCTGAATAGTTCGAGCAAAATATCCCAGTAAGTGTGTACGTAGATTAAGGTCTGCGATCTGCTCAGACCTTAATCTGTGTCGGACGATTCCAGTAGGTTGACGATTGCTCTCGGTTGCATAAAATTCAATCCATCCTTTCTCCAATAGTCCTCTTCCTCTTTCAACACATGGTCCTCACATTTTTTCCAGTAACTTTTAGCAATATTTAATAGCGCGGACAGACAGACAGACAGACAGACAGAAAGGTAGGTAGGTAGGTAGGCAGAAAGGTAGGTAGGTGGTCAGAAAGGTAGGTGGGTGGGTGGGTCTGTCGGTCGGTCGGTCGGTGGGTCGGGCAGGCAGGCAGGCAGGAGATAGGTAGGTAGGTAGGTAGGTAGGTAGGTGGGTAGACAGACAGACAGACAGACAGGCAGATAGATAGATAGATAGATAGATAGATAGATAGATAGATAGATAGATAGATAGATAGATAGATAGATAGATAGATCCTCGCCAGAAGCCGGGCCTTGTCAGCTAGTTTATTTATATAATCACGTTTCATGAAAGAACCCCCATTTGGAGACACCTCTGAACAATCCTATTTAACTTCGCGCTGTTTGTTTCAAAACGAAAATCACGTGAAAATTTTAAAAAATGCGGGGACGTGTCTTGGTGAAGCTGTATTACTGTTAAAATGATGGACGTAATCTCTAAGTCGTAATTTATATACTGCATATAAACAAACTTTGAAATCTGCTGTAA
Source organism: Cepaea hortensis (assembly GCA_963921405.1). NCBI lineage: Eukaryota > Metazoa > Mollusca > Gastropoda > Stylommatophora > Helicidae > Cepaea > Cepaea hortensis. The sequence continues at coordinate 160,199,697 of OY992877.1, read as the reverse complement.
AATCTCCAGAACAAAAAAAAATTTGTTGGGTGGACATAATGATAAGGTTATATACTAAATCTCATCATTTTCCCTCAGTTGGTTACTGAGATATTGAGTTTTATATTGAGGCAAAAAAAAACAAAAAAAAAAAAAAACACACACTATAGAGTTGGTAATGTGTTGGAGGGAGGAGAGTTGGTGTTATTTTAAGTTGGGATTTTGGGGGTTGGTTTTGGGTTGATGTGCCTTGTGTTTCTTCATACGTATAACATGCATGATCATATATAAGTGCAGATGTTGTCATATGTATGTGAACCATGGGTCTTCACTTGACATCTCCAGTCTCAATAAAACATGGTAGTGTTATGTTCAACTGTTGTTGATTGCAGTAAATTGTGAAGGTTCTGTATAGATGTTGTCCAGTATCTTTCCTGATGTGTATCTTGCTCAACTGTTGGTGTAAATATTTCCTTGTGAATGTGTGTCCAGCTGTTGTCAAGAACCTGTCATGTGGATGTCTGTTTCAACTGGTGTTAAGTACGGTCATTGTTGATGTTGTAATTAACTATGGTTGAGTCCTAAAGTCCAATGGTACAACTGACTTATGTCACTTATGACACAACTTAAAGGGGAGATCTCTGGCGGACTGAAAGCACACTAACAATATTATGGTGAGGGAGCAAATTCCTCGTTTGTGAAGAGCGAATAGTCAAGATCTCCTTATGGCCTTTGAGGGGAATTTTTTCTTCTTTTAAAATTTAAAAATTCTGTGTAGATACTTGGGCTTAGGTCTAAGATGCTCACAGTGGGGGTTCGGAGCCATGAAAATTGGTTCCTCTAAAGGACTAAGAGGGAATGATTTTCAATCTCATTTGAGATGCCTCTAGAAAACTTGCTAAATCATATTCTGAATCTTATCTATCTATCATACATAGATATATTTATAGAGACCTTACTTGCTTGGGACCTCTGTCTTCTCTTAACATGCCACAATCACCAATAGACAGGGATAAAATCTAGAGGACGCCCTGGCATCTGCTGCCCTAGTCTGTCTGAATGATGGGAAGGTCACTAGAATAGCCACTCGACCAGGAAACTCTGACAGCGTCATTAACTTTACCCTGGTATCGCCCACTATCGCACCAAGGTGCCGGTGGGGCACACTGGGATACCACGACAGTGACTACTACCCTTGTATCATCCTGATCGAGAAAGACAGGGCCAGTAGTCAAGGGAACAAGACAAATGCCTTCCCGTATGACAACACTGGTCAAGACGACATAAGTAAGATCAGAAGAAGAAAACTAACTTCCTCCCGCAGGAGACAAGAAAGATGGTTGCAGCCACCATGGTGGAATGGAGAGGTCGAGAAGGCATGGCTGGGAAAGAGGCAGGATGTCAAAGACTGGAAAAAAGCCAGAAAGGCTAACATGCCACAGGTTGAGTTGGCGAACCTGAAGACTGAGGTCCATTGGACGATGACTTTATTCAAATCCTGCGCCAAACAGGCCAAGGCCGAGAAATTGGAAGAATTCTGCAGGAAGGTGTGCTCCGAGCGATCTCTTACGACATTCTGGCGCCTCCACAAGAGCATGAACGGTGCTGCACAACGTAGGGGTATTTCAGACTTTCAAGGCACAGACCTCACATGGAAAAAGTCGGATGCGGTTAAAGGTAAGGCCCTTCTTGCACGCTACATAGAGCAGACTGAACAGAAAGACGAGCCCGCCAGACAGAGAACCACAACGACACTCTCTCAGTTGTGCGAGGGGGTCGGGACAGACGAAGAAAGCATAATCACAGCTGAGACAATATGTGCGATGCTCAAGAAATCACCTAACACCGCCCCAGGTCCGATATTTTGATCTACCGATGATGTCAGATGATGACATGGAAGAACTGGCCAGAGAAGTCAACACCAGTATCCAGAGGGGTCAGATCAAAGAGGAATGGCTACACAGCTACTTGCTGCCGCTGCCAAAACCGAACAAAGACCATACCAAGATAAGCTGCTACAGAATCATTACGATGCAGAACACTGATGGCAAGCTACTGGAGAAAATTATAGCACACAGACTTGCTTGTGACTTGGAACAACTCGGCTGCTTCCCGCCCACACTTGGGGGTTACAAACGTAACAAAGAGTCATGGCTGAATGTGGTGGTCTTTGCTCAAGATGTTTACGAAGGATTTCAGGTCAGAGAAGAGACATGTGCGACCGCCATAGACTTAGAGGACGCATAGGATAGAGTATCCTTCAAGCACTTGATGCAAACCCTCCTCAGACTGAAAGTGCACCCTCACCTTGTACGATGGATAGCTGCAGTTCTGCTCCAAAGGAAGGTGGTGCTAAGATGCGGGAGTTGGTCTTCTGAGCCGATAACGATATATCCAAGATTACCGCATGGTTCACTACTGTCACTAGTACTATTCAACGTGTATACGGTGCCGATCACTGAACAACGGTTGGACGGGAGGGGTAGGACTCTGTCATTTGCTGACGACATTCTCGTGTATCGACAGGGTCGAGATGGACAGGCGGTTGCCAATGATACGCATGGTGAACTAGATCAAATCTCCTCATGGTGTGCTGATGCAGGTGCCCTTGTCAACCCTGCAAAGGCATCGGTTACATGGTTCTCCCTAAACAACCATATTGTGAACACAGACCTGCCGGCAGTAAGAATGGATGGGAGCATTTTGAGTAGAACCCAGTCAGTGACATATCTTGGTGTGAGGCTTGATCGTATCCTGTCTTTCAGAGATCATGTCGATTATGTCATAACGAAAGCTCGAAAAGGTTTGTCAGCAATGAGAATCATGGGGACTGCCAACATTGAGCAAAGACTGCTAATACTTCTGTTCCAAGGACTTGTGCTTTCACGCATCGAGTATGCCCTGGCCATCCTCACTGTCAGCCCTACACACATTGGAAGACTTGAAAAGGTACAAAACGAAGCCGTGCGCATCATTTTGGGCTGCACGAGAGACACCAGCTGTGCAGCAATGAGATACCTCCTTGACTTCCCGACAATAGAACACAGGATCAAGATCTGGAGAGCTTGTGCATACTTAAAAATATGTCCAGGTGAGCAGCACCCTCTGCATGACGCTATGTTCAGAGAAAAGGGTGACAGGCTAAAGAGGGGCAATTCATGCATTGGTCGGGCGGAAGATGTCGTCAGACAGGTCTGCAGTCTTACCAGTATCAACCACGGCAAGGAATGGGTGCCGGTGCCTCCAGCTTTTAAGTGCACTTTCTCCTGCGTTATCACACTCGACAGACGGTGCAGAGAGCAGAACCCTGCCGCTGTCAATGCAGAGGTCAACGCGCTCATTTATGAACAGTCAGATAGCCCCGAAGTGCTCATCTATACAGATGGATCTGTTGTAAAGCAGCAGAGAAGTGCGTGGGCATTTACAGCCCGTTCAGCGGGCCGAACGGTTCAAGAATCCAATGGTGCCCACTCTATGACCGCGAGCAGCATGACGATGGAGGTGATGGCAGTTACACAGGCTTTCACATGGCTGGAATCACAGCATTACACCAACGTGTGTGTACTAAGTGATTCAATGAGCATGATTCGGAAGGTCGAAGCTGGATCTGTACGTAGACAGTGGACTGAGTCGCTGCGGAAGTCTGTTGTCCGTAAAGTCACCTTCATCTTCGTCCCGGGACATGCGGGAATCGAGGGAAATGAACGAGCTGATAAACTGGCTGGCTCTGCACCCCAGTCCATGGATCATGCCGATGTTAACTTAAAGATTTTTCGAGAACAGAGGACTTTGACGTCAGTGAATCCACATCGCTGTCCAGGATGAAAGACTTGGGAGTAAGAATTGGCACGGCCAGACGCGAGAGTTACAGCGGGAAAACTAGGTGCTTCGTCAACCAACACAGAACTGGCACTATTAGCCACCGGACGCTGATGCATATGCTGGGGGGGGGGGGGGGATCTGAGCACTTATGGGCCTGTCCGGAGTGCAGTGAAGATACCCCAACTGATAACTGATAACTGAACTGAACACGCGTACACACACGCGCCCGCACAGAGAGAGAGGGGGAGTGAGAGAGAGGGGAGAGTGAGAGAGAGAGAGAGAGAGAGAGAGAGAGAGAGAGAGAGAGAGAGAGAGAGAGAGTGAGAGAGAGTTGTTCGGGGATAATGTGGAAGGAATTGTTTTGAGATTTAGGGAGGGACTTGGTGCACTTAACAGCAATGGACTTGGAGCGAAGAATGTTGTTCAAACTCTATTAACACCTGATTCTCTCAGTAACTGAATAAGGATTTGGACAGCCCAAAGTGTCAAAGAGTCAGCTAGTGGAACTAGAGCGCATACAGAATGAAGCTACGAAGGTGATCCGGGGATGCCCACAGAACAAGCATGTGTATGAAGTACAACGATTGCGAACAGACTCAAGATGTAACAGGCTAAATCGTATTTCTGAGTGCCCGCGAACAAGGAACTCTCCCTGCATAAAGCCGTGGCCACACATGGCCATAGGTTGATAACAGGAAAACCGTATATGGCTCTGACAGAGTCTGACATACTCAGGCATACTCGAAAACATTGGGAGACGAGTGGATCAGAATGCCAGTAGAAATATTGTGTTTTCTTTTATGTGTTTGCTGATGAAGGCTTGTTGCCGCAACGTCCTTTGTTTTCCGTTAATTATGTTTTGTAAAGCTGCCCTACACTTTAAAAAAATATTATTAATCAGGAGTGCTTGCTTGCTTGCTTGTGTTCGCTGGCTGTGATCTCCAGCGTGAAGTCCTGTTCGGATAAAGAAATCCTGTTGTCCAACACCAGTGTGGTGTCATACAGGACCTGAGGTTTCCGTGAGTATCCGTTGTATCATGTCTGACTTATTGGTGTGCAGACTGGTGGTTCCTCGCCGTGCAGGCAGACACTCTCCGACTTCGGAGGAAATTAATCAGGAATAAGCACGCAGAGATTCGTTATAATATTCGCATCTCCTGGCACTTCCTTTTCAGGATGGGTCAAGCCCAAGAAATTCTTTAACAGGTGTGTTCCCTTGAGGACTTAGAAACTGGTGAGGAGTGGGTACAAGTGCCAACATATTTCTGTACGTCTTTTTCTGTTTGCATCCAACTAGACAGAAAATGCAGACAAGAAAATCCGGCTGCTGTGGAGGCGGAAGTACAAGCGTTGATTTTCGAGAATTCCTTAGACGGTGATGCTGTCATTTACATAGATGGGTCGGTCGTCCGACTTAGGAGAAGCTCATGGGCCTTTACGGTTCAGGCCGGAGGGAGAATAGTGAAGGAGGGCTCTGGTGCTTTTGTTGAGACCACAAGTAGCCTGACTATGGAAGTCATGGCAGTAAGTAAAGCTCGAGACACAAACATTCATTAGGGCATGTTTCATTAGCGACTCAATGAGCATGCTCAAGAGGATAGAGATGGGGTGGATCCGAAGTGAGTAGTTGCTGTCTCTGGAGCGGTCTCGGCTGGCAAAGATTAGTTTCATTTTCGTGCCAGGGCATGCGGGAGTACAAGGAAATGAGCGGGCTGACAAGCTCGCAGGTAAGGCTACTGTGAAGGGTGGACGCGTCATGGACCAGGCTGACATTCTGAATGCTCTATGAGAAGTAAGTCGTTTACGAGAACCAAGTGATGACTGGGAATCTACAAACATGGTCACGCTGCGAGAACAGCAAGTTTAAAGAGAACACTACGCAGGAAGCCAAAGAAGAGTAATAAACCAACACAGAACTGGTGTCATTAGCCGCTACACGTTGCGGGATTTGCTGAGGAGTGGATCCGAGCACGTATGGACTGAATGATTCGTTGTGCAATGAGGATGATCTGTCGACTAACTAACTAACTAACTAACTAACTAACTAACTAACTAACTGACTGACTGACTGACTGACTGACTGACTAACTGACTAACTAACTAACTAACTAACTATCTAACTAACTAACTAACTAACTAACTAACTGACTGACTGACTGACTGACTGACTGACTAACTAACTAACTAACTAACTAACTAACTTACTAACTATCTAACTAACTAACTAACTAACTATCTAACTAACTAACTAACTAACCAACTAACTAACTAACTAACTTTTCAGCGCAGCTGATCAGTTTAGTTGATACTGTGTTTGACAACCTAGAGATATGTGGTTTAAACAAGAAAAAGGGCACTTTGTTGAACATTTTATCAAGGAAACATGTGTTTAGTGTTAACTATAAATACGTGTCCTTTTTCGTTTATTTTTTTTCCTCAGAGAATTGCACTTAACCGTCAAATGTTCAGATCAAGAGGCGGCGTTTTCATTTGATGGAGATTCTGGAGATGCCCCAATTAGATATGCAAGTATTATTTTTACTATTATCAATGTCTTCGTGCCTCTAACACTCTCTTTTGAGTATAATCTTTGACAGGCCTGAACCAAGACGTAAGGAATAGATCTGACTCTATGTATTGTTCTGCTTACACACTGCTATAATTTTTCATAGGCTTGAACCAAAACGTGTAAGGAAAAAAAGTGTCTATGCATAGTGTTTCGTTCGATTGTGAATCTAATCTTTCACAGGCCGCAGCGAAAACCTATGTAATACATCTGCCTCTACATAGAGTTCTGCTCACACTGCCAGAACCAAAACCTATTGAGTTTGTCTCTCTCTACATAGTGTTCTCTCTTACTTCTGGGTCTACTCTTTCCCAGGTCTCAAACAAAAACTAAAAATTTCTTCATCTACATAGTGATTCCGCTCACTTCTGAGTCTACTCTTTCACAGGCTTGAACTAAAACCTAAGAAGTAGATATGTTTGTACATAATGTTTCGTTCACATTTATTTTAATCTTTCACATGCCTCAACCAAAACCTAATGATTAGATCTGTTTCTACACACTGTCTTTAAATGCTCTTAATTTACTCGCTTGCAATTTTAAGTATCAGCTGCAACTATTCCAGTGAAAACTTAATGACTTACCATAATAGATCTGTAGGAGATATCATGCCTTCCTGAACCGATATAAAAGTTCCATCTCCTCAAGGTCTGTGGTGCAAAACTTCCCTACCCCCACCCCAGCTAAAAATCCGCGGGGTGTGCAAGGCCGGTATTGTAGCTTCACATTTGTAGAGAGACATATTAGGACATCACTAGGCCAACTTCACATATGCGGAGAGACATATTATAATGTCACTAGGTCAACTTCACATATGCGAAGAGGCATATCAGGACGTCACTAGGCCAACTTCACATCTGCGGCGAGGCATATCAGGACGTCACTAGATAAACTTCACATCTGCGGCGAGGCATATTAGGACGTCACTAGATCAACTTCACATCTGCGGCGAGGCATATCAGGACGTCACTAGATAAACTTCACATCTGCGGCGAGGCATATTAGGACCGCACTAGATCAACTTCACATCTGCGGCGAGGCATATTAGGACGTCACTAGATCAACTTCACATCTGCGGCGAGGCATATTAGGACGTCACTAGATCAACTTCACATCTGCGGTGAGGCATATTAGGACGTCACTAGATCAACTTCACATCTGCGGCGAGGCATATTAGAACGTCACTAGATCAACTTCACATCTGCGGCGAGGCATATTAGGACGTCACTAGATCAACTTCACATCTGCGGTGAGGCATATTAGGACCGCACTAGATCAACTTCACATCTGCGGTGAGGCATATTAGGACGTCATTAGGTCAATCTCACATCTGAGGTGAGGCATATTTAGTATAGTAAGTAGGTCATGATTCAGTAAGTATCCACGTAAGTAGGTCATGATTCAGCACTGCAAACAAAAGAAAACGATTGACTTTAAGCCTAGATTAGTCCTGTATCCTGCACAGGCTTTGGGTGTTTCATTATCATCACACTCAAATCTAGTACCTAGGGGAATCAAGATGGGTAACTTACGAAAGCCAATCATGGATAATTAGGAGGCAAGTGAGGAATTACGGTGAAATTGCGGAGATGTTTTATAGAAAAATGATGACGGATAAAAAGAGCAATGAAGATGTATTAAAAGAAGTTAACTCACAAAGAGAACTGGTTACTTACATCAGAAGAAGACAGTCCACAATCTTTGGGCATGTCATGAGATGAGGAAAGCTGGAGTATGTCGTCACAAAGAGAAAATTAGAGGGGGGAGAAGACAGGGAGAGACCAAGAGAGAAGATGTGGGATAGTTTGACATAATGGCTGGAAGGACATCGGTATCAGAAATGACTGAGATCACAAGAGACAGAAGACGGTGGACAGAAATGATCCCCAACGCCCCACGACTTGCGGCATAAGAAACAGACTAAACATATTGTTTCGTTGTATCCTGGTTATACTTTTTCAATATGCCCTACAAGATGTCATATAATGTAGAAAATCATGGAAATAATTACACGTTAATTTATAGGGGTAATTTAACACCCATATTGTTATACTCTTCATCAAAATAACATGTTAATTTATAGGGGTAATTTAACACCCATATTGTTATACTCTTCATCAAAATATTGTGTTCTGTAAATGTTAAGATTTGAGAGAAAATGAGCACAATCACACATGTCATATTATCACATATAATACAGACGAAACCATAAACATTAGGGACGTTTATACTGTATATCACAATGCTTTTTTTTTTGGAGGGGAGAGAAAAAAAAAAGGGGGGGGGGGTGGGGAATTTTCTTCATTGTAATCGTAGCAAACGTGTTTTAATAACACATGCAAATCATGTCTCTATGTGTGTAAAGTTAAGGATTGATTTACACGCCTCGAGTCTATTGGGTGTATGGTGATACACCAAGTGATCAATTGGCGAGGATGTCAGCTGGCCCGATAGCAAGTGAGGCCTGTGGGTTCCTGATGAAGTGGGCCCCATTAAACAGTAGTCACAAAAAATGTAATGTTAACAATGTTAATGACATTTTAATCTCCCGGCAACCACTATTTCTAGACCCAGTTTGCGACTGGCCACACTTATACTTTTATTGACCAATGGGTACCCAGTAGTTGATGTAGTCAGTATCACATCGACCACGTATGTATACAAAATAAGAAGCGCCCTTTCAAACGCCCTAAGGCGTGTTGGTGATATGGTGCTTGATTTATTTGTTTGTTTCGGGATTTGACGTTTGACGATTGATCACAATCCACTACTGGCAACGCTGATCGTATTCTGGCACGTACCTTAGTCCTTGTCCACGTCAGACTAGAAGCACTAGACTCGAATTTCGCTCTTGTTTGAGCTCGTCAATAGTGCATATCCCTGATTGGACCCGGGATCGAACTTAGGATTACTGGCGGGTGAGCAACCATTGACCAGGCTAGAGTGACCAAATTATTATACTATGGATCAACTGGTATTTAAGAGTTAGTTGCTTGTTCTTTTTTACAGGATCTCACAATCAACCACATCATTGTTTGGCTGTTGTTGTTGTTTTGTTTTTTTTCCTAGGCAAATTTACTTTTGGTAGTTTGTTTTAGCTTTCTGAACGGCCAATGCTCATACCATTGTGAAAATCACCGTACAGTTTTTTGCTCCTAAATGGCCTGTGATTGACATCGAACCCGATGAGTCGGAACTGGAAAACTGCAATCACTAACTGCGTTCTTAGCACGATATATATATATATATATATATATATATATATATATATATATATATATATATATATATATATATATATATATATATATATGCACAAACATACATATATACATGATCTTCTCTTCTATTAGAGCTTCACTTTGCTAACAAAACATATATGCAGCGGAGGAGGAGAAGTCGGTCTGAGCGCTGGAACAGTCATGGTTATAATGTGAGTAGCATCCAGGCTTCTATAATGTTAGATAATGTATGTAGTGATAGAAACATTGGTTATATATAAAAATAATGTGTGTGGTCATAGAAACACAGGTTAAACATAAACAATATTAGATGCGCATAGTCATAAATACATCAGTTATACACAAATATTGTTAGTTGCATGTGGTCATAAAAATATTAGTTATACATAAACATTGTTAAATGCATGTGGTCATAGAAATATCAGTTATATATAGATGCATGTACTCATAAAACATCAGTTATACAAAACTATTGTTAGATGTATGTGGTCATAGAAATATTAGTTAAACATAAACATGGTTAGATGCATGTGGTCATATTATATTATATTATATTATATTATATTATATTATATTATATTATATTATATTATATTATATTATATTATATTATATTATTGTATTGTATTGTATTATATTATGTTATTGTATTGTATTGTATTGTATTGTATTGTATTATATATATATATATATATATTACATATCTTGATGGTTCTAATAGTAGGGCCAACTGATGTCGATTTGATAGTGTAGACAAATGAACGAAAAATATGACTAAACATCTCGACATACAAAACACATCCACAAAAGCGAACATTTCAGCATATCATTGTTTCAGTGAACGGACATCCATCATCCATCATGTTCCATGCCGATAAGCGTGGGCGGTCATGTTTTGTCATGTCACTCGATCACCAGAGTCGTGGATCAGCTCTGTATTTCTGTCTCGACCATGCAATGTGGCCAAGTCATCCAAGTATTTAATTCTTAGTCTTCCCTGTGTGTGGGTAGGATGAGTGGGGGTGGGTGGGTGGGGGATGTATGTGGGGTTTGTGTGGGTGGGAGATGTTTTAAGGGTGGATGGGGGATGTGTGAGAGGGTTGGGAGATGTGTGGGGTGGTGGATGGGTGGGGATGTGTGTGTGGGGGGATATGTGTGTGTGTGTGTGGTTGGGGGATGTGTGTATGGGTGGAGGGATGGGTGTGTGTTGGTGGGTGGGGGAGGTGTGGGTGGAGGATGTGTAGGTGAGTGGGTGTGTGTGGGTTGGGGGTGTGTGTGTGGGTGGGGGATTTGTGTGTGTGGAGGATGTATGTGGGTGGAGGAATGTGTATGTGTGGATGGGGGATGGGTGGGTGGGGGTGTGGATGGGTGATTGGATGTGTGGGTACGTTGGGGATGTGCGGTGGGTGGGGTATGTGTCTCATAACATGGTAATATGCATTGTTTATATTTATAATATTCATTTGACAATGGTTTCCCCTATTTATCAGGCACTATTGATGAATGGCCGATCTGTATGGTCTAGAGGTTATACCATTTTCTCCGCAATCTCGTATACTCTCGTAAGTAACGTGACGTTGCGCGAGAATTGGAAGCGATTCTCTCCTCGTCGGTAACTTACGAGGTATGTGAGCCAGCCGCTCAGAAAGCAATGGCACACTACTGAGCGTAATCTTGCCAAGAAATCAACAATCAGCTGAAAGATGCTGATGTTGACAGCGATGTCCTGTACAGGATATGCAAAACATTGATGAGTGAAAGATGAGTGAATGGAAGGGACGAATGTAAGACGGGCCAACGTGTCCCTTTTAAAATAAAGTTAAATCAAATTAAATCAAATCAAATCAAATCTCTTCCCATCGATCTTGCCAGTCGTCACTAAGTTCTCCAATTCATTTCTTCTCATAACTGGCCCAAAAAATTTGACTGTCTATGTCTAATGTCTCTAATCAGTTCACGATCTTCATTTGTTTCTTGAAGGACTTGTTCATTGGTCTTTCTGTCTGTCCATGGTATTCTTTTCATTTTCCTCAGAAATCACATTTCTACAGCCATCAGATATTTTTCATCTTGTCTGCTCATTGTCCACGCTTCACATCCATACAAAAGTACAACTTCTATGTATCACTTGAACACTCTTTTTCTCGTTTCAAGTGGTATCTTTTTATTGGTCAGTATGTTTTTCATCTTGCAAAAAGCTACCATCGCAATTCTTGTTCTATTTTCTTCAAGGCATCTCCCATCAGATGTTATGACTGTTCCGAGGTAAGTGTACCGATTCACTTGTTTAATAATATGACCATTTACGTGTATATTAAATTGTGGTATTTTCTTCTTCCTAGTGACAACTATAATCTGTGTCTCCTTACAATTCAATTCTAACCCTAGCTGTTCACTGTGTGCAACATCTGCTTCTACTAAATGGTGCAGATCCTGTTCATTGTCTGCAATCAAGACTGTATTATCTGCATATCTAATGTTAGCCTATTAATGCATCGTCCTCCCATGTTGATTCCTTCCATATCTTCTATATTTCTGAAAATATTTTCACTGTACAGGGAACAAAGAAAGATCTGGAGACATTACACATCCTTGTCTCACACCTCTCTTAATAGGCTGATATTGACATTCTTCATTATCAATTCTTATTGCAACTTGTTGTTTCCAATTTATGTAGTTTTTTTTTTACAAGTCTAAGGTCTTTTCCAACAATGTGCAGATCTTCAAGCATCCTTATCATGTCGACATGTCTCACTTTATCGAAAGCCTTTGTGTAGTCAATAAAGCAAAGGTGTAGATCTCTGTTTGTTAACGGATAACAGGTAATAAAAAACACATAAGCTGGCATTCTTTGTACGTTACTGCAATTACTATTTGGGGTATAGTCGGCTCCACACTTGTTTCACTGCAACATCTTTCAGTCCTATTGTATAGAACTTTTACTTCTTTTGAAAAGTTTGATGAGTAAATAAAAAAGAACGAAAGGTTAGCTAGTCGCAAGTTTATCCTTACTGCATATCGAGCAACTTACTGTAGATGTGCTCATATCCCCTACTCAGTATCTGTCTCAGTATGTAGGCTGACAAAATGATTTTTGTTTGGGTTGACTGTTCTTCTGTCCCCTCCCCACCCCATAAAGAGCTATTGTCTAGCGTCATCTCTATTTACTATTTACTTCATATTCTTGCAGCCCGGTCAGTATTGCAGATCCACGGTCATACTGGATTCGTTTAATCGCTTTTCTTCTCAGATGACATTCAATATATCAGCCCGGGCTCGTCCACTTTCCACAGTAGCCTGACCCGCAAGTCTTTCAGTTTGTTCGTTTCTTCCTACAACAGCATGACCTGGCATAAAAATTAAGCTGGTTTTTGTAAGACTTGACCTCCTTAGCTACTCCATCCAATGTAGCGTCCAGCCCATCTAGATCTTTCCGAGTATACTCATTGAATGACCCAGAAATCATGCTTGCGTGAAAGTCTATGTATCCAGTCAGACTGTTGCTTTAGCTACTGCCATTATTACCATGATCAGGATACATTTTGTCAAGACGAAGGCACCGCAGTCTTCCTTCAGAGTTCTTGCTTCAATCTGAGCCATAAATGACATTGCTAAGGTACAGAACAGGGTGTAATTTACCATCATGAATTTGCAACAGAACGCAGAAATTGCCTGAAAGCTAGCATCAGTCTGAACAATGAAGTCTTTTGAGATGTCAGGTAGTTTCAGAATTGGACAGTTACTGAAAAGATTCTTAATTTGTTGTAGAAGTTCATCGTGTTTCTCAGTCCACTTAATTTTAGCGAAATGTTCTGAAACATTTGCAGTCATGTCCGCAAAATTAGAAATAAACGTTGGGTAGTAATTGATGAGACCTAACACACTTTTAACTTCCTTTTTGGTGGTGGGAGGTTTAACATTATAGAATTTTGACAACCGAAATGAGGTGTGTTTTCCGATTTATTTCTTATTAACGAAATGAAGAATGGAATAAGATTTGAATTTTGTTAACCAATACTCTTTCTTGGATTTATGTTATGTCTTTTCTTAATGTATGTGTTGATGAATTTTGTTTAAACTTTGTTGACTTGCACAATGTTTTAATTTTCAGTTGTGTGTAAAATGTATGACACATATGCAGTGGTGAGGTTAGTCTGATATATCTCTAGCAGAGACACGTTAAGCAACTAAGGTACACATATACAATTATAAATTGTTTCTTGCAATGACATATCCATTTGCGTAGCCAGTTTTCAAAATATCTCTCGGCCCGTGAGTAGATGTTTGTAACAGCCCAATCATCATGGGTGAGGATTGGTTTAATGAATATCATTACTTGAAAAATAAATATGTGTGTGATGTTGCACAGCCATTGTTCTGTGGACTGTATATGTTGTTTGTTAAAAGAAGATGTACCTTTGGCTGGTGTTGTACTTTTTATTCTATCTTGATAATTCTGTTGATTCGTCTGACTGTTGTTATTTGCAGACAGGTGATATTGCATGATTGTTTGGCCAAGGTGTTAAATCACAACTGCTGTCGATTTTCTGTATGAGAGTGTTGCATTTGTTTGTTGAACAGATTCAGGTATTAACTTTTTTAGTTGAGAGGTATCAGCTTTTCCCTGAGTGGATTTATTTACTTTATGGATAGTGTGTTCTAAACATTTTTGTACTGTCATGTCGTCCCTCTGCTGTGTTATACTGTCTTTTGTCCAGGTCAGTGGGCAATGTCTGTTGTTGGTTGAGATAACCTGTGTTGGCTGCTTATATTTTTCGTCTTGTATTTTTTTAAAACCTGGGTTCTCGTGAGATTATGGGCTGGTATATATTTGATCGTTTCTTCACGGGTACATTCTATCAAGTTAGGAATGTTCCCAATCATTAGACCAGCACACGGGTTCGGTAAAACTGCTGCCCATTTCTTCCCTCATAGTAGGGACATCTTATCGTGACCCATGCGGTCTTATATCTTTCTAGGATACCCCCGGACGTTCTGCAGGTAACACCTTTGCCTGTGTAGTCTCTCTTATTTACCAGTTTGTGGTATACCCAACAACGGATGCGCCAGTGTCTCTAATACATGTTGTTGGCGATTAATTAACCCATGCTTGGTGGATCTTAAGAGTACCATTCTGCGTGTCAACTGTGTTAGCTTCATGTAGTTGTACATTGTGGCCATATGCCAGGTTACCTTCTTCATGGAATTCTTTGCACACCTTACATGGTCTGTCAGTGGGGAATGTCTCTAATATGGCTGCATGAGTGTCTTCAAAGTTGTCTGTCTCACTACTAGTGAATATGTATGCTGCATTGGCTTCTTTCCACGTCTTTCTAACCCTACAATCTTTCGAGATATGTCAGTAAGAGTTACAGACAAAGCATTTAACACTATTTTTGTAAGAAGCATACTTACTGGCCTTCTTAGATGTTAGGTTCTTGAGGTAAGAGTCGTAAGAGGGGTTCTGGTCGCACATTTCAAGTGAACTATGTTGTAATTTACAATGTGGACATTGCATGAAGTAACCCTTTCTAGCTCTGTCTGGTTCTCTGTGTGTTGCCTCTCATGCTGTATGGTCATCTACCTCTGTACTGCTGACCATATTGTGAGAATCTGTTCGATCTACCTTGGTATCTTTGGTTCGGTACTTTAGCGCTTGCTCTTATAACTAACTCCGGTTGAGCTCCTTCAGCAAACACATCTCTATGAGCGTTGTAATATGCTTCCCCTTTGGCTTCCATCTCTGGAACTGATGTACACTTGTTCTCCACCAGAAATGTAGACATATTTTCTGGCAGTGAAGAAAGCAACTTGTCTCTCAGCATGAGATCGCGGAGTTTCTCGAAATCTGAACCCACTTCAGCTGATTTCAGCTACTTGTCAAACAGAGAAGATATTTCTGAGACGTATTCTAGGAACATCTGGTTTGCCTTTGGTACCAGTGTTTTAAATTTCGTTCGTAAACCATCTTGATCCAATGAAAAATGTGCCAAAACCCGGTCTCTAATATAACTGTAGTTGGTGCGTAGGCTCTCGGGTATTAACTCTACGACCTTCAAAGATTCCAAACCCAAATGACGGTGAAACAGTGGGCCACTCTTCGGTTGGCACTTTGTAATATTTCATTAACACCTCAAAATTAGTTATCCATGCTGAAATGGAATCACCTTGTGTGAAGTTCCTGATCAGACCCTGGTACCGTTTAATAGGGTCTACAACCTTTGCTTGTAATTTTACTTGAGCTATCTCGGCTTCCTTGTCCATTTCAATAGTCTTGACTTTTAAATTCCCCTTTATTTCTTTATCCTTCAATATCACCTCGGCAGCTATTTTCTCTTTCTCAAATGCAAGTCTTTCCCTTTCTACGACTAGTTCTATATCTTTTGCTGCCAGTTTTTCTTTTTCTATTGCAAGTTCTCTTTCTTTGATTTCTATCTCTGATGCTAATTTTTCTTTTTCTAAGACTGTTTGTAGTTGTCTAGCTTCTCTATCTCTAGCAGCTTGTAGTTCTCTAGCCTCTTTTTCAGCTGCTTTGGCCGCTGCTCTTTCTTCTCGTTGCTGTGGCTGGAATTCCCTAAATTCCTTTTTTCGCCCATGCTCGAAGTTCCTGACCGGTCAACCCGGACTTCTCGCCCATATCCACAAAGTCTTGTAATGACGACATGGTGTGATAATATTCTGTAAACTTAACAGCTGAAACAAAACATGTATGTGTGTGCTGCTAGATCGTGTGACAGGTCGACAACAAACGCGCAAAGGAAGAATAACAGGTCGAACGAAATGAGAATACGATCAATAACGTTATAAAACAGAATTAGAGATCAGCGACGTAGTAAATTCGACGCGGAAATAAATATTACCTTACCACGTTGCCGTCGATATAACCCAGACAATATGCTGGTCTTGAATATATATATATATATATATATATATATATATATATATATATATATATATATATATATATATATATATATATATATATATATATATATATATATAAAGAAGATCACACCACAAGACACACGAAAACTCCTACCAGAAACCTATACTAATATTCTCGTAAACAAACATATTTATTGACATGGAAAAGAAACACGGAAGACGTATAGCAACAACAGATAATGACTATAGCGACATAGAATAAAGAGACCATGGAGAACGATTCCATAAATACTATCTAAACACCCGAACAGAACGCAGGAAACAACAACAAACAATTTGACTGGCCTGTTCGGTGTGGATTGACGATCAGCGCTCTCACTAGGCTGCAGACGATCCTGGTGTTAACGTTCGACTTCAGCGAAAATTTGGAATTTGTGTCCACCCTAAATCGTGGTTGAAAACTCCAGATATACTACTGTTTAGAAGTGAAAATGTCGAAATGAAATTCCTCATCGTAAATTTTTAGACAAAAATTCAAAGTCATTAATATGTTTCAATTATTGTTGGTCCATGTCTACTCAGCAGAATACAGTCCGTCTCCGCCACTAGGGTTGAACTAGTAAAAACCACATTGTCCTACAATTTCTTGATTCGGAGGCTGTCCAAAATGATTAATTTCTGCATTCTAGTGGTGTTGACTTGAAAACACTACGAACAAAAATGTTTTGGGCCGAAGATGGCGTAAACTCCAGATGTTTCCATACTGACAACTAATTGGTATTACTACAACTTATAAGATTATACGTGACCTCTGTCACGTCCTTGAGCAGTTATATAAAAGACATTTGACCTCCTTGAGTCATTCCAAGCAAGAAATATGGCATTTGGCATCTGGCACGTCCTTTATAATATACGTCCTGGCGTCTTTGCTCCAGTATATCACGAGCCACCCCACGTCTGCAATGGTGTTGGTATCCTGATTTACACTCTTCTGTCCCAGAACATAATAACAGATTAACGGGAACCGTAATCTGAAGGTCAACAAAATGACAGCAGCAAACGATGATAATCCACGTCATATTTACTTAAATGGTGTTGATCGGTCGGAGAAATAATCAATAAATAGTTACATGACCATTCCCATTAAGCTGGCAGGATCGGTCAGAATATAATAAATAAATAATGATTGAAAACATACCGTTTCGCCTGCCGAATCCAATCTCATCATGTTGATAACTAAATGACAAATACTTGAGCGTGGTCCATCACTAATTGCTTACATGTAAGTTCCTTTACTGACGTACTAAAGCTGTGACTTGTTTGCCTACAATTCGATCGGCCAGTTGTGACGCCAGATATTTCTCTTCATTCCTTCTGCGCCATGCATTTATTCTTGACCGTTCTTCATAATCTAGATTGTGCCGTTGTTTCTTCATCTTGCGTGACCATCCTATGTCTTGCCTATACAGCTAGTCGTCGACTTACGACCTATGCGACTTACGACCATTCGACTTTACGACCACAATCACTAGCCATATTAGATTTTAGCTCGAGTCTAGTGCTTCCACATTGACGTGGATAGGCCTTAGGTTCATACCAGAATGCGATCAGCGTTGCCAGTAGTGGTTTGTGCTCAATATTTAAAGATTTATTTCTGCCTCAATTATCAGTCGAACTGCGTTGTCTGCAATCATCGGCGGTCGTTAACTAAGGAAAGGGAGGTATGATGCTATGATGACGTTATGCTGCTAGCCGTCGTCATCAATTTCTAAGAAATAACATGGTCACACTCAATAACCCTATCGCTACTGCCTGGGAGGCTGTGGCGACAAAGTGCATAAATGGCATCTGGAAAAATTGTGTTAAGCGCTATGTTAATGATTTTCATGGATTTGACAGTGAACATGAACTTGAAACGATTCGGGAAAAAATAGTAAAACTCGCCAAAGACCTTTCTTTGGAGTGTGAAATTGAAGATGTCGAAGAGTTGCTAGACAAAGAATCCGGAGAACTTACAAATGAAGAGTTAATCGAACTGGAAGAAGAAAGAGTGGCGGAAGAAGAAAGAAGAGAAGCCAAGAAAGAAGAGGATGAGCCAGAAAGAAAGTTCACCACTAAGGGATTATCAGAAGGTTTATCTTTACTGAATAAACTTCTTATACATTTCGAAGCAATGGACCCAAACATCGAACGATTTGCAAGGATTGAACGGATGGCGCACGATGTGTTTCGTCCGTATCGTGAAATTTATGATGAAAAAAAAAAAAAAAAAAAGAAACATACAATTCAGACAAAGCTCACCATGTTTATAAAAAAAAACCCAACTCCGGTACCCCCAACTGCAGCTTTAGATGACGACATTAATGATCTGCAGCCAAGCACCAGTGGCCAATAAAATGTTTCTTACATATTTATATATTTTGATGTTAATGACAATTTGATGTATTTTGCGATTGGGAAAATGTTTCCTATAGTATTTTCCACACCTGTATTATGTGTTTTGCAAATAATAAACCAGTTGTACATGTACAGTTAATGCAGTGTTTTTCTTAAACGATGTAAAAATAAGAAACAAAATGGTGTAGAGATGATACAAATGGCACAAAATGAACATCGAAAATTATGATTTATAACAATAATAAAAGAAATTATGATATAATTTACTTAAATATTTTTATAACATCACTTCACATTACTGTACACATAGCTTACTCAACTTACGACCAAATCGTGTTACGACCGGTCTGTCGGAACCGATCGTGGTCGTAAGTCGACGACTACCTGTAATGCCTTTTCAGTTGAATATTGTCGATATCTCGATGTTGTCCTTCTGTCCACCTTTCTCCATTGCTGTTGCCAAACGCTCTCTGACTATGGTAACATAATGTAGTTCCCGTGACGTCATGTAGTAACTATTGTATTCTTGCGCTCTACGGTGACTCACTTCATTTGTCTGCCACTATTTTCTTATCCAATACTAAATAATTGACTCTTGTCCCAAACGCTACGTGGCAGTGGAAAGTGTGGAATATGTGGAAAGTGTGGAAGTGTTGAACGTGTGGAAAGTGTAGACAGTTTTGAAAGTGTTGGAAGTGTTGAAAGTGTGAAAGATGATGAGAGTGTTGAAAGTGTGGCAAATGTTTACAGTTTTGAAAGCGTGGAAAGTGTTGAAAATGAAATTGGGAAACTTGACAAGAACACAATCACAAGTGGCAGACTGAGCGTTGTGACTAGGACGACTTCGTCTGTGTGCCCGCGCACAAACTGCGTTCGTAGCCTCTTGATCACAGCGCCGGTATACAACATACATGCGTGTTATAAACAAGTGTTGTTCTGTGGGTGTTTAGTGACTAGTTTACCCATTTCTACTGTAGTAGTCCAAGTAGTAAGTAATAGGCAGACATGTCCGCTTGTCTATATACATGAGTGTTATATACAAGTGTTATTCTGTGGGTGTGCAGTGATTAGTTTACCCATTTCTACTGTAGTAGTCCAAGTAGTAAGTAATAGGCAGACATGTCCGCTTGTCTATATACATGAGTGTTATATACAAGTGTTATTCTGTGGGTGTGCAGTGATTAGTTTACCCATTTCTACTGTAGTAGTCCAAGTAGTAAGTAATAGGCAGACATGTCCGCTTGTCTATATACATGAGTGTTATATACAAGTGTTATTCTGTGGGTGTGCAGTGATTAGTTTACCCATTTCTACTGTAGTAGTCCAAGTAGTAATAGGCAGACATGTCCGCTTGTCTGCATGATATAAACACCTTCAATAACAGTTATTATTGATGCATAAAATAACTACCGGGAATCCTGACAATGAAAGGCATTATTGACCACATTATCCAACGATTGCCCATTGGCCTATAAAAGTATTGGAATAGAACCATATACCATATAAGTTTCTACTTCACTGTTGATCAGTAAAATTGAGTTGCATGTAATAAACTTAGAATACTACACACAGACCAAATATAAAATTGGACGGATAATTTTATTTATAAGGTTTATGCGCATCACATGTAATTTTTCTGTTTCAGATTCTTTGTGGGGATTACAGTATATTTCGTTGGAGGTATTCTTTTCCAAATATTTGTAAAGAAGTCTGAAGGGACAGAGATAATTCCAAACGTTTCATTTTGGATTGCTATACCATCGCTGGCTAAGGTAATTCAAATACATGAGTGTGTAAATAGCGGTTATCTCATACGCTGTGATATTTTGAAAATGTTATCAAAACACGTAGGGCATTCCGAAACGTGTCAATATATTTAAATATTTTGTCTTCTTGGTAGCAAATGAATAGTTGTTAACTAAGAAGCAGAAACTGAATAAGCTGAAGGTTTATTGATTGAAAAAGAAAAAAAAATAATAATAGAAATTAAACCAGAAGCAGAAACAGAATAATCTAATGTCTTGTTGGTTGATTAAATAAACTGTGATCAGTTCAGAAGTACAAACAGGACTTAGTTAGTTAGTTAGTTAAGTTAGTTAGTTAGTTAGATAGTTAGTTAGTTAGTTAGTTAGTTAGTTAGTTAGTTAGTTAGTTAGTTAGTTAGTTAGTTAGTTAGTCAGTCAAGGTTCCATCTTCACTGCAACGAGTCGTCCCCATTATGCTCCGTTCCTGTGCCAGTGAATATCACACAAAATGATTAGACGTAGACAGTCAAAATTTTTTGGACATGTTATGAGAAGAAATGGATTGGAGAACTTAGTGACAACTGGCAAGATCGAAGGGAACAGACCAAGAGGAAGACCGAGAGAAAAATACCTGGATGGCTTAGCCACATGGCATGGACGAGACAGGAACACTGAGCTGATCCACGACACTGGTGATCGAGTGAAATGGCGAGTCATGACCACCCACGCTTTCCGGCATGGCACATGATTGATTGATTGATTGCTCCTTACTGCCCTATGTGAACAATGGAACAGACAGGAGTATCGGCAAGCCAACAGCCCGCACAAGTACACTTTGCATAATGCTACCGCCAGAATGCCAACACAAAAGTTCTCCACAAGAAATACAGTTTATTGTCGATGGAAACGGCAGTCATCAGAAAGACTTCATTGAACCGGGTTTTATCCCATATGGTCTCTTTCTGCAGGGTGACCCCCCGAAAGCGCCGCACAAAGCACGAACTCCGTAGCTCCAGCGACGACTCCCAAGAGCCTCCTGAAAAATGCACTCGTGAACCGAAAAGGCAAACCAGTCAATCCAGCAACAGCCGGCCGCCATCGTTCCGAACATGCAGTTCACGCTACAAACTGCGAACAGATGTAAAAGCATTCCACGCGAAATTCACAGCTCACAGTGTCGCGCCACGCACTCACTCAGTAGCAGGGCGACGGAACCATAGCCTCCTTAGTCGTCTCTTACGACGTGCATGGTAGGCAACAGTGTTACTATTCTTCCCCCCCCCCCCCCCCCCCCCCCCCCCCCCCCCCCCCCCCCCCCCGTATGGGCCCCGGCAACACATGGGCGAAAAAAAAAACAGGACTTAAAGATTTATCAATCGAATAAACTTTGATTAACTCAGAAACGGAATAACATACGACCTACTGCTTGGATTAATAGTAATTAAACAGAAATAGCATAACAGGAAGAAATTTTGAATAAATAGTGATTAACTCAGAAATAGAAACAGCATAATCTAAAGATGTATTGATTGAATGAAAAGTGATCAACTAAGAAGTAGAAACAGATCTTCATATTTATTGATTGATTATATACGTCACTGCACTCGGGACACGCCTTACATGCTGTATCTCTCAGTATATATCTTTGTGCATGGATATTGACTGTTAATTGTATCTCTCAGTATATATCTTTGTGCATGGATATTGATTGTTAATTCTTTTTCCCTTCTTAGTCCTTAGTGAATCGATGAGTTTGCTTAGGAGGATAGAGATGGGGTGGGTCCGAAGAAAATTGTGTCTCTGGAGCGGTCTCAGCTGGCAAAGATTAGTTTCATCTTCGTGCCAGGGCATGCGGGCGTACAGGGAAATGAGCGGGCTGACAGGCTTATAGGTAGGGCTACTGTGGAAGGCGGACGAGCCATGGACCAGTCATACATTCTGAATGCTCTACGAGAAGTAAGTCGTTTACGAGAACCAAACTATGACTGGGAATCTACAACCATGGTCAGGCTGCGAGAACAGCAAGTTAAAAGAGGTGTGGCCAAACAAGAACGCTACGCAGGAAGCCAAAGAAGATTAATAAACCAACACAGAACTGGTGTCGTGAGCCGCTACATACTGCGGGATTTGCTGAGGAGGGGATCCGAGCACTTATGGGCTGAATGCTTCGATGTGCAATGAGGATGATCTGTCGACTAACTAACTAACTAATTAACTAAACTAACTAACTAACTAAACTAACTAACTAACTTCTTCCCTTCTTCTGCCTTTCATCTAACAATGAAACCTAGGTCATTAACAAACTTAGACCAAGCCTTTTGTAGATTTGTTCATGGTTTTAATAGATTTTGCAGTAAATGTTTTCTATGGGATGAGGTAGTCAGTCTAACACCGGTCCATCTTATTCGCCTCTTAAGATACGCATGGTAGTTTACAATGTTATTACTCTTCGCTTCCCTGATTGGTTCTGATAATCCACGGGTGCTGATTGTTCCTGTAGCACAGTAATTATGAATGCACGTATGTTGTCCCCCACCATTGATCATGTCAGCTGCTGCCACAAATGATGCCAAATGACAAGCCTTAATGAGGTCGATTATCACTGAAAATAAATATCAACAATTTATTTTTAAAAATATGCTGCACGTTAATAATTCTTGGAGGTGGAGTTACAAACATCATTTGTGGTGATGA
Source organism: Cepaea hortensis (assembly GCA_963921405.1). NCBI lineage: Eukaryota > Metazoa > Mollusca > Gastropoda > Stylommatophora > Helicidae > Cepaea > Cepaea hortensis. The sequence continues at coordinate 160,176,367 of OY992877.1, read as the reverse complement.
AGGTTAGTTTCATCTTCGTGCCAGGGCATGCGGGCGTACAGGGGAATGAGCAGGCTGATAGGCTTTCAGGTAGGGCTACTGTTAATTCATTGTGGCAGTGCATATCCTGTCTGTAATTATTCTTGAAAGCTGATGCACTGTCTGTAATTAGCTTTAAAGTGGATGTTTAATCTGTAATTATTCTTGAATAATTACATCGAAATTGTGAAACTGCATATCATTAACCATTAAGCCACATACGCCGACTATTAAAGTCAGAAAGTGAATGTTATTTTCATATTTTCCACAGGATGGTATTATGTTTTTACTACGCGGTTGCAAGGGCAGTGGTGCTTCCCGTGAGCAGTTGTAGAACGGATCAAGTCTGCGTTGATTGATTGATTGATTGATTTAGGAACCGACATCACAGCATTCTGGACATTCCCATAAGCGCTCCGTCCCCATCCTCAGCAGCCAGCGAAGAGTCCCAACACTAATAGTTCCAGTAGCAATCTGATTATATGTCCGTCTCGCCTTTCCTCTGAGCGTCGATCGTCGGCCAGATCCCCTCATCACACCTCGCTGCCTCATTCTTACCAGACTATAGTGATCCATTTGCTCCTCCGAGGTGTACACGTGCTCCCACAAGGCCGCAACCACGTCTGTCTTGTCATGCATCAATACTCCACCAAGTTTTGCCGATCCAGCCAATCTGTCTCCCTGTTCATTCCCCAGCACACCAGCATGCCCCGGAGAAAAGATCCAGGTTATGCGTTGTTGCAGGGAAAGTCGTGTTGCAGATTTAACGGTCTCCTAATATCTAAAGTATTTCTTTCGTCCTGAATCCCGGTGTCATAATTAATAATATTCTTACACACTTGTCTCAGATATAAAAATAATAGAGGCATAATTTCTTTTCTTAAAAAAAAAAAAAAAAATTAGTTGCATGTCCTATACAGAACGTCGCAGTCAACCTCAGCATGTTTGGGCAGTTTTAGATGTACTAGGTGACCTTACGTTCAGTAGTTTGTCATTGCTTTCTGAACGATCGACGCTCATACCATGAATAAAAATCAATACAAGGCACCATGCTTCCAAAACGCCTATATCTGATTTCGAGCATTGGATGCGGGATTGCGAATATCGTTCGCCACCACTTCGTCGCAGACTCCGGCGTTTACATTGAGAAAACACAGAGTGTATTTCTAATGATTGTGCAGTGTTTGAAAATATCGTCTGTCCAAGTTTTGCATTTACCTATTATGTTGCATGAACTTTACAGAGGGTGAATACAAAACTTGGACCGGCAATATTTTCAAACACTGCACAGTCATTAAAAATACACCCTATACAATCCAGCACAATTTACACAAACTTTGAGTTAAACACGTTTAAAGCAATTCTTTGTGATGTATATTTGTGTATTTTTTAAACATGCGCCAAAGTAGAAATTGCTATAGGTTTCTGGTGTGCTAGGACCATCACATCGTTTAGGCCTGAGTGCATAGCAGACTAGGTGGCCAGTCTTTCCCTCCCGTAGAGAGCGGCGAGCCCAGAAATTGAAACCTCATCTCATCATGCTCATGCCATGGTCAGCGCAACTTTCTAACAAAGGCATGAGCGAGGTCGGATGAAGGTTCGATTCCTGAGCGTTGTATACACTATTTTAATTGGCACAGATCAACTTGTTTATTTTAATTCAATAAGCTCAAGAGAGCATCTGTCATTTATTGCCCTAAGCAAATCGTCTTAAGCATACTATTTTATGTTGGTAATTATTGGCAATATTGCGTGTTAATATGTTCATTATCATAACCACGCCAAGGTTTACATATGACTAATCAACATCAGGGAGCCAGGCTAGTGCTGTGGCTAACATGCTTGCCTGACACCTCAGTGGCCATGCGTCCAAACCTCCATCGAAGCGAATTTGTACTTAACCTGGCCTGCCAGGTCGACCCAGTCTGACATGTGTACCAGGAATTGTGCTGGGAAGTAAAGGTGGCAGACGTGATATTGTTACACCACATCTCTAGCTAATAACAATTGCCATGTCAATAATTAATGTCAGTGAGTCGTGCATTAATTAGTTTTGCACAGTTCCCATGCCTTTATGATGCATATTTTGATGTTGTGTTTATCGCTTAACCTCTTAAGTGATGTATTGATGAAATAATGTAGGCAAGAGACAGTTACAAAGGGCGGAATGTTAGACGGGCCTGCGCGCCTAATTCTTAACCCTTTGAAAATAATGATTGTCCGTTCGTTCTAGTACATATTGGTCTATACACATATAGATGGTTAGCAACAAATATCCATTACGCATCACAACGTGTAAAAGTGTCCTTAACTTTACTCTTTTAATGGACACAAGCTCATCATTATCGGGTAGGAAGGTGCTTGCAGACGACATTCTCATCAAAGCTCAATATAACCACTGGAGGGCAGCGTGGCCGGATAGATAAGAGCGCTCGCTAGTAGACTTCCTGTGGGCTTTTGCAGTTTGGGAAACATACTGACCAATAAAAATATGTCAGCAACCAGAAAAAGAGTGTTGAGATGGATTTGAGACATGGACAATGAGCAGACAAGCTGAATAAAAATCTAATGGCAGTAGAAATGTGGTTTCTGAGGAAAATGCAAAGAATGCCATAGACATACGCGAAAAAAACAACAATGAGCAAGTTCTATAAAAAGCAGATGAAAACCGAAAACTGATAAGCGAAATTAGACATAGACAGTCACAATGTTTTGGACACGTTATGAGAAGAAATAAACTAGAGAACTTGGTGACAACCGGCAAGATTGAGAGGGAAAAGTAAAAGGGGAAGGCAGAGAAGTAAATATCAGGTATGGTCGAGACAAGAACACAGAGCTGTTCCACGACTCTGGTGATCGTGTAAACTCGCGAAATATGACCGTCCACTCTTATCGGCATGACACATGATGATGATGATGGTTATGTAACGGGTTCAACCCCTACACCAGTCAGTTGGACTAAAATGTCCTTCTCGTCCTTGACTTGGAGACGTAAATTACAAGGACCTCAGAAGTCGGTATGGGTTCGGCTGATGCGAAGACACTGATAGTTAGGGAAAGCTAGCCCACACGCAAAAATCAGTCCAGCATAGACTACTCTAGTTCAAAGCGAGAGCACGAAACAAACTTACACCCATCCATCATGTGCCATGCCGATAAGCGTGGGCGGTCATGTTCTGCCATCTCACTCGATCACCAGAGTCGTGGATCAGCTCAGTGTTCCTGTTTCGACCATGCCATGCGGCCAAGCCATCCAGGTATTTACTTCTAGGTCTTCCCCTTGGTCTCTTCCCTTCGATTTATTTTGCCAGTCGTCACCAAGTTCTCCAAGTCATTTCTTCTCATAACATGCCCAAACAATTGTGACTGTCTACGTCTACTGACTCTAATCAGTTTACGATATTCATTTGTTTCTTATTTCTTTGTCTCTTCCTCTATGCCGTGCATTTACATGTCCAGACAATGTCTTTACTGTCCTGCGTTCCTCAGATTCCACGAATCATGGCCCCCATTACTCCATTTTCTGAACCACTGTGATGTTTGATGTTCCCAAGTCGGACACCTTCAGTTCCAAGACAAGATACTGTATATAAGTCAGTTATCTTCGTTGTTCAGACATTGTAGAATGTCACGTTTGTTTTCTGACACATTTAAGCTCAAAAGCCTGGATGTGCTTCATTAGTGTTTGTCAAATGGTCAATAATTCTCACCCATATGTTGCCTCGGGAAAGATATTATTTAATTAACACAATAAAAATTATGTATAATTTAGAACACATTAAAATGTATAATTTATTGTTCAATAAAATGTTTAATGTAGTGCAATATTTATTGGAATATTGTGTTAACTTTTGAACTCAACTATAAGCGAAACCAAATTGATTTATTCATGTTTTTATTGACAAATTTTAATGTGTGTGTGTGTGTGCGTGCGTGCGTGCGTGTGTGTGTGTGTGTGTGTGGGGGGGGGGGGTGCGTGCCCACTCGTAGTTTATATGTATTCATATGTGTCTGTCTGTGCACATGAGGCTGTTCGCTAATAAAACATTAGTGACTTATGAGAGTATGGAGCCGGTCGCTCAGAAAGTCCTAGCGTGCTGATGAGCATAATCTAACCTAGGAATCAACATACAGCTGAAAGATGCTGATGTTGACCGCAATATCCTGAAACAGGATGGAAACGCGGGAAAAAAAAATTATTAGCACACTTCTATTGCCTAGCAACACCAATTCATGTGGCTATTTAAAAAATAAATAAAAAGTCCACTATCAGGAACGTGTTGCATGCATACGTGTACATGAAATGCTAGAGCAATCAAATTTTTTTTCCAGGCCTGAGTGTACTGCGGAATCAGTGACTAGTTTCTCCCTCACGTAGCGAATGCCGAGTTCAGCCATCGAACCCTTGTCCGACCATGCTCATGTCATTGTCAGCGTAACCCCCTGGCCATTACAGTAACACTCCCACAAAGTCATGCAGCTGCAAGTGCAATAATTATTAGTTTGCAGTGTGCCGGCACCTGGCAGTCTTCACATACGATAGTTTGTGATGGAGTTATATTTCTCCATAACACAAAGCCTGAGCTGAATTGCAGAGACCCTGTCTTGCCCATGCAGCGTCATCCTTCTCTTGGCTTACTTGGTTTACTCCAGAGAAAATGTAATACCAATACATCTGGAACAAGCCAAGCTGTAGAAGTTGTCGGATCAGCAAAGCAATGCCCTAACTGTCCAACTGTCGGAGCTTCGATCTTAGACCAGTTGCTGACTAAAGCTTAGGGTCTGATCTGTCCTGCATTTACCTTTAGTCTTTAGGTTACATTTCCTCGTTCCAGAGTAAGGCTTGTACCCTCCCAGTTGCGTTCCTCCGCCCGAAGCCCATGACACAATGTGAAGTGTCGGGTTGGGTGAGCGCCATTTTGTGCAATATATTTTGAGATATTACATATACTGTACTTTATAAATGTATATACATTGTCTCAGTAACCTCATTCGCAGGTTGGTTTAAATAAGTGCTGAGCTTCTATTTGTGCATAATATAATAATGTAAATCTTTACGCACTAACATTCCAACTATCCAAAAATGGTTTCAAATATTTTTATCCGTACTGACAAAAGTGGCTATTTATTACTGGAACAAAGTGATTGTTATTCACATTTAGGAGGGAAAAAAACAGGACATAAGAAAAAAATGTGAAACATGCTATGCTATCCCTTGTTTGAGTCAGGTAGAGAAAATATTTACACAAATGTCAGAAAACAGAATAAAACTCATTGTTTATTGTCAGTATATAATGCATAACGTATTTTTTAGAAATGGAAAAACAAAAACTACCCAGCTGTTCTGAGGACTTTAGGCCAGACATATAAACAAAATAAGATTAAACGTTTACCAATTGTTGTATCAAATAACATTCTTGCATGCCCTCCATAATTTTATTTTGCAGACAACAAAATATAGGCAAGCACAATTAGCGGGATCTACGGTAGCGTATTGGCTAGACGATAGCCTGAGAGCCCGGTGGTCATGGATCGATTATAATTTTTCTAATTGACCTGGACTCTCAGATCGACCCCTCGTGAGTAAAGGTGACCATCGTGAAACTCTCCACATCACTCATTGAGTGCCGATTGATATGTAAAAGTAATAGATTAGCACCAAATGACAAGTGCTCCTAAAGACGTGTAAACGGCTCTTTTACTAACTACAGAGTAGAAACAAGGACATTTCCTCTGTCATGAAGCATGTGGACACTGACAAGGTGAACTTGACGTGCATGATGTCTTTATAGAAAGTAGAAATGAATGTTTGAATAATTTTCAAATTTATTCTAAAGCAAAATAAAATGCATTAAAATAATTTCAATGTTCTTGACTTGCAGAAATGGGTGGTCTTTGGTGTACCTTCTTTGTAATGCATAACATAATTTTAATAGATCATTATTTATTCATGTGTACGAAAAGGAACCTATAACATCCGCTAAATATAATGTTACATAAGTGATCAAACGACGATAGGGAAATAAAGACGATGGGTAGAAAACTAATAGATTTAAAAATAAATCAAGGCACTCTAGGGGAACAGTACAGAAAAATTGTGCGATACAGATAGGCACATAAAAGACTCCGTAAGTTCTGAAACCCTCATCACACCATAGACAGAAGGATAACTTTTAAGTTCTAATACCAAGGGTCAACCAGGTACCCATCCTGCAGACCAAGGCCGAGAAATAAAAGGAATTCTACCACGGCTATGTGAATCAAACTGACAAAGTTGATAGGGGGAACAAATCCACAAAAATATAAGGGATGGTGTCATGACGCCTATCATCCGTGATGAGGTACTTGTCGATGTTTTGGCTGCAAGAAAGCATCTCATCTGCCTTTTAAATTTACAGAAACACTGCCCTGGTGGAGTCTAGTACCATCATATCGAGCAACTGAGAGGGTTAGGTATTAAGGAAGTAGCGAAGGTCCTCAATACAAACATACATATTTGCAACAGTATCAGAAGACTGCTATAAGTGACCATTAATTAAGCCCTGAACAGATTCTGGATAGACTGTGATGCTATCCTTTCATTACTGTTCTGAACTTCTTATGCCATGTATGGACGTTCGTGATTTGAGTCGTTTATTCTCAGACAAAAAGCTCAGAGGGCCAGATAAAAACAACAAAACGGTATCTTGCTGTGAAATAAATACATTTCCTTACACCCTGTCACAGTTCCAATGGACCCGTCCCGGAAATTTAAGACGGAAGAGTAGACGTTATAAATTTGACTAGGATATAATCGTTCCTAACATACCTTAGCAGTGTTAGGTTGCAGTGCACTCGTGATCTATACAATCTTGTCACACACAGTCAGATCATGCTGTCTCCATCGTCATTCAATAATTTAGCATCACGAGCAATATATTTTCCCACTGTTTTAGAACAAGAAAACTGAGATTTCCCAAGGTGCGTTGTCAACTGGGATGAACTTGAAGCGTTGTCAACTGGGATGAACTTGAAGCGTTGTCAGCTGGGATGAAATTGAAGCGTTGTCAACTGGAATGAACTTGAAGAAAGATTTTCATGCTGGTCAAATAAAACAAAAAATGACGATAAATAAGACAATAAACATCGACACTGCTTTCTTCTGGAAAGTACTGTCTGCCATCTGCTGCTTATTGTACCTAGCGATGTATGTCGGGGGTGGTGGGGGGTCTTGGCAGATCAAAACAACCTTGGGGTCTTGAGCCTGAGAAATTAAGTCCGCCTGGCTAGTGCAGTCGCCGCGAACTGTGCAGGTTAGGATTTTCCTTTTGCTCCCGATAGAAAGAAATCCACGCCCTACCGAGGATTCTAACGCGGGTCTCCCATAGTAGAACCAGGCGTTCGTAACCACACCGGCCAGCCGCTCCTCTCTGTGAAAATCCGTTCATATTATTTAATATTCGTCCCAACACGATTTAAACACACATCCACATATGTCAATGTCATGTCTTTTCTCTGCCTACGTCTTTTACGATTACGACACATATCATTGGGAACATTTCATGTGGGGAAGACCGTCAAGTAAACGCAACTTGATCCGTGCCTCCAGGATCCCATGTAAGGAAGGTTGCGGATGGGTGGAGGTAGGGAGTGGACAGGAGCAAAACAACTTCATGCTCTGTCAAACAATCAATAAGGTGCCGTCTGTCATGAAATGCAGCCTTTACTTCCCAGAACAAATTTCGGTTAACTTTTGATGGGCCATGTAGAGTTACAGAAAGTTACAGAAGAACAAATGCTATTCTCTATAATAAAGAACAACCAGGCCTGCACACACAGAGGCATAAAATGTTGTAGCAAAAGGGACCCATTCAGCTGTGAAGTGTCAGAACAGATGGCTGCTGGCTACAAAAACAGGATGGTGGGAATTGCAATAAACCCAGAATGAAATCACACAGACAGTCAGACTAGGGTTGTAAAACCAGGCAGTCCAGCTTAAAGGTGTTACAGGTCAAACTGACAATTACACCCACTGGAGGGCAGACTGTGAAACTGATCTGGGGCGGGCAACTCAAAACCATCCAGGTGTGACACTATGGTGATGGTTAGTGGTTCAGAAAGGATGTATGACTGCCAGGGGGAGATAAGTCAGTCTGCATGGGAAAAGAGGTGTGAACTGGCCCAACACTTGAATAGAATTAATTACCTGTAGGAGGTCAGCATGTTTCTGTCATACCAGACAGAAAGGTGCCAAGGAGATAATACTGTCTGCTGGACTCAGCTTAAATAAGGGTCCCTAGCCTGTTTCATGTCAGAAAATGTTTGACTTCAAAACAGCTCTCACAAAGAGCACCTATGTTATAGATATCAAGAACGAGTGACGACTAGGTAGAGCCAGGACTGACAGGCGTCAGAATACCAGCAAGCTGTTTTTTTTTTTTTTTTTGGGTGTCTACTGGAGAGTGGGGATCTGGACCACAGATCCAGATAGTTCAAGTAACATAAGTTATGTAATGTTTGTCATCAATATCAATATGTATATGATTTCCTCACCATCATATTGAAAACCATCAGATGTCTATGATTATGATTAGTAAATAAATGTTGTAGTATTGTAACTCATAGTTCTGTCATTATATTTTTTTCCAATTGTGCATACGTTTTGTGTGTGTACATTGGTGGGGGTTCACTTAGACACCAAGGAAGGGAGCAGTCAGGGAGAAAAACCTGTACTGGGATAGTTGTCAATTACACTTCAATTTAGACTTAAAAATATATCCTAGCTAACATTCTCTTTCCTATTCCTTGGCGAATATTCAGTACAGTTCATTTCAATTTTGTAACGAGCCACTTGGAGCTGTACGTTGGATATTCAGGGCTTAATCTATAGTTCAGCCATATAGTGTTTGTCCCTAGTCAGTTTCTGACTATTTGGGGTTGCTCGCCAGTGAATAATACTTTCATCTAGGCGGTGGTCCCCCGACGTCTGACAGATTGGACTTCTCGTCCGGCATTTGAATTAGGACTTCTCGCTTTCAATAGACTCCGGTACTAGACCCTAGACATACGATTTTTAAAAGTTAACTCTGGTAATCTTCATTCATCAAAATAGACTATCATCAAATGTAGCTAATTTTAGTTGAGGAAGTTACAGAGTACATATATAACTTTTCAAAAGTACAACAGAAAAGAACTTATGAGAAAACTACCATCATCTATCATTTAGTGTTATCATTAATCATTTATTGATAATTGAACACTTTAGTCATATTTACATTGATGTTTTTGATGAGTTAACTGCTTGACTGATTTGCATTTTATGCTAATATATGCCATGTTTATTTTGACATGTATGAAGTGCATTTTAATGTTTATTTAGGTAAATATTACTATTGATTACTGTGTAGTATATCTCTCACACTTACTTCAGTGCTGTCGCCAGATACTACTTGAATATTATTTTCAGTTGTCTTTCACGGCTGAGGCTAAACTCTACACATTGGATAGAGTAGACTGTCAGTAGTTAACTCTTGTCTTTCTAGCTTATATCTGATTTTTGATATATACATAGGAGCTTACCTGAATATATTCATTAGCAATTATAGACTTACTTTACTGGAATCTCGAAGAGGACATGAAGGCGCGTGCAGAGTTCTCAGAGACCGCGAGAGGGTGGGGCCTAAGAGAAGGCTTAAAGGGGGAGCAACTAGAAACATATATCATAGCTGAGTTAGAATGGTGAGACCAAGAAGAAGAAATTATGTTTAAAGAAGATGATGAGTTCTTTGAAGCACAAGAGCGTAGCAAAACTGAAGGAGTAAAGATGGAGAAAACGCATATGGAAGCAGTCAATGCAGAGAAACTAACCTTTCTAGCGGAACATAAGGTAGGAGATATGGATGCTCACCCAACCAGGAAGGAAGGGACATCTTTGCCACCCACAGTGGAATCAGAGGTAGTGGACCGGGAACTACAGGTTCTCATTCGACCCAGTCCGAAACGGAAAAGAGGGAAGAAGAAACGTGCAAAGGGCACTTCAAACAGTCACAAACGTGATAACTGTTTGCACCAAGGAACTTATGGTTTCACTGGTTCGCCAGTACAGGACCTTCAGGAAAACCACTTGACTTCTATGAGAAATGAATCTCGAGAGAAAGAGGAACTGAAGACAACCTTTAATGAGGTCGCAGGCATAGACCTAGCCGATTCTCACATTCCCTTCTGTTCACAGAATCACGAAGTGGAATTACATCTGACTGAAATAGGGAGGAAGGAAGAAACGGAATCCCAGGTGAATTTCACTACTGCAACGCGGGAAGAATCACTAAGTATCAGTTCAGATAATTTACCTATTAACAGTTACCCAGAGGACAACTGTTTTCACTACAAGACTAGTGAATTAACTGGTTTGCCAGTACAAGACTCCCAGGAATCTCATTTTACTTTAACGAGGGGTGAATCTCTAGAGGAAGAGGACCTGAGGACATCTTTTAAGGAGGTCGGAGATGGAGAGATAACCGACACTTATATTCCTTTTAGCTTAGGCAAGCAAGAAGTGGGATTACATTTGACTGACAGAGGGATGAAGGAAGACCCGGAACCCCTTGTGATCTTTGAGGCTGCAGCTCGGGAAAAGACACTAGACATCAGTACAAAGGATTTACGGAATGTGATGGATTGCTTAGACAAAAGCCCACCACAGGATTTACCTCAACTGGACTTAGCCCATGAAAGCACGACCAGAAAGGAACATCCAGACAAGGAAACATTTCCAGTTGTTATCTTGGAGTATACCAGTTCAGAGACTCGGGAAACACAGGGAAGCCAGAATATAAACTCTGATATTGTGCAGACAACATTGTCTGTAGTTGCTAAAGAAGGAAATTCTTTGCACAAGATGGAGGAAGAAACGCCAATCATCTCAATAGCTGAAGTTATGGAATTCCAGCGACTGGAACCTGAAGTAACAGAAGTCAAGAGTGGTTTGGAAGCAACACTCTTATGACTAAATCTACCCTTCAGTCAGATCGATTTGACAGGAGTAGATCATCTATTTGTGGATACTGCATTCAAAAGTAACTCCACTTTATCACCTTTGAGTAACTATGTTATCTCTCAAGGCAGGACAACTTGGCCCAATAAATTTCCAATTTCTAGCACGGTTTTTACAAGAAACTCTAATGCAGAGAAACTCAGCCCGTTAACTGATTATCAGGGGAAGAAACCGAGACACAGAGGAGGGAAGATTGTTACGCCTGACTTTGAAGGAGGAAAGCGCCAGTTGAATTTATATCATGGGACCATGATGTTTAACATTGTTCCTTTAAAAAAGAAGCTATTGATGGATCAGTTAAGGATCTATAAAGGATGGAGGAAAATCACGGAGACAAGCTTTGCTGTGGCCAGCTTATTCGAGACTTCACTACGGGTACATCCTCGGCTGAAAGGAATAAATCACGTGAGTGAGTGGTGTAAAACAATTGCGCAAAGGCGTAGACGAATCCCGTTGATTGTGATCTTTCCCAGATGGGTAAAATTACAACCTCCTGACAATTACCGGATTTTACCAAGCTATTGCATGCAATCCTGACCGAAGACCAAGTACAAGGACCTATCCAGAATATCCTTGGATTATGCAAATGGGACGTCTTTATGCAGATGCAGGACAACCCACTGCCACGAGGAATATTGGAAACCTTTAGGCAGATACAGAACGGAGAGTGCTTAGGCATTATTCTGGGATGTACGGCATGCTTTAACAAAAGATTTCTGGCAGAAACTTTTTTTAAAGAAGGAAGCTCTGTCATGAAATGCAGCCTTTACTTCCCAGAACAAATTTCGGTTAACTTTTAATGGGCCATGTAGAGTTACAGAAAGTTACAGAAGAACAAATGCTATTCTCTATAATAAAGAACAATCAGGCCTGCACACACAGAGGCATAAATGTTGTAGCAAAAGGGACCCATTCAGCTGTGAAGTGTCAGAACAGATGGCTGCTGGCTACAAAAACAGGATGGTGGGAATTGCAATAAACCCAGAATGAAATCACACAGACAGTCAGACTAGGGTTGTAAAACCAGGCAGTCCAGCTTAAAGGTGTTACAGGTCAAACTGACAATTACACCCACTGGAGGCAGACTGTGAAACTGACCTAAGGCGGGCAACTCAAAACCATCCAGGTGTGACACTATGGTGATGGTTAGTGGTTCAGAAAGGATTTATGACTGCCAGGGGGAGATAAGTCAGTCTGCATGGGAAAAGAGGCGTGAACTGGCCCAACACTTGAATAGAATTAATTACCTGTAGGAGGTCAGCATGTTTCTGTCATACCAGACAGAAAGGTGCCAAGGAGATAATACTGTCTGCTGGACTCAGCTTAAATAAGGGTCCCTAGCCTGTTTCATGTCAGAAAATGTTTGACTTCAAAACAGCTCTCACAAAGAGTACCTATGTTATAGATTTCAAGAACGAGTGACGACTAGGTAGAGCCAGGACTGACAGGCGTCAGAATACCAGCAAGCTGTTTTGTGTGTGTCTACTGGAGAGTGGGGATCTGGACCACAGATCCAGATAGTTCAAGTAACATAAGTTATGTAATGTTTGTCATCAATATGTATATGATTTCATCACCATCATATTGAACACCATCAGATGTCTATGATTATGATTAGTAAATAAATGTTGTATTATTGTAACTCATAGTTCTGTCATTATATTTTTTTCCAATTGTGCATACGTGCTGTGTGTGTACATTGGTGGGGGTTCACTTAGACACCAAGGAAGGGAGCAGTCAGGGAGAAAAACCTGTACTGGGATAGTTGTCAATTACACTTCAATTTAGACTTAAAAATCTATCCTAGCTAACCTTCTCTTTCCTATTCCTTGGCGAATATTCAGCACAGTTCATTTCAATTTTGTAACGAGCCACTTGGAGCTGTACATTGGATATCCAGGGCTTAATCTATAGTTCAGCCATATAGTGTTTGTCCCTAGTCAGTTTCTGACTATTTGGGGTTGCTCACCAGTGAATAATACTTTCATCTAGGCGGTGGGCACCCAAACTTCTGACACCGTCTCTTCAGTGAAGGTTGGCTCCCCACCACTGCCTGTCTCTCGCCTTAACTATACATTCTGTCAGGCTGATGTTCGTCCATCTCTTGATGTTAGCTTCCCACTTGTATCGTTGTCCACCTCTTGCTCGCTTGCCCTCAACCTTGCCCTCCAGTATAGTTTTTATAAGAGTATCATTTCTTTTAACTTGGCCGAAATATCTCATTTGCATCCTCTTTATTTCTTTCATCAACTCTCTCTTAATTCCAAGTTTTTCTAGAACCTCTGCATTTCATTGTTTTTGTTTCCATGAAATACGACATATCCGTCTGTATATCCACATCTCCAGGGCTGCTATGCGACTTTCTAGTTGCTTGTTCAATGTCCAGGCTTCCGCGCCATAAGTAGCGTTGAATATACTTAGCATTTGACAATTCTCATTTTTAATGCGTTATTAATCTCTTTAGATGTTAATACTGATTTCATGCCGTTGAAAGCATTTTTGGCCATTCATATTCTCTTTTTGAATTCTATTTCACTTCTGCCATCATCTGTTATTATATGTCCAAGATAAGAGAAACTTGTTACTTGTTCTAGTATATGCCCGTTTACTGTGATGTTCATTGATGAGATCTCCTTTTCACTGCTAATTATCATAGATTTTGTGTGCTGGGGAATGAACAGGCGGACAGATTGGTTGGCTCTGCAAAACTTGGTGGAATATTGATGCATGACAAGACAGACGTGGTTGCGGCCTTGTGGGAGCACGTGCACACCTCGGAGGAGCAAATGGATCACCATGGTCTGGCAAGAATGAGACAGCGAGGAGTGACGAGGGGATCTGGCCGACGCTCGACCCTCAGAGGAAAGGCGAGACGGACATATAATCAGATTGCTACTGGCACTATTGGTGTTTGGACTCTTCGCTGGCTAATGAGGATGGGGACGGAGCGCTTATGGGAATGTCCCGAATGCTGTAATGTCGGTTCTTAAATCAATCAATCAATCAATCAATCAATCAATCAATCATAGTTTTGTTTTGTGGATGTTAATACCTAAACCACATTCTGCACTGTTTACTTGTTCCACTAGGTCTTGCAACTCTTGATCACTTTCTGCTAGCAACACGGTATCGTCAGCATATCTAAGATTGTTTATGATTCTTCCATTGATGCTAAGTCCAGGCATTTCAACTTGTTTAAAAATTCTTTCTGTGTATATGTTGAAGAGGCTTGGGGAGAGTACACATCCCTGTCGTACTCCTCTTTTTATATCTATAGGCGACGAATAGTTATTTCAGCATCTAACAGACGCCACTTGTTCCCAGTACAAGCTACTAATGTGTCTGATGTCTTTTCCGTCTACTCCTATATCTTGAAGGCACGCAACTAGTCGTTCATGTTGTACTCTATCAATAGCTTTCTTGTAGTCTACAAAACAAACATATATACTTTTTTGAACTTCTATATATTTTTCAGTTAACATCCTCAAACAGATAATTGCTTCTCTGGTGCCGCTGCTTTTGCGGAACCCAAATTGTTCTTCAGCTATTTCCTCATCTATTTTATGTTGAATTCTTTCTTGTATGACCTTGAGTAATATCTTAATTATGTGACTCATTAAGCTAATAGTTCTGTAATCCTCACAATCAACAGCTCTTGGCTTCTTCGGTAGTGTGATGAAAATGGATGTTTTCAAATCCTTGGGGATGTACCCAGTATTATGTATATCATTATATAATTCTGTGATAGTTTCAATGCCAAAGCTGGATAAGGATTTTATCATCTCCGCTGTTATCTTGTCAGGACCTGCAGCCTTTCCTTCTTTCATCTGTTTAATAGCCTTTTCTACTTCAGCCTTTAATATTTTTGGTCCACCTTGAGTATTATACAATGCTGGTCTATTGACCCTGTTGTCCCAGAATAAATCTTCTGTGTAGTCTGCCCATCTTTTTATTATGTCAGTGTTATTAATTATAATTTCTCCATGTTTTTCTCTGATACAACCGTTTCCTAATATATTATTTGTCTTCTTTGTAAATCTTTTTATATGTCCATGTAATTTTTTCGAGTTGTGTTCTATTTCCAGATTCTCTATTTCTTTGCATTGTTTCTGCAACCACTCTTCTTTGGCAGATCTGCTTATGTGACGTATTTCTCTGTTTATTAATATATACTATGGAGTGTTCTTTGCTTTCTTTCTTTGAGTCATCTTACACAAGATTTCATCGATTATCCTTAATTGTTTTTTCTTATTTATCTTCACTGGCAAGGTGGTATTTGCAATCTGAATACTGGTTTTAACACTTTGCCATTTTGTATTAGTTTTGTCATCAGGATTGTCACGTCTATATTGTTCCATACTTTCAATGAATAGCCCATCATATCTATTTTTGTTTTACTTAAACAAGGTATAGTTGACTTATTTCTGGTTGTTTCAATGCCGATATATCTACTTGAGGTGTCTTCGATGTTCTTATTCCTGGGTATTTAAGCTTTATTTGTAATTTTAAAACTACAGGATTATGGTCAGAGTTGATATCAGCACCAGGGTATGTTTTGGCATTTTTAACATTGTTTTAAAATCTATTTCTAATCATAATGTGGTCAATTTGGTTTCTTGTTCTATGTCCAGGGCTTTTCCATGTATACAGTTTCCTAGGGTTATGTTGGAAAAATGTGTTGCAAACAATAAGATTGTTTTCTTCACAGAACTGTATCAGCCGGTCTTCTCTGTCGTTTCTGTTTCCCATACCATATTGCCCTACTATCTGCTTATATATATTTTTTACCAACTTTTGCGTTCATGTCTCCCATGACAATTAGGACCTCTGATGATTTTACAACTTTCAGTGTTTTTTGTAGGTCTTCATAATATTCTTCTAGCTATTATTCATCACTATAATCAGTTGTTGGAGCATATGTCTGAAGAATTACTATATTGACCGGTCTTGCCTTAATTTTGAGAAGTATCATCCTCTCTTGATGAGTCCAGAATCCACTAATATTTTTCTCTAAATTTCGTTTCACTAAAATTTAAACACCTCTCTCGTGATGATCTCCTCCTGAGTTAATGAATATGTGATCTTCTCTCCTTATATAACTTGTATCTGTCCATCTTGTTTCAGAAACGCCTAAGATATATAAATTCGTGTTTTTTTGCTTCTTCAGTAAGGTTACCAAACTTCCCTGCTTGATATAGGGTGCGTACGTTCCACGTACCAATTCTTAGACTTATCCTTCTACTTCTCAGGTAGGTATTGTCAGAATGTCGGTCTTCCTGGTCTAGGGTTTACACGACTTTCTCCGTAATCCCGTATACTCTAATGAGTAACGTGACGTGCGCGAGAATTGGTAGCGGTTCTCTCCGCGTCGGTAACTTACGGCGTATGTGAGCCGGTCGCTCAGAAAGCAATGGCAAACTACTGAGCGTAATCTTGCCAAGAAATCAACAATCAGATGAAAGATGCTGATGTTGACAGCGATGTCCTGTAAAGGATATGCGAGGGGAAAAAATGTCAGAATGCACCCTTTCAAAAGAATTTGGGATGCAATCGTCATTATGTACTTCCTTATTCACTATAGGAGTTGTCTCTTCCAATTGCTCTGTACCAATTTCATATACATGACATCTTGCGTCAAGAATTGGGTTAATATTAATTAATTAAAGACATACCTACTACTACTTGTTATAACTCATAGTTATTATTTAACTCATAAACTATAATTAATATAGACTGAAAATTACTCTTAAGAATGTGTACAGAAAGCTACTCGAGAAGCTAGTAGTAAGACGGATGATGTCCTATTTAGAACACGTACAGATCAACCGGACATCCTTAATATTTACAAAAGTAGACACACTTCAGGAAATGCTTATATTGTATACGAATGGTTACAACCTGAGGCTGAGACGATTTCCGTGGCACTCGACACAGAAGACTACGAGATTATTAAACACGATGGTTATTAGGCCTGTAGCGGACTGTGGAGAGAATCACCGACTGTTGAATTGGACAGTAGAAGCATTGAAGGCGAGATCAATTGCGTGTCACCTGGGATGGCAAGGTGAGCCCACATTCAGTCGACAGGACCAGGGCAAATTCTAGAATATGCGGATGGTGTCTTCATTTATAGGACTGGCTCAGATAGACGAAAAATTAGTAGAGACACACATGACACACTATACGAAATAACTCGATGGTGTGGGGAGACCAGCTCAACTTATGTGATGAGGTACTCCTTGAACAAAGTCATAGTAAAAGCCAACCTTTCTGATGTGTGCTTCACAAGTAAAACTAATGATAAAAACCACCGGTTGAAATATCTGGAGATAACATTTGACCGCAGCTTGTCATATAAATAACACACTGATAACACTATACAGCCGCGTCGCGTCGTCGTCATTCGCATTTGCGAGCGCTATCAAGACAAGTCATCTGAACAAGTCAAGAAGCCTGATACGGGGGGAAATGGCAAGCAGCAAGAACACCAAAAGACACACGGTATCCAAGATGTGTAGCGTGGGAGCCGACAAGAAGAACGCGGAGAGCCTGCCTGCGAGCTGTAACAAAGAACCTGAAACTACAGCCACTACTGAAGCCACCACGAGGGAGACCGTCGACAGTCCACAACAGACAAGAGCCAAACCTACTGAGAAGCAGAGAGAGGAGAAGACACCAGAGTCGGAAACACCGACTCACCGACAATCAAGTGGGTTATCAAGCGTATCCAAGTGGAGCTATCAGACGAAGAAATCCTGAAGCAGCCACGAGAAGAGAATCTCAACACCCGATTCTTGAATGCGGAGCGGCTCCTCACCTACTCTAAGATTCCAACAACCTTGGCGGTGGTGACGACAGAGGGCAGCGAGATGCCGATCACAGTATCAATCAACAAGAGAATGCAGCAGCCAGAGAGATTCATCCCAAGGATCATCCAATGTTCCAGATGTCAGAGGGCCGGCCACAGCAGAGCAGCATGTCTCAGTGAGACGGAAATCTGCCGGTACTGCGCCGATCACCACGCCTTCAAGGAGTGTCCACTGGCCAAGCTGGACACGGACTTCCGAGCACCCAACAACAAAAGAGAGTGCGCCAACTGCCTGGGCAAGCATGGAGCAAGATATTTGGGCTGTCCGTACCTGCAACGACACAGAGACGTTTTAAAATTCGCCATCAACACAAAGACACCATACAACGAAGCAATGCGGAGGTGCGAGACAGCCATGTGCATCTCACAAGCGGAAAAAGCTCAGCTGCAAGACCAGATATATGAGCTAAAGAAGCAAATCAAGCTGCTGCAAACACCGGCACCGACCGGCGACAATGAAAAGCTGCTTGCTGAAATAAAAGAGATCCAGCGTAACATCAAGTAAGAAGTGGAACATATGGCCGTGATGAAGAAGGAAAACGAATAAATGCTATGCACCATTAAAGCGGAGAGAGAGCAGCTGAAAGATGAAATGAAATAAATTCAAAACAAGCCAACAGAAGTCATGCAAGAGACCACTGAGAAGCCGCAAGGTGAAACCCAACAGACAACCTAGCCGGAACAGCAAGATAAAACCAGCAGCCGAACCACGACGCCCGAGACATTCAAAATGAAACCAACATCCAGCCAGACAGCCGAGGAAAGACAAGATGGGTGCCCTGATGACGGCTTGAAGTGGAATACCGATGGATCAACCTTGGAGGAG
The DNA here is from genome assembly GCA_963921405.1 of Cepaea hortensis. Classification (NCBI taxonomy): domain Eukaryota; kingdom Metazoa; phylum Mollusca; class Gastropoda; order Stylommatophora; family Helicidae; genus Cepaea; species Cepaea hortensis. The sequence goes on along the minus strand of OY992877.1, from coordinate 160,157,623 downwards.
TGCATAGAAGCGGAAAAGAGAAGGGAAATTCAAGATGGACTCAGGCTCGAGGAACACATAAGGAGACAGGAAGAAAAAGGAAAGAAGATACCCAAGAAACTCAGGGAGAAACACTAACCTGAGATACACTATGACTATGAGGCCGAACTCGAGTACTATATAGATGACGGAGAGGCCATCCCATGGCTGACAACAGAGGAAGCAATCGAAAGACTGTAAGAACTCAAACGCCAAAGTGAAAAAAAGACGCGAGGATGAAAATCGCATTGAAAAGATTCTACAGGTAATACACAAAAATGGAGGCAAAAACACTAAATAAAAAGTCCTTATAAGGACTGCAACCAGTCAAACCAGACGAGCCAGGAGCCTACACCAACACAAGAGGAGACGGGCACAAAGGATAGCCGCCGACTATATATAACGTATACCCGCGTTCGAAACACAGCTGCGCGTGATTTAGCAGCAGACCGCGCTGTGCTGGTTTTTTACGAAATGGTAGGCCCCTATGGGCGCCGGCCGTTCAGAAATCAATGACAAACTCATTCATTCATTCAGTAGCATGTCCTTTGCAGAACCTCGCTCCCATAACAACCTTCCGGAAAACTTCTCGATCACAAGCAAGATGTCCCGCGTCTGATACACCCATCTGGAGATCATCCGCCACATCCTGCACCCATCTTCTCTTTGGCCTTCCTCTTCCTCTCTTCCCAGGCATATACCCTTCCATTATTGTTCTCTCCAAACTGTCGTGACGTTTCAAGTGACCAAAATACTTCAATTTTCTTTGTTTTATCGTCTTTAATAGCCATCCCTCCTCAATATTCAACTCTTGAAGTATGGATGCATTTGTTCTTTTCTTTACCCAAGATATTCTTAGAACTCGTCTATAACATTTATATTCAAAGGCATGTATGCGCTGTTCAGCTTGTTTAGTAAGTGTCCATGTCTCACAGGCGTATGTTGCAATGGGAAAGATGCATGCTCTTAAAAATCTAATGGCAAACTACTGAACGTAAACTTGCCAAGACATCAACAACAGCAGTGCTGGTGTTGACAGCGATGTCCTATAAATAGGATATGCAAACAAAAAATACATTTGATACCTGTATGTTTATTCACGAATAAATAGCGTGTGTCTGCACTTGTCCTGTCATTGGTTATATATAACAAAAAGAGGATAACTCTCTTGGCTTTCCCCCATTCATCGCTGCCACTAACTACACTACACGTCTGCTACTGCTAGTACACAGGCGTAAAGCTAAAGAAAGAAAGCTCAGTTCACAAACTGCTCACAGCCGTTAGCAGAGAATCAGCCTCAAATCATGACAGTCACCCAGTTAAAATACCCGAGACGTTTGTTACGGGTTTATGATAAACTTTATCCTTATATTATATGTGTGTTATTGTTATCATTTCACTCCATCACTGGAGAACGTTGCAATTTTGACGTCGATCCGTGCATTTGCACTACAAGCAGCTTTCAGCTGAATCTGAAATCGTTTATGGAATCAAGAAAGGGGTAGGTTTTTTTGTAATTTATAACAAATTAAACTGAAACGAAGAGAAGGATAACTTAAAAGTGGGGGGGGGGGGGGGGGAGGGGGGGGGAGGCGGCGACGTGCCCAGAAATTGCGCAAGCTTGATACTTGATGTAGTTGGCATCACATTTTAACTTATTATTTAAATTTAGTCATTTACACCAAACACTATGTGATACAGATACAGGACAGGTCTCGTGACCGTTACGTTATCACTGAGTTGGCGTGACCTCTTAAATAAAAAGAAGGATTGCATAGTTAACGCCGATTATTTAATAATACAAATAGTATTGAAATGTAGAAAAGAAATATATTTCTCCAGTAACAAATATATTTCTTCATCAAGTGACAGAATAATAAAGCTTTGGTCCTTTTTTTTTTAAAGCAATATTTAGCTGGAGAAGGAATTTTTTTTTACAAATTTCCTTTAACATTCCAAAATGTTAAAATCCCATAATCTGTGTATTCTTACAATTCAGTTCTATCCCTAGTTGAAGTTGAAGTAGTTGTTCACTGTGTGCAACAACAGCATCTATTAAATGCTTCAGGTCCTGTTGGCGCTGCCCGGGCAAAATTTTGAGTTAAAAATCTACCCAAAGTATTTCAAGACCCTCGCCGGTGCTATGGAATTCACGCACTGAGTTGAGATTCTCCAGACTCAGGCTTGAGTTAGGAGTAGAGCTGAAGCACTTAAGGGTTACACCTGTGTGCCGTGGTGTTGATCCGTTGACTAAACTAAGCTAAACTAAACTAGAAAATATGAATAACAAAGACATAAACAATACATTGCATGATGTATTTCCTGGCTTATTTTGCTGCATCTCATCGGGTACATACTGCAGAAATCACACAACATAAACTAAAGCAATAAGATAAATACTTCATGCTGAAATATACAGTAAACATATTCACACAGTAAGTTAAATTGTCTGCCATGGGATACATTGGCTCATCCCCTGCTAAAATGAGGGACAGATTGGCCATCTATTCCTGTGTGCATTCAGGTCTATAAAATGTGATAGCCTTGTCATATCACAGACCCATAGCAAGAATAACAATTGTTGTGATCATTTACTCAGAAGGCCTCAAGATGTGTAAAATGGTCTGTTATTTTAATTGTATATATATATATATATATATATATATATATATATATATATATATATATATATATATATATATATTTTTTTTTTTTTCCCCCCCCCCGCGTTTCCATCCTGTTTCAGGATATTGCGGTCAACACCAGCATCTTTCAGCTGTATGTTGATTCCTAGGCTAGATTACGCTCATCAGCACGCCACGACTTTCTGAGCGACCGGCTCCATACTCTCATAAGTCACTTTTGCGATTCGAACCACTGCTAATTCTCGTCGCGTCACGTGACGAGAGTATTCGGAGTTAGCGGAGAAAGCTGCTAACCCCTCGGCCACGGAGCCGGTATATATATATATATATATATATATATATATATATATATATATATATATATATATATATATATATATATATATAATTTAGCTAAACAGCTTTATCACAATAAGTAAAGTGTGTATGTTTGATGGTAGTTAAGATGGTTGGGTGAGTGAATGTGTTTCATTGTTAACGATCCAACAGCATTTGGCCCAGTGTTATGAATTGATTTCTACATGCATTAATTTATTTCTGCTTTGCTCCATTTAAAATATAAGTCATGCAGATGACAATCAACAATTGCTTTATGGTATAAACACAGCTAGCTGAGGAAATTGTAGTTTAGAGACCCAGTGTCCATCTAACTTTAAAGAGGCAATTCTGCTTGTAGATAATATTACAAAATAAGCAACCTGAGGGTCATATCCCCCTGATGCTGTGGTAATGGACTGGATACCTAGTCCTTTCAGATATGGGTGAAAATAGAAGGTCCCATGTGCATGTTGAGCATACTTATTTATCCTCAGGCAATTGAAAATCATAAATCCAGGCCTTTTAGGTTAATGTCCTGATAATATTTCAAAATCAGAAAAATTACTCACAACAGTAGCCTTTTTACAAGATGTAAAACATACTCACAAATAAAAGTCTGTCAGCTGCAATGAGAAAAAGTATGTTAAAGTGCTACATAGAATTTAAACAATATAAAATAACACAAAGTAATGCAGCTTTACAGAACAGAATTACAAAACATACAGGATGTTGTGCTGAATAAGCCTTTGCCAGCACACAAATACATACACAAAAAAACTTTTTTGCGTATCCCATATGGGACGTTGCAGTCAACACCAGCATTTTTCAGTTGCTGTTGATGTACTAGGCAAGTGTTACGTTCAGTAGTTTGACATTGCTTTCTGAACGACTGGCTCCCACACCAGCACGTTATAACACAACGCGACATGGTCTGATGCACAAATCGGTCGCAGCTGAACTTCGAACGCCTGGTGCCCGGCTCACGAACCGCGTTCGCAAGCCTTTAGCCACGGAGCCAGCACATACACAACATATAATCTCAGAGAAGACCCTCCAGTGTCTACATTAAGGCATAAGAACGAGATGAGAAGAATAAAAAGATGAAAAAATGAGAATAATGAAGAGAAAATGAAAATTTAAAAAAAATGTGTTTATTACTTATATCTCAGAATCCCAGGCTGTGATACTAACATGAATTTATCCTTGATACTCATATATAGACAGCTGTGGGAGTCTGTGGGTCATGGGGACTGGGTTAGGGGATGGTAACGTTTCATTGAAGATCCCGGGTATAGAATTTATACTGCTGTTTGCATGTGAACCATAAACAATAAGAAGATTAGCTGAGAAACATCTAATGGCAGTGGAAATGTTATTTCTGAGGAAAATGCAAAAAATACTATGGACAGACAGAAACACGAGTGAGACAGTCGTGTGAAATGAAACAAATGAAAACAGTAAATTGTTTTAGAAATTAGACGCAGACAGTCATGATTTTTTGGAACATGTTATGAAAAGAAATAAAGTTGAATATTTAATGACAACTGTTAAACTAGATGGAAAATGAAAAAGAGGAAGACAAAAGAGATCCTGGGTGGCTTTACACATGGCATAATCAGGACAAGAACTTAGACTTGATATATAAGATTGGTGATCATGGGAGATAGCGAACCATAAACCACCCACGCCTATCGGCATGGCGTGCTATGATGATGAAATCCTGCAAGTGGATGAGATGAATCCAAAATTACAACACAACATGAATTCTGGGACACATTGTTATCGATCGTGTCAGACACATTCATTAGTGATTCCATAGTCAGTTACTGCAGTTGAACGAACTTTGATGAAAAATTGCAGAACGGCACAACATAATATTTATAGAATGTATGAATCTGGTATAAAAAACACTGGGATGCTTACAAGTGTTACAACAAGAGTCCCCACACTGGTTTGACTTGCTTATTGTATGATCTTTGTGTGGGGACAGGAGCAATTACGGAGATATCAGTGTACAGTAACAGCGATTATGTGTATATTAGAAGAAAAGAGTCAGAGTAACCAACAGTGAATGCCTGGGAGAGGCTAAGAAAGTAGAACATTATATATACCTGTAAAAAGAGACTGTGTTCTATGTTTATATAATGAGAAGAAAAGCATTGAAGAACATCACAATGGTTGAAAATATCAGTGGTAGAAGAGACAGAGGCAGACCAAGTGGAACGGTGCTTGGTGGTCTAAGACGGAAGGAATGCATGAAGGAATGTCATCAAGAACATTGATTTAAAACATCAAAGACCGAGATCTGTGGAGTGACGTGAACACATACGCTACTTTGTAAGGTGCATGATGATGATGATGATGATTAATAAAAACGAGTATGCAAATCTGCAAACCTGCCAAACTCATCATACCTTTAAAATGGTTAATAGAAATAAATGATGGTTAGTATACATGGTAAATGAATATTCCTTGGCTGTATGCATAAACAAATAATAGCAGTGTATCATGTTTTCTTGTAATTCCTCAGCTGTTTAACAAGAAGACATACTGTTAACCTGTTGTTCTTATTACATTTTCAGGGAAGATTTACAGGTTAATGGAGAAGGTAATCAGTTTACTTACTATGTGCAACCATGTAACAGAACACTGAGCCATCAGCTTCCGAAATGTGACCTTATTAGCAAAGGTTTAGTTGTAAGTTACACCATTTTTACTTGCAGTGTAGACAAGTTATATAATGCAGTTCTGTTTATCTGTTGCCGGTCTCCGTGGCGAAGGAGTTACAGACATGGTTTGTAATCCCATATACCTGCGTTCAAAACACAGCTGCGTGCGATTGACAGCAGAATGCGTTGCGCCTTTTTGTTTTACAAATTGGTATGGGTGCCGGTCGTTCAGAAAGCAATGGCAAATTACTGAACATAAACTTGCCAAGACATTAACAACAGCAAAACATGCTGGTGTTGACTGCAAACATCCTGTAAAGGATTTGCAACTAACTTAACTATCTATCTGTTATCTAACTCCTTATGAACGAGACACCCATGTGTGACCAGAGCCCATAAGGGAGCGAAGGATTCAGGAGGGTTGGTGTGAGACTGGCTACCTCAGCCTTTAGAACACTTTAGCTGCAAAATCCAATCCACCATGAACAAATCTACAAGTGATTAGGTATGGGAAGAGAATGCAGCCCTGCCTTACTTCACTTTGCACCACAAACCAGTTTGATATTTTGCCGGCTACTCTAATAGCCGCTTGTTGTTTATAATATAATGTTTCAATTAAGTAGGTCAGATGTGCTAGAAGTCCCATTTCACTGATAATGTTCCACACTTTCTGATGTTGAACACAGTCAAAGGGCTATATGTTGTCTATGAATCAAGTATGAAGATCTACATAGCACCCTCTGCCTTTCTTAAAGATGGTTCTCATGTTGAAGATAAAGTCTTGGGTTTCTGTACCCTCTCTGAAACCTGCCTGTGTCATGTAATTTTGTCATGATGATCCACAGGAGGATATGGTAAAGCATCTGGAACAATGGCAACTCTTAGAACTAATTGATTATTAGTGGAACATTTTGCAAGAATTTACCATTTTGTGCAGGTAGGCATCATACTTCAGAAGTTATATGTGCCACCCATGTTGAAGATTGTGGCTCCATATCACATCCTGCAAAACTACTCAGAATTTGCCAAGCAAAGAATGGGAATAGGAAACAGTGAGGACCTCAAATACTCCTGCCTAATCATGACCCTCACTGGAATAGGCACATCACTAGTGTTGACTCCTGAAGAAGAAGAAGAAGAAGAAGAAGAAGAAGAAGAAGAAGAAGAAGAAGAAGAAGAAGAAGAAGAAGAAGAAGAGGAGGTGGAGGAGGAGAAGGGAGAGGGAGAAGGAGGAGGAGGGAAAGGGCGAAGAAGAAGAACAAGAGAAAGAAGGGGTATATTGCCTGAAAAACTAAGACTCTAAAATGTATTATTGGTGGTAAAAGAAATGTTTTTTCACATCTGCCCCTTTAAAAACATTGTAAAAAGTTGTTCTAAAGCAATTTCCTGCCATGGGTTAGTGATGAGATAGCACCTACACGGTTTGAAGGACTGGATACACAGAAGAATAGGTGGTGAACCTTTCCTTCATTTTGGCAAGTGAGGAGCCCATGCATCGAACCTACATCCGACTATGCTCATGATATTACCAGAACAAATCACTATCAAGTTCGCTAGCGCGCCAGCCATCTGCCCATTAATGTTTACATATTTTGTTAATGGTTTTCAGAGTTGCCAGATCAATGTGCAAAGTCAAGAAGCTTATGGCCTTGGTTTGCTAAACATGTATGATGCCACACAAGATCAAGATAATTTTATATTGACGAATTCATTCACATCCAACAGCATCAATCGGTATGTATCTGTGTCTATGTATGTTATTTAAATGGTTGAATCCTCTTGAAGTAGTCACATATTTTCCAGAAAAATTCCTTATTTCAGCAGTATTTTCTAGTCCTACTCGACTGTTCTAAGCATCATAATTTATTGATATTGTAAAATATATGTCATCTCAGTTTATGTTTTTAAGCAGGATAGCTGCTCAACATATGTCTTTGATTGCACACTTATTTATACAACTCTATTTCTATTATTTACGCACCATCTCAAATAATCATTATTGCCACACGACTGAATATTTTCTTAGTAGCATTTGTCAACAGTTTGATCAGATATACTCACTAAATGTGTCCGTACTTAAATACTAAAAGTTTTAATAGACTTGTCATGTCGTGCCAAGTTTTTTAGTCCACAGGCTCTCCCATTCTAGATGTGTGACCTTTTCATAGGCTTATCTTTGAGAAGATAATGTGGTGGTTTCCCCTTGAATTACGATCCAATGGGTAGTGTGTGACCTCTGCCTTTGTTAGCAATTTCTGACTGTCAGTACAAATGAACGTCTAGGTCTGTTCAGTTACAGAGTTGTCCACTTGTTCTTGTGGATACTTGGACCACTGAACTTTGTTTTTTGCACTCTTGTACAGTGCACATCTTCAACTATCATGAAGTTCAGTTTATCAGGCTGAGACTTGAAGGCGTTTCTCTTATTTTCCAGTACTTTAAAGGACTTATAGTACTTTGTACCAGCAGAACTGTGACATTTCACTGTTACATTTTTGCTAGAAGTAAAACACATTTATGCAGGCAAATGATAGTCTAATCTAGACATACTGATGCCTTTTGAACAACTGTTTGCTGTGAATGAAGATTTGTATAACTTCAGCTGTTGCATGATGTTGATGGCTGTGTTATTAAGCCTGCTACCTGCTAGAGAGTCAGTTTGAGGTTTGGTTAATATCCTCTTGTGCTTTTGTATTACATCTACTGGTGTGAAGGTTTGATTGATGTCCCTTGTACTCATTGCATCTGCTGGTGTAAAGGTTTGATTAATGTCCTCTTCACCATTGACATTACATCTACTACTGGTGTGAAGGTTTGATTAATGTCCTCCTGACATTACATATAATGGTGTGAAGGTTTGATTGATGTCCTCTTGAACCTTGACTGTATCTACTGGCGTGAAGGTTTGAGTGATGTTTTCTTGAACTTTGATTACATCAACTGATGTGAAGGTTTCATTTACATCCAATTGGAATTCACTGTTACACCCATTAGGGTCTGTCTAATTCTTACTATCATTAACCCTGATGACTGTTTTGTAATGCATATGTAGGCATAAGAATAACATAGTGTGAACTAACTTTCCCCCATTAGTTTTAGGCAATGCAGAAAACACAGCTGAGGTATATTGATCTAAAGAGTTCCAAAAGTAAAAGAAAAAGGAAAAAGCAGAAATAATTTCCAAAAGGAAAAGAAAAAGGAGAAAGCAGAAATAGTTGAAATATTATAAAGTACAATGCATGACCAGATGGGTGGTTGACAGGGTGGTTGAGAGTAGTCTGGAAGACTCTGTTTTAGTTCTTAAATGTGATGCATCGACGCTGAGGTAATCTGATCCCTGATCATGAATTGCAACTATTGGAGTGAGGTTGGTGTAGAGATTTGTCTCTGACCCATTACCAAATACCATCACCATGTATGTGGGTGCATCTTTGAAGTTGATAGGGAACTGGGCAGATAATGTCATGAGTGAGGGAAAGCTTGGCCACCTATTTTCTTCCGTGCATTCAGACCTAGAAAATGTGATGGCTCTATCATGTCACAGACCCAAAGCAGGAAGTTGGTGCGGGATAAATTTAAAAAAAGAAATCACCATTGGGACTGTGTTGCCGAGATTTGCTTCTCTTCTCTAAGCACTAAGAACTAACAGGGTGTGCAGGACTGGTACTGGAACTTCACTTCTACAGAGATTGATGACATCCTTTAACTGATGGCCAGAATTGGGATTTAGTGTATATACTGCACCTCAAAGAGATACCCCAAGGGCTAATGTGAAACCTAGTCCTGGTCTTGTGAACTATGACCCCGCAGCTACATAAAAAAAAACTGAAATAAAAGGCATTCAAACATCGAAACAAACACTTCTTGATGTCAGTGACAGTCTGTTGTGAAGAAACTTGAAAGCTGATTATTAGCATTTTTTGAAAGTACATCAATACAAATATACTGCTAGTGTTCAATAATTTATTATAAAAAGTAGTGCATCTTGTTTTTGTGTGTTTTATCCAGTATTTTTTGAAAGTATATCAATACAAATGTACTGAAAGTATCAAGTAATTTATTATAAAAACTAGTGCATCTGGTTCTTTTGTGTGTTTTATCCAGCATGTTTTTAAAGTATATCAATACAAATATACTGAATGTGTTAAGTAATTTATTATTTAAGAAAAACTAGTTCATCTGGTTGTTTTTTATGCTTTATCCAGCATTTTGTATCTGACTGTCAAATGCTCAGACCAGGAGGTACAGTTTACCTATGATGGTAGTAGTGGTCAGACTCAAATCACATACGTAAGTATTGTCCGGCAAATTACTCAAGTAAAGTTTGTGAGAATGATGTTAACTGCCATTGAGACAAAATAAATCATGTTAAGATCCTGTGAAGAAAACAAGCACATACTTTATACAGTATACCTTACAAAGACATTTCCAGGAACACAGATACCACTAATGTAAAGAAGAATGATGTTAACTCCTGTGGAATGTGGCAGTTCAACACTGAGACAAAACAAGGCATATTAAGATTGTGTGACAAGCACAAACATCACATGCTATGTCTCACAAAAATGTTTCCAGAAACGCTGATTGCATAAGTGTAAATAAGAGTCATGTTGACTACAACAGGAAATCGTAGTCACAGTAAAATTTGTTGTGTGTTCTTTTACAGGACATTGCAACCAACCCCAGCAACTGTTTGGCTGTTTGTGATTTTCTAGGCAATTTTATGTTCAGTAATTTGCCATTGCTTTCTGGGCGGCCCATGCTCATACCATTGTGAAAATCAATGTAAAGCGGTCTGCTTCCAAATTGCCTGCGGCTGACTTTGAACCCAGTATTTGGGATCATGAAACTACTTTTGCAACCCTTAAGCCACAGAAAATGGTAGTACAATACTGAATCTAAATAAAGTATAGTAAAATTCTGTGGAGAAACATCGGACACAAACATCATATAGTATACCCCACAAAGACTTCACAGGAACACAGATGTCACTGGCATAAATAAGAACAGTGTTGACTACAACAGAATATTTGTATTTCTTTGGGCGTTCGCTTGCTTTGAATTCATGTAGCCCATACACACTACTTCTAGTAGCACTGGACTGATTTGTGTGTGTGTATTAGCTTTCCCTATTACCAGTGTCCCTTACCATCAGACGAACCCACTCTGACTTCAGAGGTACTTGTAATTTACGTCCCTAAGTCAAGGATGAGAGGTCAACATTTTAGTCCAACTGTCTGGTGTAGAGGGTGAACCTCTTACCTCGGCATCAGCACACCGAATGTTTAAGAACATGTGTTCCTATCCATCTGGCAACAAATAATAATAATAAAACCAGCTTTATTACAGAAAGGACTGGACAGTCATGACTACCAATGGCTTCTTCTTCTTCTTCTTCTTCTTCTTCTTCTTCTTCTTCTTCTTCTTCTTCTTCTTCTTCTTCTTCTTCTTCTTCTTCTTCTTCTTCTTCTGCGTTAATCCGGAGAGTTTTTTTGGACGTAATTGCGTTGTGCCTCTTTACAGCAGAGCTGCGATACTTGCGCCTGTTTGCCGACATATCTGACTTCTGCGGGTGTTTGTTGACCGGGTTAGCCTTCCCAGGTGTTTCGAAGGACATTCAACTCTCACTGTTGTGGTGTCATCATCTACATCCCAGCTGGTCAGGCTGGAACGACCAAAGACATCCCAGTCAACCCTCAAGGGAAGGCAGGGGCAGACCATGGGCATTCCCCGCCATCCAAGGAGGAATAATTGCAGAGCTGACACATAGCGCTCTGATACTGGGCTCACCCAAGGAATCTTTATGTCCTGCACATAGCTGCTTAGCCTTGCTTCCATATATTGGGCATTTCGTTCACCACAGGCCGCTCCCATGCAAACCAGAAGAGATCAGTCTGCAGATGACATCCACTCAGCGAGCTTTCGGTTTGGACTTTCCACGAAATGGGTTTTCTAATCAAGCTATATTCCCTTTCATGCCTCTGGGTTGCTTTCTCAACTCTTACTGTTGTTGTGTTCCCTTTCCCAGCTGGCTCACCTAGAACAGCCGAAGACATCCTGGTCAGCCCTCAAGGGAAAGCAGGGGCAGGCCATGGGCATACCCCACCATCCAAGGAGGCTTCCATAATTGCAGAGGCGACACATAGCGCTCTGGTACTGGGCTCACCCAAGGAATCATCAAGATCAGTCTGCAGATTACATCCACACAGAGAGCCTTTAATTCTATTTTGTTTCACTTTGTCACTGGGGTCACTAGTCGGCATCATTTATGGTCAGAACTATGACGGTATCTGATTGTCTTCGCACCACTGACTTTTGTTCTTGATTATTGAAAACATTCTTGACAAATGCTTTTGCAGTCGCTCGTCTAGCGGCAATCCAAGAATTTCACCTCCTACTCTGCAATATGAATGCTCCCATTTGTCCCCGTTAATCATTACCTCCATTTCTAAAAACCAACAAAATAGAACTGAGGACCTTTCCATTATTCCATGCACCATTAGTCAGGCAGTTGAGGCCTGCTTTGAACACTCTAATTTTTTCAAAGTAAATGTGCCAACCACCTGGGACGCTCAGCAAAGTGCACCCACGGGGGAGAGCCGGCAGACGGTAGGGCAGGAACAATGGGCAGTGAACCGGCGCAAGCTGAACCACCCGCCTGCACCTGAGATCCAACTACGAGCTTTTTAACTGCAACAACAACTTTAATATACGCTATTGGAGCTGGAATTACCGTGGCTGCTGGCACCAGACTTGCCCTCCAATAGATTCTCGTTAAAGGGTTTAAAGTGTACTCGATGGCTTCTTAAGGCCAAATAATAAAGGAATAATAAAGGAATTAAAAGAACAGAGAAAATATGGTTAAAATATTAATTAATGAACTGTTGCATATTAAAGAGAAGCAAGTGGGATATGAAGTAGAATGACAAGGAAAAAAAAATGAATAACATATTGGAAGGGTGTAAAACTTGTGTTATACAATGACATCAATAACATATTTGATTCCTTCTGGATTAATACAGTCCCTAGTTATAATTGCATGGCTTTTAATTGTATTTGAACAGTCTCCACATGGCATTAAATTTCCAGTGACTGTACATAATCATATATGTGAACTTCAATTTTCTGGGTGTAATCTTGACCACACTTTTCATAATCTTGACTGTGTGCATGTAATTTCTGTATTCAGTTTACAGTTTTCATATGATTCTTGAAGAACCACCTAATTAGTGTTTATGTCCATTCATAGTGTACTCTTTACATTTTCCTTCACCATCATCATCACATACCTTGCTATTCACGTCTTTCCATAGATCTCAGCCCTTGATGTTCTGAATCAGATTTATAATGATGTTCTTCCGTGTCACTTTCTTTGACCATCCAGTATAATTTCTCTCGATCTACCTCTGCCTCTTTTAATTCTGATCTTTCCAGTTGTCATAATATTTTTCAATGCCTCTCTTCTCATAAGACTAAAATAACACCATGTGTCCCTTTCTATTGTGTATAATGTTCTACTTTCAATAGCCTCTTCCAGACAGTCATTTTTAGTTACTCTAGCAGTCGAATGTATTTTCCCTCTTTGCCTCAGAAACCACTGCCTCCAAAATCTTCCTTACTTATTAATTCACATTCCAAGATTCACTGTCATACAGCAGAGCAGGTTTGATGTAGCATTTTAGTATTCTTTTTGTAATATAACATTTTGGTGTTATCCATTTCTTTGATATAACAATTGTTAATGTTTTTTTTGATATTCAAGAAGAGTCCTGTTTTCTACTCTCTATTACTACAATCTGCAATATTCGTTGCAGATCTTTTGCGTTGTCAGTTATCAATATTGTGTCACCTGCATAATGCGATTATTTATTACCAGTTCAAGCTTGTATTCCTAGTATATCTTTTATCTCTCTCATTATTAGTTCAGTGTAGGTAGAGAAGAAATTTGGTCACAAAACACATACTTGTTTTATTCCTTGCTTTATTTGCTTGTTTTGGCTTCTCTCCTGAAATATATCTTTGCTTTGATGGATGGAGTTTTCAGTGTTTTCCATTGTTCATTTATGCTTTGTATTTTAGGTATTCATTAATTTTTGTTTCATTATCACTATGTAGTGTTCTTGGATTTTTTTAAATCTTATCTTAGAATTTGTATATTTCAGCTTGAAGGATTTATCTAGTTAATTTACTTTATGTTGTGTGATTTCTGCAGTATGTACCTGACGAGATGCAGCGAAATATGCCAGACAATAAATCATGCAATCTATTGTTTGTGTCTTCGTTATTCAAATTCACTACGGGAAAACATTGTTTTGAATTATCTTAGAATATCTTTGTTAGGTCTAATTTCTGTTTTCTTTTCATTTTCGATCTTACTTGTATTTTTCCACATAGTCAGACGTATTCACATTTATAAATGCATTTCTAAATCTCTAGTTAATCAATAAATAGTCAATTTGATATAATTCTTTCAAAGTGGATCAAACATAGAACAAAGTTGTCCATATGGGGATAGATAAAAGAACTAATATATAGTAATACAGTGGTACCTTGGGTTATGAACGCCTCAGGTCACGAACAATTCAGGTTACGAACAACAACTTTGAAAATTGTATGTCTCGGGTAACTAACAGTGCCTCGGGTTACAACGAAGGCGACAGAGAGAGAGCAAGGTGTAACGGAGACAAACGATCGCGTACAGTACAAACAATACTACAGATGAGCTTGTGGATCTTCAGAATGAACAGCTAAAGTCATTAAAGGAGGAGCAGTGATCGTTTCAACTCTTCTTCTCTTCTTCAGCGTTCCGAGCGATTGAGGTTCTTTGCTGCAAATACAATCCGTCTCCATTCGTCTCTCTGGTGGACCTTCTCTTGCCAGTCGTTGATTCCAAGTGCTTGTAGGTCTGTACATGTATTATCTCTCCACCGCCTTCTTGGTCTACCTCGGGGTCTACGGTCATTTATTTCCTGAGTGTAAGCGAGTTTTATTTCCCTATTATCTTCCATTCTTTCTATATGCCCCAGCCATTGTAGTCTATTAGCCTTCATGATACCAGTGATTAGCGGGGACTTAAACAGATCATAAATGTCTTTGTTACTTCTTCTTTTCCACTCTCCACTTTGTGTATCCCTAATGGGTCCAAAGATGCGTCTTAAAATTTTGTTCTCAAAGGTTTGTAACAAGGCTTCGTCTCCTTTCGTTGTACTCCAGGTTTCAGAGCCATACAGCACAACTGGTCTGATCAGTGTTTTGTATATTGTGATTTTGGTGTTACAAGATGGCGCCTTTGATTTTAGTAGATGTTGTAGTGCTTAGTATATCTTATTTCCAGAGTTGATTCTAGTTTGTATTTCTTCCCTTATGATGTTGGAGCAGTTGAAGATTGTACCCAGGTATTTGTATGTTTCCGTTCTTTTAATGGTCATATTATCTATTTGTATGTGGCCAGAGTTTCTAGCCATTCCGTCTCTTGAAATTACCATATATTCTGTCTTATCTTGGTTGATAACCAGCCCCAACTGCCAGGATTAAAGAAATTTGCAGCATGTGGGCAGATGTCGAAGACTTCATTGTAAACCATCATCTAAACAAACTTGTTGCAAACAGGGCAGTAAACCTGATGAATTATAACACGATGGCCCACTTCAGAAAGATTCTCCAGCAAAGGAAGCGACAAATTTCCCTTGATAGTTTCTTGGTGCAGAAAGATTCCCGGTTGGCTGCCAAAACACAGCGACAAGATACCCCTGAAACTAATGTTTCAGAATAACAAAGAAAGTGACAAATTTCCCATGATCGTTTTCTTGCTAATAAAGATAGACTAAATCTTTTTTTTTAATTTTACATTTAATTCATTTGTTTGTTTTCTTTCTCTTTATTTAATGCGTGACGTACATGTATTAATTGTGTTTTGTTAGGTAAACGACCGGATGTTAATAAAAAAGAACGATTCTTTCATCTTGAAACAGATTGTCTTTATTTCATTGATTTCAAAGTTTTGGGTTTTGAACGTTTCAGGTTATGAACCGGGTTCTGGAACAAATTAAGCTCATAACCCGAGGTACCACTGTATTGTGCTATTTATCCTTTATATTTTATATTCTTCTGTTGGCAGAGATTCACATTGGGAACAAGACACGTCTGCGCTTATGCTAGTGAAAGTAACGGCCTGAGTCCTGGCTCAGTTATGGTGATAATGTAAGCTCACAACAGACCAAATTCATGATAATTGTCTATGACATAGTCATTGAAGACAGCACCACTGCATGACAGTTAGGAAAACATTTACAGGCACATTATTATCTTAATTCTTCAAACATGTTGAGGTAGATATCAACAAGTATATCTGTATTATTCAGAATGTTCATTTTTAAACATTATATTCAAATAATTCTAGACAGTCGATAAAGATGATGTTGAAGTAGCATTATTTATTAAGCGCCCATACACACACACATATCATATATATAGCTTACTAATTGTTCTGTTTATTACCTTTTCTACTTTCCCTTTATCTCAGGGTACTAAATATATACCTAGACTTCTCATCATCATTATGTGCCATGCTGATAAATGTGGGCAGTCACGTTTTGCCATCTGATGCTATCACCAGAGTCATGGATCAGCACTGTGTTCTTGTCTCGTTTATGCCATGTGGCTAGAACATCTAGATATTTTTTGATTTATCTCTCTACTATCCCCTTGTGCTTTTCCTCTCAATCTTGCCAGTTGTCGCTCACCAAGTTTTCTAGATATTTCTTCTCATAACATGCTAAAAATATTCTCGACTGTCTACGACTAATTTTTCTAATCAGTCTATGGTGTTTATCTGTTTCTTGTAGGACTTGCTCATTGGTTTTTACGTCTGTCCATGGTATTCTTTGTAGTTTCCTCAGAAACCACATTTCCGCTGTCATTAGATGTTTTTTTCAGTTTGCTCATTGTCTCGATTTCACATCCACATGAACATACAGGCTGTATGTATCACTTCAATACTCTTTTTCTCTTTGAAATTGACATCTTTTTATTGATAAATATGTTTTTCATCTTGCAAAAGGCTTCCTTTTCCATAGCAATTCTTGTTCAAATCTCTTTAACGCACCTCAGATGTTATGACTATTCTGAGATATTTGTTCCTATTCACTTGTTTAAGAACATTCCTATTTACCCATATATTACATGGTGGTTTTTCTTTCTTCTTAGAGACGACATAATCTTTGTTTTCTTACGTTTTAATTCTAACCCTAGTTGTTCACTATGTACAGTAACCACATCTAATAAGTGTTGCAGATCCTGTTAATTATCTGCAATTAATATTGTTTCATCCACATATCTAATATTGATGTTATGTCCTTCAATAGTGATTCCCCTCATATCTTCTAAATTTTTCATAATACATTCACTGTATAGGGAAAAAAGATCTGGAGACATTACACATCCCTGTTGCACACCTCTCTTAATAGGATGATATTGACCTACTTCATTATCATTCTTTATGGCAGCTTGTTTCCAGTATGTTTTTTTACAAGTCTAAGGTATTTCCCATTAATTTTTAGATCTGCAAGCATCTTTATCATCTTGACATGTCTTTTGTTATTGAAAGCTTTTGTGTAGTCAATAAAGCAAAGATGTAGGTCTTTGTTTACTTCTATCGAATACATCTTTACTGTTCTCAGAAAATGCACAGCATTTACTGTACCATTGCCTACTACAAACTCACATTATTCTTCCTCTATGTCGAGTTGTATTTTATTTTTACCTCTTTGCATTATGATTCTTAGCAAAATCTTCGTGATGTAGTTATTATGCTAATTTCTCCTCATTGATCACATTCCAAGGCTCTTGATTTCTTCAGGATTGTAATAAATATAGATTTACATAATTCAGGAGGTATATCTCCAGCATCATATATTGTGTTCAGCAGTCTGGTGACCTGGTGACCTGGTCTATTCCATATTCTTTAAGGCATTGATCATTTCTGTTGCGATGTTGTCTGGACCGGGGTCTTGCTAGTTTTCATTTGGTTAAAAGCATTCTGAACCTTTATCTTCAAAATTTGTGGTCCGTATTATATGGAATATCATACTGTTCTTCTCTTGTTATAAAGTTCTTTAACATAATTTGACCATGTATTTAAAATCTGATCTTTTCTATTGTGATTCTACCACCATAGTTTCTAAGCAACTTGTTGAATTGTGTATTTTTCCTTAGTGATGTCATCAGTTCTTTTGTGCAGTAATTTGCTACCACAGCTGATGTTATATTGGTTTTCAATTTCCTTGCAATTTTCCTCAAGCCATGCTTCTTTTGTCTCTTTGTACGTTTTCCTAATTTTCTGTGTATCTTTTAATATTTTTCATTGTTATTTTGATTTCTTCTTATTTCTATTTTAAAAAAAATGTTTATTTCTACATTTAATTTATCTTTTATCTCCTCACTCTTCAGTGCACATAGATCAAATTTTATGTTTCTTTGTGTATATTTGACAATCTTTATTTTTATGTGTATATTGTATAACTAATCTATGGTTGCTCTAGATGTCTGCATTTGGTATAGTTTTTGGGACTTCTAAGGCATTTCAAAATTTTATGTTGATAAGTAATCCATCAATCTGGTTTCTGCTCTTATTGTCAGGACTCTTCCATGTCCATAATCTCCTTGGATGTTATTGATACCAGGTGTTTCCAATAATCATATCATGCTATTTTGCCCACTGTACAAGTCTACAATCTCTTTCATTATGTTCCCCTGGTCCATACTTTCCTACTATACATCCATCTTGTTGACTTCTTAACTTGAACATTAAAATCACCAATTACGATATTTTAATTCTGAATACTGGAAGGCCCCGATTAATGTCGGGGTTACATTCTTGGGAAATGCAACTTTAAGTGAAACGATGTATAGCGAAACACTATACAGGTGTACACACAGGTGACGACATTATGGCGGAAGTAGCGATGTAAAGTGAAGTTATGTCACATTATGACAACAACGTTATAGCGCAACGACGTATAGTGGGGCCTTCCAATATTTGCACTTTTTGAGGGCATTATCCAAATCACTATAAAATTCATTGATACTGTCATCACTGCTTTCTGTGGTGCATAAACTTGAATAATGTTGACATCAGAAGGCTTGCCAGCTAACTTTACCAGTAATATTCTATCTTCTAAGACACGGTCAAAAGATACAAGGTTCTGTGGACATTAAGTCAATGAAATGTTGTCTCCACCATGAATGTTCACTGCAGGGAATCTCCAACACTGCTTCTCACTCCAGTGGTACATTTTGACAGACTGTTGTTAGCCCAATTTCTTGATACAACATTGCTCACCTGCCTTCAACTTGTTCTTCTAGTATGACTTTTATAAGAGTGTCTTGTCCTGAATTGTGGTCATAGTTTTTTCATTTGCCTCTTTTTTATTTCCCCTGTCAGCTTGCTTTCAATCCCATTTTCTCTAAGACCTCTGTGTTTGTTGTTTGTTTCATCTTATTTTCTTGAAATGCACAATTTTACTTACTGACTTCATTAATCACATTATCTTGATTGGTTATAGAGATGATTCTGGAGTAGAATTGTTAAGTATCTGCTTACGCATATACATCCACACAGCCTACTGGTTGTAAGTACATGCATTCTGGAGTTTATAATTTCTATAGTTTTTATGACACATTTTCTTATTATCGTGTTAAACTGACATTTTCTTTGTCTTTTTCTTTATCCCCGATTGTGGCAAAGGTCCTCAACTAACTCGCTTCAATCCCCCCCCCCCCCCCCCATTATCTTTCTCTATCCCATGCAGTTCTGTCCAAGACCTTTCCATATTTTCTAATTCTCTTTCTGCTTTTCTTGTCTATGAGTTTTTATGTCTTCCTATATTCATTTTGCCCTGTGGTTCCCGACTAAGGATTTTCTAGTTATATAAGGATTTTCTAGTTATACTATTTTCGGGTTTTCTAAATGTACGGCTATCTAGTGCCAGTGTCTTTTCTTTTTCTGTTGCTTCAGTTAACCAATAGTTAATAAGCAATATATAAGTCAAGTTCATTCTCCACAATGAAAGCTGGCTGCAATGAATTTCCAACACTTTTTAAATTTTCCTTAATTGTACACTCTGACACACACTTGCTTGTTCATCATTTGATGTTATATTCCTACTTGTGTTATTACCTACCTAAATTCTTTGCCGGCTTCGTGGCTTAGAGGTTATGACTTTTTTCCGTAATCTCGTATACTCTCGTCGGTAACGTGATGACGGTGAGAATCAGCGGTGGTTCGAATCGCATCAGTAACTTATGGGGTATGTGAGCCGGCCGCTCAGAAAGCAATGGCAAACTACTAAGCGTAATCTTGCCAAGAAATCAACATACAGCTGAAAGATGCTGGTGTTGACAGCGATGTCCTGTAAAGGATATGCAAAAAAAAAAAAAAAAATTCTTGCTTGCTTCAACTTTTCCCTTCAGTATGGTTTTTATAAACCTGTCATGTTTTTTTTATGTGGTCAAAATATTTGACTTATCTCTTTTTTATTTCTTCTATCAGCTCTTTTTTTCCAGCTTGTCAACTACTGCTGCATTTCTTGTGTTTGTTTCCATAGAATTCTACCTATTTTCAACTGTATCCACATTTCTAGAGTTGATTGATTGATTGATTTAGGAATCGACATCACAGCATTCGGGGCATTCCCATAAGTGCTCCGTCCCCATCCTCAGCAGCCAGCGAAGAGTTCCAACACTAATAGTACCAGTAGCAATCTGATTATAAGTCCGTCTCGCCTTTCCTTTGAGCGTTGAGTGTCGGCCAGATCCCTTTGTCACTCCTTGTTGTCTCATTCTTGCCAGACCATGGTAATCCATTTGCTCCTCCGAGGTGTGCACGTGCTCCCACAAGGCCGCAACCACGTCTGCCTTGTCATGTATCAATACTCCACCAAGTTCTGCAGAGCCAGCCAATCTGTCTGCCTGTTCATTTCCCAGCACACTGGCATGCCCCGGAGAAAAGATCCAGGCGATGCTTGTCACCCGTGACCTCTGAAGCGAAGCAAGCCACTCCGCACGAAGTCTGCCCGTCCTCACCCTCGTCAGCATGCTTTCTGAGTCAGTTACAATCACGATGTGTGTGTGTGTCATATTCTCCATCCAGCGGAGAGCCGCAGTGACTGCCTCCACTTCCATTCTTAAGCTGGATGTTGTGGTATCATATGCCAGGCTCTCCTGCCCCAAACATCGACCATTAGCTTTGGCTATGAAACCCCAGCCACTTCTCTCACCTCTTGACACCGAACCATCTGTGTAGATAATCACATCACTCGAGTGAGCATTGTCCTGAATTAGTTGCTGGATTTCCACTTCCGTGGCCCCTGCTGGCCACTCCCTGCACTCCCGGCTTAATGTGATTATAACTCTGCACAGTCTGACTGCTCCGCTGGCACTCTGACCCACTCCTCTCCACGCCTAATGTTCTTCAAGGGGCACACGTGTCTGATCGTATCCTCCGCCTGAGCCATCCATGATTTCCCTCTTATCAGTCGCTGACCCTTAACTGCGTCCAGCACCTCATGCAGTGGGTGGTCTGTGTCTGCAGCTACTCTGAGGTATGCCTTCGCCTGCATCACCTTGTGCCTACCAGCAACAGTCGGCAGACCAAGGATGTAACGCATACACACTAATGGGGTGTCCCTAGTGCATCCCAGAATGACCCGCATAGCTTCGTTCTGTATACGCTCTAACTTCACCAGCTGACTCTCTGAGACAGTGAGCAGACCTAATCCATAATCAATTACTGAGAGGATCAAGTGCTGGTATAGTGTGAAAAGCATTCTCTGCTCTATGTCCATTGCAGCCATAGTTTTAAGTGCATTGAGTCCCTTTTGAGTTCTTGTCACGACCGTCTCCACGTGGTCCTTGAAGGATAGGCTCCTGTCAAATGTGATCCCCAGATACTTCAGTTTGTTCTCTCTGCTGACATTTCTACCATCTATCGCGAGGCCTGGGACATCAGCTCTTACAATCCTGTTGTCCAGAGAGCACCACAAAACAGCCGCCTTTTCCGGGTGGATGACAGCACTCATTTCTGTGCACCAGTCAATCACTTCATCTACTGTCGCCTGTAACTCCTGGGCTGTTTGCTCCCTATCTCTCCCCTGCCTATATGCAAGAATATCATCTGCAAATGTTAGTATTCTTCCAACCCCTGGTGCTTCTAGGTTTGCAATCTTGCTCGTATGCACATTAAAAAGCACCGGTGAGACTGCAGATCACTGTGGCAGTTCCGGGGTTAACATATGTGGCTCTGAGGTCCATGCGCCCAGACGGAGAGCAACCCGACGAGAGTGCAGGACGGCTGCTATCCAGTTCACCAACCAGGGATTGACCCTCTTCTCCATCAGTGCGGTCATCAAAATATCATATCGAACTCTATTGTACGCATCCTCGAGATCAAGCGCTACCGCCATCGTTTCGTGTCTACTCTGGAACCCCTCATAAACATCAAAGGCAAAAGTGGCTGCATTAGACCAGGTATCTTTTCCTGGCCTGTAGCTCCCCAGGCCTCTTGGAAGAAGCTTCCCCCTTTCCAAAAAATCCTGCAGCTTAACAGCGACTATCTTCTCTAAAACCTTCCCAAATGTATTTTGAAGGGTGATGATCCTAAAGCCGCTAAGCTTTGACTGATCCTTGAATGGTTTTGGGAGAGGGATGAGATAGCGGTGCACCCAATCCTGCGGTACTGATGCTGTCTTAATGCTCTGGTTAAAGCAGTCTGTCATCTCCTCCAGGTCTGCTTCGCTCAAACCCTTCATGTGGCCATACCTGACCCCATCGGGCCCTGGTGCCGTGTCTTTTGCCTTTTTCAAAATGTGTTTAACATCTTCCACCCGTATGATGTCTTCATACTGCATATTCTTCGTGGTGCCAGATAGCTCCTCTCTAACTGCATCCCTGTTGTCCGCATCATTATGATTGGTCTGCTCTAAAAATCTCTGGAGAAATGCCTCCCCTTTCTCTTTGTCTGTCGTCACACGCACACCATCATCTCTATAGATTGTTCCCACTGTCATCGGCCGATCTTTTCTCTGCATTTGCCTGTGCAGTTTCCAGAATTTTTGCAGTGTTTTATCCCCTCCAATCTCCTTCATGAAACATTCCCATTTTGCCTTTTTGGCCTCTGCAGCACAGCGCTTGAAAACCTTCACCTTGTCTTTCTTGACATTTTCCGCTGTGTCCACTTCCTCTCGTGAGCTTTGAAGTGTCTGTCGCACTTTCTTTAGCTGCTTCACTGCAGATCTCTTTGCTTTCCAAGCATGGTCTACTTCTGGGGTCCACCATGGGGGCTGCAAAAAGGGAGTTTTAACAGTCCTGTTGCATGCCCCTTGTCTGAGGTGTCCAAGAAGGCAATTGGTCCACTCATACCGGAAGGTCTTGCGCGCTCTCCCAGCTTTACCTTTCCTGGGTTTAGAGATCAAGACTGAGCATGGCATGTGATCACTCCCATGGTCATTCAAAACATTCCACTTTACATCAAGGACTGATGACTGGGAGACAAGTGCCAAGTCAATAGCTGTGTCTGCATCGCCAGGCCTCATTGCCATTCTTGTCGGCCTACCATCATTTATGCAGACCACATCGGAGTCCACCATGGCATCTGCAAGGGCAATTCCCTGTCGGTTTTCTCCACTACTGTCCCAATCTCTGTTCCTTGCATTGAAGTCTCCACATATGAGTAGCCTATCACCTGGTAATTCCTCCAGTTCCTTAAGCCAGTCCCAATGTTCCTTTCTGACAAAACAGTCCACTGTAGCATATACATTTATGATGTTCCAACTTAAGCCACCAATCTCCATTTGTATACCCTGGACCTCTCTTACACTATGATTCCACTGGCTCAAGTCGAGTACCACATGCTTCACTCCTTCCTTCACCAGCAGACCTTGTCCATGTCTCTTCTGCCCAGTAGGGTTTATATAACTGGCATACCCAGGGCAATGGTATTTGTCTGTATTTGGAGCATGAGGACGTCAAAATCATATATTAGTCTTTCCAATACAGGACCTCTCTGTCTGGCACTGCGACAATTCCAGTATCCCACTCTTACATAGTTGAAACCTAGTCTCTCCACTTTTCGTCTTGTTCTCCTGGCACCTGCCCTCCTATTTCTATGCCGTTGTCTCACACCATTTCCTCGTCTTCTCCTCCTCACTCTCTCTTCGCTAGCCTCTGAGGGATGTGTCAAGCACAGAGCACGTGCTCCGTAGCTCCGGCGACGATTTCCATGTTTAAATAAATCCATAGGCAAAGTTTGGATATTGCAGGAAATAAACGGTCACCCTAGCATTGCCTGCTTGCTATGGAAGAGGCAGGGGATGTCCCGCAGGAGTCCATACGCCTGGTGCCGCCCCGCACGCCTGTCAGACGTCCAACGTTCACGACCAGTTAACCCATGGCCGTCCAGTTCCTCAGCACACTGGTCCACCTTGAACTTGGGGGCTTATATTTGGAGTTTTCCGTCTCCTAGATGGATTGCTGTCCAAAGCTATCGGGTTCCACCTACCCGGGAGCGTAACCCTGATCGGGGGGCTAAACGGATACTCCACCTTGCCCAAGGGTGTCCCGTAGGCTAGCGGAGGGAAGGAGGCGCCTTACTTCTCCTTTGATAGGGGATACCCCTACCCCACTACCCATACACATATTTCTAGAGTTCGATGTTCTAATTGCTTAACCACACAACATGCAACCTTATAATAGTGTAGTGTTGAGTATATGCCACATTTAATTATTCTCAGTATGATTAGTTCTATTCATATTTAAATATTTATTCTAGTAATAACAGCATAAATTTGTTTCAAATAGCTCATTACTTTGAAAAATTCAGTATAATTTAACTATGAAACTAAACATCAGTTGATATAATATTAAACAGTTAAAGATAGTGCCATGGCAGAGAGTGTCAGTGGAGTTTGAAATGCTATTCCTTCACATATTCTAGACCATGACATAATGTGATACAAATCTCAATTCCTTTTCTCAATCCCTTTCCTACCCAGACAGTCTTCAACAGTTCAGAAAATATTTTGTACCCAGAACTCTTGATCAACTCAACAGCGACACTCCTAGGTGAAAATATTCTGTACCCAGAACTCTTGGTCAGCTCCACAGCCACACTCCTAGGCAAAAAAAATCTTGCCATTCCTGAGATTGAACCCGAACCACTGTCTCAGTAAGCAAGCATAATAACCACCACTCTACTGTGACTCTAATAATAATATTTGACATGTTTATTCATGAGTGTCTTTACATCATTTATTCTGATTTCATTTCAGATTCTTTGTGCTTTTAATTGTGTATTTAGTGGGAGGTCTTCTTTTCCAAAAGTTTGTGAGGAAAGTTCAAGGGTTAGAGATTATTCCCAACTATGTATTTTGGAGAGATTTTCCATTTCTTGTCAAGGTAATGTAAATAGAGAATTATATTTGCTTTCTTAATAATACAGAATTGTGTTTGATGTTCAAAATTAGTTGCATTGTCCTTTACAGGATGTCACTATCAACCCCAGAATTTTTGTTTATGTTTGTGATTTACTATACAGTTTTTACATTCAGTAGTTTGCCATTGCTTTCTGAAAGGGTGACAATATCTATTCAGTAGTGACAATGAAGATTGGAGAGTCAAAGTAAAAAATATTTGCACAATAGTGACAATGAAAATTGGAGAGCCATGGTCGACAATATCTGCTCAGTAGTGACAAATGAAGATTGGAGAGACATGATTGTCAATAACTGCTCTAGACTAAACAAACACCTGAAGAAGCAGAAAAGCAAAAGATGGTTTATGATGAAATGACTTGAATGGAAAGTCTGGAGTGGCAACTTGCAAGAATGCGACAGCGAGGAGTGACGAGGGGATCTGGCCGATGCTCGACGCTTAGAGGAAAGGCGAGATGCACATATAATCAGATTGCTACTGGTACTATTGGGGTTGGAACTCTTTGCTGGCTTTTGAGGATGGGGACGGTGCACTTATGGGAATGCCCCGAATGCTGTGATGTCGGTTCCTAAATCAATCAATCAATCAATCTTGCCATCTTGACAGATGATTGTTCATGAAATGGAGTTATACCTCTTTAAAAAAAAGTCGCTTAAAAGTTGACAGGATCGACTTCATTGCACCGGGTTTTTATCCCATATGGCTCGGCCTCTTTCTGCAGTGCAGAAGGTGTTGCACAAAGCACGAACTCCGTAGCTCCAACAACGAGCCACAGGAGTCTCCAAAAATATTCACTCCTGAACCGAAGGACGCGGCCCGGAATCAAACCCACAACCTTCGGAGTCTGAGTGAAACGGTGTTACCACTTCGCTACTGAGACTCCCAGAGTTTTACCTCTCCATAGCACAAAGCCTGGACTTAATTTAGAGACCATACAGCATGATCATCCTAACCTGCACAGTTTGCTACGACTGCACTAGGTAGGCAGCCTTAATCCCTCAGGCTTAAGACCCCTCTGCCCTACACTGCAAGGTACTATAGACAGCAAATGATAGTTTGACAGTGACAGCATGATCACCGGCTCTGTGGTGAAGGTGTTATGGACGCAAATCGTAATCCCACATACCATGTTCAAAACAGCAGCTGTGGGCAATTTGGAGGCAGACCACATAACGTTGGTTTCCCATATAAAGGTATGAGTGCTAGCCATTCAGAAAGCAATGGCAAACTACTGAACGTAAACTTGACAAGACATCACGAACAGCCAAAAATGCTTGGGTTGATTGCAACATCCTGTAAAGGATATACAGCTAACTTAACAGCATGAAATCTCTCTAGGCCTGTCTACTTTACTGCGGAAGCAAGGTAACACCAATACGTCTGGAACAAGACAGGCTGCCAAAACTGCCGGATCAGCAAAGCAATACTCTGACTGTCCTCTGTCAGAGCTTCGATCTTAAACCAGTAACTGACTAAGGCTTAGAGCCTTGTCTGCCCCGCCATGATATTTAGTCTGTAGGCTGCATTTCCTTGCACAAGGGTAGGGTTTGTACCCTCCCAGTTGCACTCCTCTGCCCAAAGCCATTGGCACAATGTGGGGTGTCGGGTTTGATGAGTGCCACCCAACATTTGGCACTAACAGAAAGCAGGTATATCTGACTAAGACCTGACTTTCAAGAAAAGTCTTACTGAATTTTAAAATGTACGATGTAAGATGTTTATAAAAAGAAATGTGGTGTCGAGTTTTGTACCTGTAATATACTCAGAGAAATAATGCTTGTTTAAAAGCGAGATGGAGATATTCACATGATTTGAACATAACAAGATGTTTACTACAGACCGACAGAACACTAAGTCTGGCACAAAATAAAATATACTTTTATTGTGAAACAACGTTCAGTGAATTCATGTGAACCTGTAGCAGAATATAACCATACAATTGCTTAAACAGACACTTCTTCTTGTATTTCATTATCAGCAGTACGCTCGCTGTTTACTTTAGTTAGGCTGCATGTGGCTACAAAATTTCATTTCATTAGCTTTTATTCATTAAGACATAGAAGGGTTTCATTGTCTTATGTGTGTTTTCCATTTTTGGATTTCTTGTAAGTAATTACTTTATTCTACATTGATATACTGCCATTACATTGGATCTGTCTGAGTGCTATTTCTCCATAATTCTTTGAACTCACTTCTCAATTCAAATTAATGAATGTTTGGTTATTAACTCTGGACTCTCCTGGTCATAAATGTAATTTATTAAGTAATCACATATCATTCATACACTGAATAATAATTATAACGTGTGCTTGTACGTGAAACAAATTTTGTAGCACGTCTTTCCATTCTGATGGGGCCAGGGCATCTGACTTAAATTTGTAAAATTCTCATCTGCAGACAGGCAAGAAGGGACCATTTTTTATTTGTAATTTCAGCTGATGGTGTTGTGTTCCACTTTCTGAAGTCATTGCTGTAGTTTGACATGCAACAGGTTTCCCAAGAGGCCTTGCCTTCATCTGTTTGTGTGCTTTCCTCACTCTGTCTTCTATTTATCTCACCACATTATAAACTGTGCTTCGAATTCCTGGCTGTAAAAATACAGCAAATAGAGCTTTGTTTTAGAGTTTGTTTGCCAGATGAAAGTAATCCAGACCTTTCCTTTTTGGTGTGCTTTCCTAAATCTGTTCTTTGTCTTCTTCTGTTTATCTGGCCACATTATATACAGTAAATCTTGGCTGTAAAACTACAAAAAATAGTGCTTTGTGTTAGAATTTGCCTGCCAGCTAAAAGTAAACCATATGAGATTTTGGTCTTAATTATTTATGCAATGTTGCTAAGCAAAATATGAAATTGTATTTTGTAATATAAGTTTATAATGTGTATACTTAAACTGCAATATGTCACTTACATGTAAAGGGAAAATACAAATATGAAGAAGTTTTAACATTGACAAGATACATTTAATAAAATGTTTAACAAAAGTGTAAACTAAGTACACACTTCTTTCTTTCCTCCACAGGATGGTATTGTGTTTACATTTCAGTGCTGCAAGGGGAGCTCTGGATATGATAAGATTTAAGATGAAATTAATGTTGTTAAGATTTCTCTTTGTTGAAACCTGTTGGAAATTAGTGCTTACTGGGTATTTCCATAAAATGGTTATGAATACTTAACACAATGCTGTTGAAAATGGTAATCATCATTTAGATAATAGATAACTAAGTTTTGTCTCTGTTACTTAATAATGTTGACAGTTCATTTTTTACATTCTTTTATTTCATCATCTTCATTTATTGTTGATATTACATTTTTCAAATATGCAAGTAAATTTCCTAAGCCATCCTTGATTTACTTTTTATTAATAAGCATATTCATTCAAATATTTTAGTACTTTCTTTTTTGGTGTATGCATGGTATTATTATTTTACACTAGAAATATGTAAAATGTCAGTAAAACTGGATTTGACCAACATCTATATCTATAAAACAAAGTGTATGTGTATATATATGTATGTATGTAAATATGTATGTCCTTTATTTGTTCGCGAACGGCCTATCCGATTGAGATGAAATTTTCTACACGCCTTCCTTTCATTCCAGAGCTGTCAACTGTCATAGTTTTTTTTTCTTCTTCCTCCTCCTCCCTCCTCCCCCTCCCAAAATACGTACGTAAATATATGATGATGATGATGAAAGAATCCCCGAACCAAAACGCTAGGGAAAGGGAAGAAAATGACGTGACTACACAGAATCGTCACACGGCAATCATCATCATCAAGTGCCGTGCCGGCTGGCGTAGGCGTTCATGGCTCTCCGTAGATCTCAGTCTTTGGTTTTTTGGATCAACTCTGCTGCTGATATTCCTCCATGCCACGGCAATATCAATAACAATTCATCTTTTTATGTGTAAGGAAGTTATCTACAGTCGTGTAGAAGGGAAGAACTAGACGAGTATGAATTCCGAATGGCGAACTCTCTCCTCCTCTCTTCTTCCTCCCTCTCATCCCTCTCCCGACTCCCTCCTCCTTCTTCTCTTCTTCTCCCTCTTCCTCTCCCCTCCTCCTCCATCCTCCTCCCTCCTACTCCATCCGCCTCCTCCCCCTCCTCCCTCATCTTCCCTTCTCCTCCCTCTCCCTCATTATCCCTCCTCCTCCTCCTGCCTCCCTCCTCCTCCTCCTGCCTCCTTCTCCCTCATCATCCTCACTCCTCCTTCTCCCTTCTTCTCCCTCTTCCTCTTCCTCCTCCTCCTACCTCCTCCCTCCTCCTCCCTCCACCCTCCTCCTCCTCTTCCTCCTCCCTTTCCTTCCTCCTCCTCCTCCCTCTACCTCCTCCTCCCCCTACCTCTTTCCTCCTCCCTCCTCTTCCTCTTCCACCTCCCTTTCCTTCCTCCCCTCCTCATTCTCCCTCCTTCCTCTCCCTCCTTACTCCTCCTTCCTTCTTCTCCCTCTGCCTCCTCCCTCCTCCTATCCCCTCCTCCTCCCTCCTCCTCCTTCTCCCTCCTTCTCCCCTCCTCCTCCTACCCTCTTCCTCTTTCCCTCCTCCCTCTCCCTCCTCCATCCTCCTCCTCCCTCTTCCTCCTTCCTCCTCCTCCCTCTCCCTCCTCCATCCTCCTCCTCCCTCTTCCTCCTCCTTCTTCCTCCTCCTTCCTTCTCCTCCCTCCTCCTCCCTCTTCCTCCTCCTCCTACCTCCTCTCTCCTCCTCCCTCCTCCCTTTTCCTCCCTCCTCCTCCCTCTACATCCTCCCTCCTCCTCTCCACTCTTCCTCCTCCCTCTTCCTCTTCCCTCCTCCTATCCCTCCTCCTCCCTTCACATTCCCCCTCTCCCTCTTCCTCCTCCCTCCTCCTCCTCCTCATCCTCCTCTCCCTCCTCCTCCTTCTTCCTCCCTCCTCCCCCTCCTCCTCCCTCTCCTCCTCCTCACTCCTCCTCCTCCTCTCCTCTACCTCCTCCCTCTCCTCCCTCTTCCTCTTCCTCATCCCTCCTCCTCCCTTCTCCTCCTCCCTCCTCCTCCTCCCTCTACCTCCTCCTCCCTTCACATTCCTCCTCCTCCCTTCCTCCTCCTCCCTCCTCCTCCTCATCCCTCCTCCTCCTTCTTCCTCCCTCCTCCCCCTCCTCCTCCCTCTCCTCCTCCTCACTCCTCCCTCCTCCTCCCTCTACCTCCTCCTTCCTCCTCCCTTCACATTCCTCCTCCTCCTCCTCCTCCTCCCTCCTCCTCCTCTCTCCTCCTCCCTCCTCCTCATCACTCCTCCTCCCTCCTCCTCCTCCTCCCTCCTCCCCCTCCTCCCTCTCCGCCTCCTCCCTCCTCCTCCTCCCTCTACCTCCTCTCCTCCCTCCTCCTCCCTCTACCTCCTCCCTCCTCCTCCCTTCACATTCCTCCTCCTCCCTCTTCCTCCCTCCTCCTCCTCTCTCCGCCTCCCTCCTCCTCCTCCCCTCCTTCTCCTCCTTCTCCCTCCTCATTCTCCCTCTTCCTCCTCCCTCTTCCTTCTCCCTCCGCCTCCTCCATCCTCCTACTCTCTCCTCCTCCTCCCTTTTCCTCCCTCTCCTCCTCCTGCTCCCTTCTCCTCCTGCGTTCTCCTCCTCCCTCCTTCTCCCTCCTCCTCCCTCTTCCTCCTCGCCTCCTCCTCCACACTACTCCTCCCTCCTCCTCCTAATCCCTCATCCTCCCTCCTATTCCTCCCTACTCCTCCTGTCTCCTCCCTCCTCCTCCCTCCTCTTCCCTCCTCCACCTCCCTCTTCCTCCTCCCTCCTCCATTTACCCAAGACAGACAGACAGTCAGACAGATAGTCGGGAACGGGATCTTATATGACTACTTATATAATTTAAATGAGATGCTCTCCACCATGGGCTGGGCCGGGTCAGACAGACAGACAGATAGATAGATAGATAGACAGACAGACAGACAGACAGACAGACAGACAGTCGGGAACTTATATGACTACTTATATGAATTAAATGAGATTCTCCCCACCAGGAGTTGGGCGATGCCGGGCCGGGTCAGACAGACAGACAGATAGATAGTCGGAACGAGAACTTATATGACTACTTATATGAATTAAATGAGATTCTCCCCATCAGGGTCTGGGCGAAGACGGGCCGGGTCAGACAGACAGACAGACAGATAGACAGACAGACAGACAGATAGTCAGTAACGGGAACGAGAACTTATATGACTACTTATATGAATTAAATGAGATGCTCCCCACCAGGGTCTGGGCGAAGCCGGGCCGGGTCAGCTGGTGTAATATAAATACACTGTTATAAGTTCATGTGAAGTTTTTGACCAATATAACTGAACTATTTGGAAATATAATAGTTTCATAAAAGTAATTTACATCACCTAAACAAGGTTTCTTGTCTGTTTCAACAGTTGATGCTCCTAACATGACAGCGTATTCAAGAGATAAATCTTTTGAATATATTTGTTGTTTTCTTACCTTGTAAATTAGATGTCTTAAATGTTTTGAAAGTAGAATAACAGGTGCATTATGTACTGATGACTCTCTTGAGTTTGTTTGTGCTTTCTTACAAAGTCCTATTATAGCTTTTCATGCTCTTCCCTGTTGTAGCTAAAAGTTTAATTTTCTGTTACAGTAAATTTGACAGTTATAAAATATTTGCACTGTGTTTATTTATTGAATAATGAAGGCACAAATAATATATTGCACAATTTATTGCCTGCACATTGTGCTGTATCTCATCAAGTGCATATTACAGAAAAAAAAGTTCAACATGTAATGAAGTAGCACAGTGAATCCTTTAACCAAAATACACAAAACACATTCTGATACATTTAAATGCCATCATGGTAGTTTTAAAGAGACTATCATGTCATTTTGCTTACATAAGTGGTTTACC
Source organism: Cepaea hortensis (assembly GCA_963921405.1). NCBI lineage: Eukaryota > Metazoa > Mollusca > Gastropoda > Stylommatophora > Helicidae > Cepaea > Cepaea hortensis. Next base: position 160,125,636 of record OY992877.1, on the reverse strand, counting down.
CTCATGTATAGCAGATGCCTCGGCATATCTCAATATGGGATAGTTGTCTGATGGAGTTCTGTAATATTCCCCATTGATTATTAATATCTTGAAATAGAATTTCTAGATTTGACAATGTATCAAATCTGTTCTTTATTTATGTGTTGAATTTGCCTTTTATCTCTTTCCCATTCCTCAGTGCAGGGAGGTCTAATTTAATGTTTCTAGGTTTACATTTGACCTATGTTAACTTTGTGGTTAATTGCATATAATTAATCTGTAGCCACTGTAGCAGTCTGTATCTGGTATAGTTTTTGAGACTTTTAAAGCATTTAAAAATTTTCTATTGGTGAGGATGTAGTGAGTCTGGTTTCTGATCTTATTGTCAGGACTCTTCCCTCTCCATAATCTTCTTTGATGTTGTTGATACCAGATATTTAACAGTGATAATGTGCTGTTTTTACCACACAGCAAGTCTGCCTCCTCTTCATTTCACTCCCCTAATCCAAAATAAAACTACTGAGCGTAATCTTGCCAAGAAATCAACAATCAGCTAAAGATGCTGATGTTGACAGTGATGTTCTGTAAAGGTTATGCGTTAAAAAAAAAAAAATCAAAAATATCTCACTGTGCAACCATCTTGTTGGTTTCCAACTTTAGCATTAAAGTCTCAAAATGATATGTATTTATGAGTTGTTGCACTTCTTCAAGGCATTATCCAAGTCACTATACAATGTGATATTTTTGCTGCTTCCTGCTCTTGTGCAGTGATGCTGGCATCAAATGGCCTGCCAGTTAACTTTACCAGTAATTTTAAATCTGACATATTTTAGTATCCTTTAATGGATGCTGATTTTTACAGATTCACAATTATGGCTACAACTTTTTGATAGTTCTCTCACACAGAATGTTTAATGTTATAGTTGTCATATGTTGTTGTTTCTGGCCCTTTCCATCTGTTCTCACACATTCCTAAGATGTTGATCTTCAGTTCTTTCATGTCTTGTTTAATATTTTCTAACCTACCACCTTTGGTCTGGTGCTAACACTCCATCTCCCTGCTTCAAGCATTGTAAGTCTTTTGCACTCTCTCTCTCTCTCTCTCTCTCTCTCTCTCTCTCTCTCTCTCTCTCTCTCTCTCTCTCTCTCTCTCTCTCTCTCTCTCTCTCTCTCTCATGCTGACGGTCAGTAGTTATTTGGTGCAGATAACTTTCCCCACTGGGATAGACTGCATCTATGGAGCAGCCATTTAACCTGATTATTTGACATTTTATGAGTTGTCAAATCATAATGTACTATGTATGTACAAAGGTGGTTTAACTTTGCATTCTTCTGGTTTATCTATGGTTTAGCTCAGCTATTCATTGACTAAAGAGACAAACCCTGCAAGGCAGAGGTTATGTATGATCAGTTACCTGCCAATGGCAAATCAAAGTCTTGGGGTATTCTGTAGAGATAGCATCCCTACCAACCAACTCGCCTCCTCTCAATGATAAGCTCATGTTGGTCCATAACCACTTATATTTATGGCTATATATAGAGGTCCCTCCACCATCCACTACCCGGTGAACACACCTTGTGGTAGGACAGGCCTCTACCCTAAGATCTGTACTCTTACCATTTAAAAGATTGTGGCAACAATATCTGTCAGTTTCTGCTGTGGTTGTTTGATCAGTGGTGGCCTCCTTTGTAACTTGTTCCTGTCTCTTTTCCACCACAAATATTTACACAGAAACAGTGAAAACTCTAACTACATTCAGGGAGAACAAATCAAAATTATATTTCACTTCTTAATCACCACATTGTTAGAATAAGCAAATTCCTCACAGGTCATGTTGACAGAAAAAACTACAGAGTAAATGTTTGATTACAGCTGTTTTCATTGTGTCTCTTGTTTTTAAAGCACTTTGTATCAAGTACACCAGTTGCATTTATTATTTGCAACATTCATGCACTTTTATTTTTACTATTTATTAGTTTAACTGTAATTATCTTCTTTAATTTTTGGGTAATAGCCGTGGGATTGAAGGAGATATTTTCAGGAATATTTATACCAGTTTGGTTTCTGTAGACAGTACATTAAATTAATCCAATTAAATATTATAATTATGTTTCACAATTTTGAACATCCTTTATCCTGTCAATCATTTATGTAAGCCTAACACTATGTCACAGGACATTTTACAGTGTCACTCTACTTCTCGAATGTGGTTCGTATGAACCATTTTGTAATCACAAAAGAACAAGCTCGGGACTTTGAACTTCAGTGTTACAGAAAATTTCTTATAATATCGTGGATGAAAAAGAACAAAAGTACTGGCATTCTGCAAGGTGTGAACATCACAGAAAACTGGCTTATAAACAACATTACATCTTAGAAACTGAGATACTTTGGCCATATGACCATGACATTGGCTTGGAAAGAACAATGGTGGAATGTGTTATTCCTGGCAGAAGAGGCAGGGGTCGACTAGCACGAAGATGGACACAGGACATGGCAGACACCTGGGGCATGAGGGTGTGGGAGGCAGGGTCGACTAGCATGAAGATGGACACAGAACATGGCAGACACCTGGGGCATGAGGGTGTGGGAGGCAGGGTCGACTAGCATGAAGATGGACACAGAACATGGCAGACACCTGGGGCATGAGGGTGTGGGAGGCAGGGTCGACTAGCATGAAGATGGACACAGAACAAGGCCAAAACCTGGGGCATGAGGGTGTGGGAGGCAGGGGTCGACTAGCATGAAGATGGACACAGGACATGGCAGACACCTTGGGCATGAGGGTGCATGAGATAGGAGAACTGGTACAGGATGGAAAATATTTGACAGGTCGTGATGAGAGCGACGTTCTGCACAGAACCTGCTACACGATAAGCCAAAGAATGAGTGTTTACTAACCAGAGCAAACTTTGCAAATCAGAATATGCTTTTTTGATGAACAGAATCAAAGCAACGTAATTTACTCACAACCTCTAATTTTCTGCTTGTTTAAATGCCATTTTCTATTTTTCCTGATTTTTTGGAATACATTAGAATACAAATGGTGTCTTTTGTGTAGTTTCAAAGCTTTCTACAAAAAAAAATGTACAGTGTGTATATCTTACAAGAGAAGACATTATCTCTCCACTGTGGCCAATAAGTTGTCACTCACATTATGATTTTACTAGTGAATGGAAATATAGATGAATATTTCATCTGACGTTGGGGGTTACTCAGTACAAAGACAGGTACATATATTTTGGTACATATCACTATATATTTTTCTGTGCCACGTTGCATAAAGTGATAAATGGGAAGTTAATGTGATGGTTTCTTTTTGCCTTTCACATCCACATAAGAAGTTTACATGATATAAACATTATTCGTGGGTAATGTTTCTTAGTGTTATTGTGCCAGAGCAGTGGCAAATTAGGGCCTACACTTTAATGTCCAAATGCTAAGAGTTCTGAAACATGCTATATTTATGGTGAAGGTTGGTGACTGTGTATCTTCATCAGTGTCTATCTTGAGCCTTGGTTGTATTTTCATCAGGCTGTATCTTGGCCATATGTTGATTCTGTCTGTCAGTTTACCCATATCTTTTAAGCCTTCAAATTCTTTTGGCTTAGCACTTCCACCCATTACTCCAACATTGTTTTCCGTAGATTATTATGTCATTGGTATGACCAAAGTATCTTAGTTTTTTTTATCATTTATAACAAAAAAGTCTTAAAAGTCAAAGAATCTAGTTCATTGCACCAGGTTTTATGCCATATGGCTCAATCTCTCTCCGCAGGGTGACCTGCTGAAAGTGTCACACAAAGCATGAACTCTGTGGCTCCAGCGATGACCCCCAGGAGTCTCCGAGAAAAATGCACTCATGAATTGAAAGACGTAGCCCGGAATGGAACCCACAACCTTCAGAGCAAGAGGCAGATAGCTTGACCACTTCACCGCGAACACTCCCAATAATTTATTTCAGCAGTGCCCTTGTTATGTTGAGTAGTTTGGAGCACAGACCCTCAGTCAACACTTGCTGTCTGCTTCAGCTTGCTCCATGTCCTGGCCAAATTATTTATCTCTATCTCTAGTTCTCTTCTCAAGTCTGCAGTCCAGACTCTTTGCGGCTTTCTCTTCATATCTCTTCTAGTAGAGCCTCCCTTTCTGTTGGTTGGCTGAGTTATGTTTTGTTTCCCTCTATCTTTAGACTTGTTCATGGTTGTCTGGATGTCTCCATTGGATGAGGTAGCCAGCTCTGAGACCAAACTTCCTAGTTGCTTCTTATGACATGCATGTTAGATTAAGGCATTACTATTCTTTGCTTCCATTAAAGGCTGTGGTAGCACGCAGGCAGGAGTCCTTCTAGGATCTCCGAATTTGTCTTGTTTTCTGTTTAAGAGACTCATAATCAAAATCTTCTAAATTTCAAAAGCTTCAGTTTTATGCTCCATCTTTTTTGTCAAGGCCCATTTTGCTTCTTGCCATACAGTAATATTGGAATAAATATTACATTTCAATACAATGTTTTCCCACAGTGAATTTGAATAACAAAGACACAAATAGTGAATTTGAATAACGAAGACACAAACAATAGATTGTACAGTTTATTTCCTGGCATAGTTTGCTGCAATTCGACAGGTGCATACTGAAAAAAGCACACAATATAAACAATTGAAAATATTACATTTGTTGATTCTCATTGTTGGTTTCTTTAACATTAGTTTGAGGAGAAATACAGCTTTTGTGTTATTGAATGTGCACTTTACCATGTCAGTTTTTTTTTCTTTATGACATCCACATGACATTTTCAATCCTCTATTATTGCTGGCCAAGATAGGTAGAACTCGATACCTGTTGCAATCTTTCATTATTTATATGAATATAAACTATTGGACTTTTTAATGAAAATGATTAAGACACTCTTAGTCTGCTAGATGTTCATTTTTGCATTGTATTGTACTGAAGGTAAGCAGAAACTTTGCCCCAAAATGTAAGTTTGACTCATCTTATAATAAGGACTTCAAACTTGTAGTGTAGTTTCTTATAGTCGTAATTAATGTACCTCATATTTTTCCTGCCATAAGTTTATTTTTCAAAAAAATTATTTTCTGTATTTCTGTAATTATCTACAAAATGTTCACAAGTTAATACGAGCAAGAAAGTAATTTATTTTTTTATTTCTTTACTTTGTATATATGTCAATCTCTTTTCTTTAGATAGAAGAGTTGTTGTGATCTGATCATTTTACATTTCATTAATAGTTTTATTTTAACCAGCTCTTTTTTCTATTTATTTAGCGTTGCATTATAAAACTACATATGGGAAATCATTACTTTATAATATCTGTAATTCTGTGACTCCAGTAAGGCAGTATTGTCATACCTTGATTTCATGGATAAATAAGAAGATCATGAGTTAGATTAAAGTGAGCCAGGAACAATTTTTTAACGTTGTTTTATTATGTTAAAATGTCTATTAATGATTATTGTCAAACTAATTATTGCAGTAACGTATGTATCTGTCCTGCATCAAAGTTGTGTTTGTTCATGTAGACACACTTTGCATTCTAAAGAAGTGTTTACCACTTGAATTTTGATATATATCTGAACAAACAGTCCAAGTGATTTGTGGCGGTTTTTTGTTTGTGTAATGTGCATCTGTGGTGAAGGGGTTATGGACGCGATTTGTAATCCCACATACCTGCGTTCGAAACACAGCTGCATGCGATTTGGCAGCAGACCACCTTTGCGTTTTTTTTTTTTTTTTACGAAAAGGTATAGGTGCCGGTCGTTCAGAAGGCAATGCCAAACTACTGAACATAAACTTGCCAAAAGATCACAACAGCAAAAAATGCTGGTGTTGACTGTGAAGGATATCCTGTAAAGGATATGCAACTAACTTTTTATGTGTATCAGCTACAAAATCTTAGAGAATAATTGCCAGTTGTTAGTACTAAACATTACAGTACAGAAAAGTATACAAGGTCTATTAAAAAAGTATTGTATCTTTAGCTGGGGAAAAATCAGTCACCAGGAGGTTTGAAACTCTTAAAAGTCCTGTCCTTGAGACTGTACACACTTCTCAAGTAGTCCCGCCATTGTTGTAAGCATTTCAAGAAGTCCTCTCCTGAAATGGAGTACAGCATAGCCGTCATGATCACCATAATGTCTTCTCGTGACTCAAATCAGAGTGCAGCTGCATGTTCAGTTTAGGGAACAGCCAAAATTGCAAGGAGCCATGTCACGAGAGTAGGGAGCCTGATGAATCTGGGAAATATTGTGTTTAATCAAGAAAGTCTGAATCGGATGTGAAGAGTGTGAACAAACAGACCTGTGGGTAATGGGAACTTTGCAGCCCTTTCATGACATCTTTCATGACCATTCTTCTGTCTGATTCAAACTTTCTTAGCCAAGCTTATTATTCCTTTGGTTTGTCCTGGTTCCCTACAGTCCCAAGGAGGGTACTTTGGAGGGGATTAGGATTTCAGATTTCCAAGTGAGTAATTTAATTTTCCCCAGATAAAGTTCTGATGGCATTCTGCGTGGCGTGGGGCTGAATGTGCTTATATTTAACTTATGGTGTGTTGATGATGGAGTAGGGGGTTCATTCCCTGCACTGGTGAATTGGACTTCAGCATTGACTTCCCGTTCAGAAAGCAATGGCAAACTACTGAACATTAACTTATCTAGAAAGTCAGTTTGAGGTCGGGGTTGATCGGAGCGTTATGTAAAGAACGTGTAACTATTTTATTAAAGGTCTGATAGACCTTATATATTAGAGATTGAAGTTGTTGGGTTATAGTTTGAAATGAGTTTGGAATTAATTTGGAATAATAGCCCATTTCTTGTAAGTAATTGAATATTACTTTTGTAAATTGTCTCTATTTGTTTTGTATCCGTGAAAGTCATTTGTACTCTCAAATCAGTTTATCTAACAGTCTAAGCTGATACATTTATACAATGATATTTTTCATCTACTTTACTGACATTATTATCATATTATATCTCATTTTAAATTGTTATCAGTTACTATTTTATACTTAACTCAGCTTATGTTTTAATAATTTTATGTACCTAATCCCTAGATCAGTGGTTCTCAGCCTTTTTTGGCCCATGCACCCCTTCACCATATGTTCAGAACGTCATTCCCTTCGACTTCGGTACAGTGCCCACCATGTTATGAACTAGGCACATGATTTTCAATACTAACATTTCCAAGGTATAAAGTGTATAATCCATAAGAAGCTGTTAAAATAATTCTCTTCTGTTTATGTTTACATGAGCACATTTTAAACATTTCCAATATAGGAAAACAACTTTTATTTATGCACTTGCCATGCCAGAGTGTTTTCGCTACAGAAGCCATAATAATAAAATGTCTAAATATATCTCCTGGCTTAAGTATTATTGTAAATGAAGTTAACATTTCTAAAAATTTTGAAAACTTGGCAATATTTTGGTTGAATTAGCAGTGATGAGTAAGTAGAAGTAAAGGACCCCTTTTCATGCCATAATGTGAATGAAGTACATGGTGCTAACCCCATATTTTGAGACCAGTTAGCACTTAAATTGTCATATGATCAGTATGATGCCGCCACCTTTACTTCCCATTACATTTCCAGGTATCATTTTTTAGACTAGGTCAACCTGGGAGCTTGAGATTCAAACACAACACCACTATGGCAGGCAGGCATGCTATCCACTGTGCTACCACAGCTTTAACAGTGATTGGTACATATGTCTTCAAGGTCATAGTAAATTCGCCTGATGGCGGGCGACACCAGTAATTGGTCCACAAACAAAAATCAGTCCAGTGTGGACTATGCTTGAGTTCAAAGCGAGTGATTAAGAACAATTCAACATCACATTAACAACAAAATCACATTAACAACAAAATCACATTAACAACAACATCACATTAATAACAAAATCACATTAACAACAAAATCCAAGGAGCTTATGTAGATTATTGTTGATGAGTGTCATCATAATTTACACATGCAAGGTGATAACACTCACAGTAACGAACATGTTATAGTTAACTTGTCAGTGATCAATAGTAACACTTGGTAAATAGTGATCATAGTAGAAACAGGTGACATGCAAGCAGTTGACATTTGAAGCCTTCTCTTTCAAATTGTAACAACTGGTAAGATTATTGGTGAAAAAAGGTAGAAGAAGGCAGCAAAAGAAGATTTTTGATGGCTGTTTATCAAGGCAGGGAAGATGTCAGCGCATGAATTGGTACATTCTGTTGGAGAATGAGTGCCATGCAGAAGTCCTGTCTCCAATGTTGGTCACCAAGGAAATTGCTGATGATCTTTATCAAACCACAGCAAGAAAGACAGATAAACTTGCAGATAAGTGTTCAGAATTAATTTTTGAACCTGCTTTATTGATTACACATGATCTGAAATAACTGGTGATGTCTATATGGTTTGCCTCACTTTTGTGTGTATTAACATTGTTGTTTATATCTGAAGACACCAAAAACATTTCCTGCACAGATTATGACTAAATCAATCAGTATATGTTGAACCACTGTGGACATATATGATGAGGGTTGGTTACTTTCTAAATCTTCCGTTCATTCACTAGATCAGTCAGTCTTACTAGTGTTTAAGTCATCTGATCATACCCTTCCACTGTCTCCTAATTTCTACAACCCTTTTCAGCTCGGCATAGGTCTATGCCCTATTGTCCTTGCATGCTTGTGATATGTAGTGTATAAAATTGTCGTCTGCTTCAAAACAGTATGTGTATTTGTTTTGTAAGTTATACAGGTGTTTATTTTAATTCTTTTTATTTTCCAAGGTTTTATTTTCATAAAGTAGTGAATTTGTTTAGGAATTTAAACTTCAAAGGATTTTGTCAAGTTTGGAGCAGGTATTTTCACTTGTTCTGAGTTTTCTTATATGTTAAAGGTTGAGGGTAATTTTTCCAGCTTTTTGTCTCTTTTATACATGGTTATAATGAAAATGTTACTGTTGCAGTAAACATGCTTTGTAGAGTCAATGAATTTGAAAATTGGGGGCAGTCATTACATCTGATGAAATCTTTGTGACAGAAATTAAGTGCAGAATATGCCAAGCACAATCTGCATTTCTGAAGAAGAAAAGTATCTTATGTAATAAGTCACCTTAATTGAATGTAAGAAAATATACAGAAATGTTTTATCAGACCTGTTTTGCCATATGACAGTGAATCTTGGAATGTGAACAATAAATTAGGAAGAGATTGGAGGCATTGGAAATTTGGTTTCTGAGACAAATGTTGTGAATATCTTTTATGGCGAGAGTAACTAACAGTAACTAACAATTATTGCTTGAAAGAGGCAACATTATATGTAACAATAAGAAAGAAGCAAACAGTGTTCTTTGGTCACATAATGAGAAGTGATACATCACGACACTCTGTCAGGGCTGATTGTTTGAAAGAGGTTAACATATGTAGAACATTTTATGTAACAATAAGAAAGAAACAAACAGTGTCTTTGGTCACATAATGAGTAGCGATACATGCAGTACTCCTTCAGGACTGATTACTTGAAAGAGGATAACGAACATAAAATTTTATATGTAACAATAAGAAAGAGACAAACAGTGTTCTTTGTAATGAGAAGCAGCTCACCTCCTGCATGGCACTCCGTCAGGACTGATTGCTTGAAAGAGGCTAACTTAAGCGATACATCGCAGTACTCTGTCAGGACTGAAAAGATTAAAGGTAGTAGTGGCAGAGACAGACCAACGGAAATCATGCAGGATGGTCTAAGATGATAGCATGGAGGATTATCATCAATGTAGAAAATATATACTGAAGTGGGCTAAAGACACAGCGCCAGGCCCGGATATGGTGAGGTACACCATTATCAGTAACATGAATGATGGGGACTTGGAAGAGATGGCTCTTTGTTTCAACCTAAGCATCAGTACGGCAAAAATACCCCACGATTGGCTGCATAGCTACCTGGTCCCCCTCCCAACGCCAGGTAAGGATCACTCCAGACTTAATGGATACCGAATCATAACCCTGCAAAACACGTATGGCGAAGTCCTCAAAAAGATAGTAGCACGCAGGCTCCAGCGACATTTGGAAAGTCGTAACCTGCTTCCTCAAGGGCTTGGGAGTTATCGGCCTGGGAAGGACACCTGGGCCAATGCTGCAACTTTTGTATTTGATGTCTACGAGGGATTATAGGATAAACAAGAGACAGTGGCAGTAGCTTTTGACTTGGAGGATGTGTATAACAGGGTCAGGTATGATTGGTTGATATATGCACTGTTTGACATGGAGGTCTGCCCTTGCCTTGTTAGATGGGTTGTGGCGGTTCTCTGTGAGTGTAAGGTTGCACTGCGTATGGATTCCTGGACTTCTGACCCCTTGTACTATTACACCTGGATTGCCATGTCCCCAGTGCTCTATAATATCTACACCAGCAAAGTCGGAGCTATTGAGACACCAGGTGTGGGTCGAATCTTGACATTTGCAGATGATGTGCTTGTGTGTACAGACAGGGCAGAGACAGGACTAGTTTGACGGAAGACTTACAGATGGCAGTAAACAGGGTGGCAGAGTGGTGCAGGGACGCAAGAGCCGCTATAAACCCGGATAACAGAATCTTCAAGGCAGATGTCCCGTGTATTATGTTGAATGAATGTCCTTTTAATAGAGAGAGTAAATTGAAGTACCTGGGTATCACCTTTAGCAGGTGTTTCTCTTTTAAGGATCATGTGGAGGCTTTGGTGGTGAAGGCTGGTAGGGGACTTAATGCAATGAGGGCAGTGGAATCAACTGGGGTAGATAAGAGGATGCTTTACAGGCTCTTTCAGCAGTTAATAATTTCGGTCATTGAATATGGTTTGGAGCTGCTGACAGTATCAAAGAGCAGCCTTGAAAGGTTGGAGCGCATACAGAATGCTGCCATGCTGGTAATCCTGGGGTGCACAAAGGACACACCAATTATATGCATGAGGCATATCCTGGCACTACCAACAATGACGGATAGGTATAGGGTCCTTCATACCAAATGGTACCTGAGAGTTGCTGCAGACAGGGATCACCCGCTGGATGCAGCAATGGATATGGTCAAGGGTCATAGACTAAGATGAGGCAGGTCCTGGATGGCACAGGCAGAACTATCTATACATGAGGTGTGTGATCTGGAGACCATCAATCGTGAAAAAGAGTGGGTTGAAGTTCCGGAAGACATGACGGACTGGCACAATGTAATAGTAACACTGGGTCGTGAGTGCAGAGAATGGGCTGTGGGCCACACTGAGTTTGAAGTGCAACAACTAATCCAGAGTAACACACATCAAGGTGACATAGTCATCTACACCGATGGATCAGTGGTGAGAAACAGACGTAGTGGTTCGGGTTTTAATGCAAAGGCTAATGGACGAGTCTTGAAAAAGGAGAGTCTGGCATATGAGGCTACGGCCTCCAGCATGAGAATGGAGGTGGAAGCAGTAACAGCGGCATTCCGCTGATTAGAGGAGACTACTGCACCACACATTGTATTCATTACGGATTCAAAGAGCATGCTTGTAAGGTGGAGAAAAGAATGTTTCTTATGGAATGGCTATCGTAACTTCAGAGTTCACAGATTGTGAGAATTGTATGGATATTTTGCCCTGGCCATGCGGGGATGCACGGGAATGAACAGGCTGATAGGCTGGCAGGGAATGCACCTCTTGGTGGTAGATTGCCTATGGACAAGAGGGAGGTGGTCATACGCTTGTGGGACCAGGTGGAGAAGGCAGGGGAACAGACTGGGAACCCGTTTGTGGAAAGAATGAGATTGTTTTGGGGATCGGCAGGGGCTCTGGAAGAATCTCAAAACTGAGAGGGAAGACCAGGAGAACTTTAAATCAGATAGCAGTGGGAACGATTAGTAGTATGACTCATCGCTGGATGTTGAATGAAGGGATAGAGCACGTATGGGAATGTCCTGAGTGCAGTGATGTCGGTTCTTAACTCAACTCAACTCAAATATATTAAATATATTATTGAAAGAAATTAAATCAAAAGTTTGGGAAATGTTACTGACCACAGATACTGGTCTGCGTCACAGTCTATTAGAAATATGAGTCATAAATACAAGGTTATTATCTTTTAAGAGATGAGCATGGAGATCATATTATTCACACTTCAGTTAATCTCAGTGTAAAATTTCAAGCAAAGTACAATGACTGCTTTAAATGAAAGACAATTCTTGATAACTCAACCTGTGCTGAATGTTTTTGTGTGTTCAACTGTTCATTATAGTAAGGACCATAGATTTCTGAATATTATAGTCATAGTGAGTTGGAAGCTAGCCAAAAAAAATGGGCTGATGGAGCTCATGAACCCTGGCAGGAAATTAATCTACATGAATGACATTCCAAACCATGATTGCCTTGTGGAAGTTCTTGTCAGAACAAAGGCTAGAGCAACAAAAGCTGACAGAAAATGTGTACAGACAGCCCATAAACTCAGGACATTAACAAAAACTGACATAAAATGTGGACAGGCAGCCCATAAACTCAGGACATTAACAAAAACTGACAGAAAATGTGGGCAGGCAGCCCATAAACCCAGAACATTAACAAAAACTGGCAGAAAATGTGGGCAGACAGCCCATAAACCCTGACAGAAAATGTGGGCAGGCAGCCCATAAACCCAGGACATTAACAAAAACTGACAGAAAATGTGGGCAGACAGCCCATAAACTCAGGACATTAACAAAAACTGACAGAAAATGTGGACAGGCAGCCCTAAACTCAGGACATTAACAAAAACTGACAGAAAATGTGGGCAAGCAGCCCATAAACTCAGGACATTAACAAAAACTGGCAGAAAATGTGGGCAGACAGCCCATAAACCCTGACAGAAAATGTGGGCAGGCAGCCCATAAACCCAGGACATTAACAAAAACTGACAGAAAATGTGGGCAAGCAGCCCATAAACTCAGGACATTAACAAAAACTGACAGAAAATGTGGGCAGGCAGCCCATAAACCCAGGACATTAACAAAGACTGACAGAAAATGTGGGCAGGCAGCCCATAAACCCAGGACATTAACAAAGACTGACAGAAAATGTGGGCAGGCAGCCCATAAACCAGGAAGACAGTCAGTCTATGGGAGGAAGAATCCAGAAAAGAAACCTCAACTATCTCAGAAGGAAGATGTTGGCCTAAATGGCATCATACATAACACAACCATGATCACAGAAGAAGAAGTGAGAATATTATATGTTTGTTTTAAAAAAAGGATTGCTAATACCAAATTGAAACTGCTGCATTCAGCAAATGTCAAGATAAAAATAAATATTAGTATCTGAAAAGTACTAAATAAATTTCATTACGATAGAATATTTGCCTTAAAGTCTCTGCCTTATAGCATATTTTGGTAATATTTATTTTTATGATCTGCAGCCTTGGATGTTATTTCTGTCCTCTTTTTCAACAAATTGGAAACTGCCAGTTTGTATTTTGTTGTTAACCATTTTTTATGATGTTCATCTGTTTTCAGTGATATCATTCCTTAAATCAAATTAATGTTTTCTTTTCTCAATTAATAAATATGATGTATAATTTTTCCACATATTTGTTATGTTTTCAGTATTTTCTCCTGACTAACATCTCAGATTATTTAATTTTACATTATCAGATGTGTTAAAACATATATTACGTACATTAATCACAGATCTATTATACATACATTGGTGTCCCCAAAAATGTTTACTCTTTGATTTATTAGAAATCCATTGTTTGTTTAGATATAGTGAAGGCTTATTGTCCAAGGTAAAGAAGATAAGTGTAGAATATGTTGAGGTATAGAAGGTGTTGGAATGGATGAATGTTCTCTCTGAGCACTGCTGACAACATGGACAAATGGAGTTGCAAATACCAGAGTTATCGTAGGTGTTTGACCTGATGACTGATCAGGATCATCATTATTAAGGGCAGACACTAATACTGGAAAACACTTGTCCAATGAACACGCTTCAAGATGAAGTGGATGTCTGATTCTGAGATTTCTGTCTTCCAATTTACCGAATGGCTACAGTTTACGGACCTTGGAAATCAGTTAAGACATCTCATAGGTTCTGTTTTTCATGTGGGGCTGGTGGACAATCTTGTGTTCCAGAATAATCTTTATGGATGCCATGAACAGTTCCATTTGCTTTAAACGAATCTCTGATGCGAGTAATTTTGAGTCACATTGGTGAATTTGTGTGAAACTCCCTTCTCCACTGCTGTTGCGCATCAGCTATGCATATCAAGTATCACACGATAAATTGTCTTTTCTGAAGCTTTGTCTCTCTTCTGCCATTACTTCAATTCAGTCGTATATGTGAAAACAAAAGTTTGAGTGAGTTACACTTCAAAGTGTTTATGCATTTTTAAGATACCATATTTATGTATATAGTATTATATACTTACAGATTCACGTTCACCTTATATACTTTCTGCGTTTCAAAACCATTATATAAATAATCTGGGTTAGTGTGTTAACTCATATACAACATAAATGATCTGAAAAGTTCATAGCAGATTGTATAAATCTGAAATTCTAATGAATAAACACTCACATACTATACGGCTTTACTGATTTGTACTTTATTACATTTTTAAAAATTAAGCTCATATGTTTTCAGTTTTCATAAAGTCCGAAGAGTAATAGTTTTCCCTGAGTGACCCTTCCTCAGCGAGGCGAGTCTCCTGCAGGCCAGCAATATCAATGTTAAGACGATTGAGTTAGGCATCAATCACAGCCGTTTTTCTCACATCGTCAATATTGGTCAGATCAGTGGAAAGTCTTGGCATATGGTTCTTATATTTCAGGTTGCAAGCCGTAGTTTAAAGTTTATATTTTTCTTTTTAGTGCCTGGTGAATTGGTTTTACAGCCTGTGTTTCGGATTTTGTCCTAGCCACCAGCACCCATTGAAGCAGGCAAGCTGAAGCGGATCAGCGCCCAACTGGCTGGGGGGTGCCCAGTTTGAGGCAGGCGGTAGCTGTAAGTGACACCAGTAGGTGTCTCCCACCTTAAGAGGCAACCCCTGACATCCCTGTCTACGCCCATTGACAAGGACTTATAACCCGTAACCGCTTCCTCTTGCTTTTATTCCGAGACCAGCTAAGACTAGGGATTTTTTAAAGAAAAAGTCGCTTAAAAGTTGACAGGGTCGACTTCATAGCACCGAGTTTTATCCCATATGGCTCGATCTCTTTCCGCAGTGCGGAAAGCGTCGCACAAAGCACAAACTCCATAGCTCTAGCGACGACCCACAGGAGTCTTCGAAAAATTTAACTCGTGAACCGAAGGACGCGGCCCGAAATCGAACCCACAACCTTCGGAGCCCGAGTCAAACAGCTTCACCACGGAGATTCCAGACCAGGTAGAGAGTTATACCTCTCCATAACACAAAGCCTGGGCTGAATTGTAGAGACCATATGTTATCCATGGAGCATGATCCCTCTATCGGCCTGTCTAGCTTACTGTTTACCTCAGAGGAAAAGTAACACCAATAACACGTCTGAAACAAGACAAACTGCAGAAGCTGCCGGATCAGCAAAGCAGTACTCTAACTGTCCGCCTGTCGGAGCTTTGATACAAGACCATTTACCAAACAATGCCCTGACATGACATTTAGTCTAGTTTGCATTTCCTCACGCTAGGATAAGGTTTGCACCTTCAAAATTGCGTGCTTCCGCGCGAAGCTATTGGCACAATGTGGGGTGTCGGGTTTTGTGAGCGTTATAATCACATTGAGCCGGGAGTGCAGGGAGTGGCCAGCAGGGGCCACAGAAGTGGAAATTCAGCAACTAATTCAGGATAATTCTCGCCGGGGTGATGTGATTATCTACACGGATGGGTCGGTGTTGAGAGGTGGGAGAAGTGCCTGGGGGTTCTTGACAAAAGCTAATGGTCGGCGTTTGGTGCAGGAGAGCCTGGCGTATGATAACACAACGGCTAGTTTAAGCATGGAGGTGGATGCGGTCAGTGCAGCTTTCTGCTGGATAGAGAACACGATACGTACACACATTGTGATTGTAACTGACTCAGAAAGCATGCTGAGGAAGGTGAGAACAGGCAAGCTTCGTGCAGAGTGACTTGCTTCGCTTCGGAGGTCACAGGTAGCAAGCATCACCTGGATCTTTTCCCCTGGGCATGCCGGTGTGCTGGGGAATGAACAGGCGGACAGATTGGCTGGCTCGGCAAAAGTTGGTGGAGTATTAATGAATGACAAAACAGACGTGGTTGCGGCCTTGTGGGAGCACGTATACAACTCGGAGGAGCAGATGGATCACCATAGTCTGGTAAGAATGAGGCACCGAGGTGTGACGAGGGGATCTGGCCGACGATCGACGCTCAGAGGAAAGGCGAGACGGACATATCATGAGATTGCTACTGGAACTATTAGTGTTGGAACTCTTCGCTGGCTGCTGAGGATGGGGACGGAGCGCTTATGGGAATGTCCCGAATGCTGTGATGTCGGTTCCTAAATCAATCAATCAATCATCCAACATTCGGCGCTAACAGAAAGCAGGCAGTACCATCTACTGTCATACTGTAGTTCAGTCATTTTTGACTAAGATCTGCCTCAACATAGAGATTGGTAAAGTTATTTGCATAACCTTTACAGTACATTGCAGCCAGTGCCATGAGTCGAATTGTAGCTCATGGCATGTTGAAAGATAGTCACGCTGAAGGACGTGACAAGCGTGGGCCACAAAAGGCACGCCGAGCCATCATGAGAGCGAATGGGTAGATTCACGAAGGTGACACGGCAGTCAAGCGGTGGTCGTCCTTGTGTTCGGACACCACGTTAAGAATGATCGCAATGGCCTATTACTATTACTAGAGAGCTGTGATATATTTTAGATGAAGAGTGATTGATATGTTTATATGTATCGCTAGAGTACCTGACATTTGTTGATGTGCAACTTGTGCAACAGATTTGAGTCGTGTCCAGATTATATATATTTCGTCAGGTACATACTGCAGAAATCACACAACTTACGTGAATTAACTAGATAAATCCTTCAAGTTGAAATATACACATATTCGCACAGTAATGTCACTTATCTATTTATTATAAGTAGTAGTAATATTTCGTGATAGATAAGTGACATTACTGTGCGAATATGTGTATATTTCAACTTGAAGGATTTATCTAGTTAATTCACGTAAGTTGTGTGATTTCTGCAGTATGTACCTGACGAGATGCAGCGAAATATGCCAGGCAACAAATCGTGCAATCTATTGTTTGTGTCTTCATTATTCAAATTCACTACGGGAAAACATTGTTTTGAATATATTTCGTACCGTTATTCTTAGGATGACAGTAGAGAGAACGCACAGTGAATAGTAAGAGATGAACCTGAGAGTTTCTTAGGGAAAATCCAAAATAAATAAGATGGGAGGACGTGTCGCCAACTAAGATAAGGATGAGGAAGCCGAAAGAAATAACCACGATGGTCGACTGATATATAATAATACTCATTGGCACCTTTCCGTCTTGACAGACGATAGTTTGTGTTTTTAAAAGGCATAATAACTTTTACCTATGGCGGTAGCGCATGTGACTGATAAGGCCAATTTGCGCTGTAAATGTTCATTCACAGTGGGTGCATGGGAACCCGTGGTCATTTCCACCATCATGCACCATCTTACGTCTCAAACGCTCGGTGTGTGACTTATCTGCAATAATTTTCTCCTTTGTCTTTATTCCATTTCTGATGTTTGCCCTCCATGCAACACGTTCAGCGGCGACTTGCTCCCAATGTGCATTAGCAATGCCTGTTTCAATCATGTCCCGCTTACACACATCTTCGTATCGTAGTAGAGACCGACCCTGAGATCTCTTACCCATCTGTAATTCACCAAAAAAGATGTCCTTTGGTATTCTACCATCATCCATCCTCCTAACATGTCCTATCCATCTAAGTCTACGAAGACTGAGCATGGAATAAACTGTCACACAACCTGATCTTTCCAATACTTCAGTATTTGTGATTTGGTCTTGCCACTTAATACCAAGAATTCTTCGCAGACACCGCATATGAAAGCTGTTTAAATGTTTCTCTTGGTGTGAGTAAGTTGTCCAGGTTTCACTGCCATAAAGAAGAGTACTAAGGACACAGGCTTGATAGACGAGGACTTTTGTTTTTGCAGTAAGTTTCCTGTTCTCCCAGACTCTTTTTGTTAACCTGTTCATTGTTGTTGCTGCCTTACCAATCCGGATGTTGATTTCCTGATCTAGGGATAATTTGCTATTTACCACTGATCCTAGATATGTAAAATGGTCTACCATCTCTAGTTCGGCGTCGTCAATAAAGATTGATGATACCCCATGTGCACCTTGTGACATAATCTGTGTCTTCTTTTTGCTAATTGTTAAACCAAATTCAGAACAAGCATTGGAGAATGCAGATAGTAGACATTGCAATTCTTCCTCAGAGTGGGTCGTAACTGCAGCATCATCTGCAAAAAGCAACTCTCTGATCAGTACCCTCCTAATTTTGGTCTTGGCCTTCAATCTTTGAGCATTGTAAAGGCCGCCATCTGAGCGTGAGTGAATGTATATACCACCATCCTGATCACGAAAGGCGTATTTCAGTAGAAGTGAAAAGTATATTCCAAAGAGGGTGGGAGCTAGTACACAACCTTTCTTAACTCCACTCTTGATTTCAAATTCTTCAGAAGTTGCACCATCAAACTTGATTATACTCTTCATGCCTGTGTGGAACGATTCCACAATGGACAGAAGAGTTGGTGGGCAGCCAATCTTCTTTAGTGCCTTGAATAGACCCTCACGACTGACCAAATCAAATGCCTTTGTGAGGTCGATGAAGGCAATAAACAGTGGTTGATTCTGTTCACGGCATTTTTCTTGCATTTGTCGTAATGAGAATATCATATCAATGGTAGACCGGTTTTGTCGAAAGCCACACTGTGATTCGGGGTAGACTTGATCTCCTAGGACTTGTAGTCTGCGCAGAACAATTCTGGCAAATACTTTTCCAACAATACACAGAAGTGAGATACCCCTATAGTTGTTTGCAGTCGCTCCGATCGCCCTTGTTCTTGTATAGTGTTATGATGCTTGAATCTTTGAAATCCTGTGGGACTTGTCCTTCTCGCCAGCATAGCTCTATTAGCTGGTGGATCTTTAGAGTGAGTGTGTCTTGCCCACTCCTTATAACCTCTATTGGAATCCCATCCTTACCTGGAGCCTTGCCAGATGCAAGTTCATTTATAGCACACTTAACTTCTGTTGTGGTGGGAAGTGTGTCCAGGTGGTCAAGAGTTGGTAGAGCCTCTATGGCGTTGAGGGCATCATCCGCTAGTTTGGTCTCACTTGAGTAAAGCTCCAAATAGTGCTCTACCCATCTGTCCATCTGCTGTTTCTTGTCAGTGATGATTTCTCCAGTCAAGGTTTTCAATGGTGCACTTCTTTTGATCACTGGACCACAGGCTTTCTTTATTCCTTCATACATGCTTCTTATATGTCCCTTATCACTTGCGATTTGAATGGACTCACATAACTTGATCCAATAATCATTTGCACACTGCCTGGCAGCCTTTTGCACATCCTTCCTAGCTTGCCTTAGTTCACTCAGAGTGTTACGCGTTGGTCTTTCCTTGTTTCTTAAGAGAGCTTTCTTCTTCTTATCAATCAATGGCTGCAGAGTCTCGCTGTTTGCCGCAAATCAGTCCTGCCTCTTATGATCCACAGTGCCGTAAACCCCTGCAGCAGTTTTATAAAGAGTTTCCTTAATTTGACCCCACTTTTCATTTACTGTACAATTTTCTGGTGTATCAGTGAAAGCGTCTTCAAGTTGCTGTTGAAACTGAAAACACTTTTCAGGATCGTGAGTGTTAATAATATTAATCCTGGGGCTAGATTTGTGTTTAGCTGTGTAGATTCTCTTTGGTCTCAGTCTAACCCTTGCAACAACCAAAGAATGATCCGTATCACAGTCAGCACTGTGGTAACTTCGAGTCAATGATATATGGTTCAGATGTTGTCTCCGTGTGATGATGAAGTCCAGCTGGTGCCAATGGCCGGATCTTGGTTGTTTCCATGTGACCTTATGCATCTCTTTTGTTTTAAAAAAGGAGTTTGTAATACACAGGTCATTACTGGTGCAATGCTCCAGCAGCCTTTGCCCATTTTCATTCATGCGACCGATGTTGTATTTTCCAAGGCACACTGGCCATGAACTCGAGTCCTTGCCCACACGAGCATTGAAATCACCGAGCATATTAATGTAGTCAGATTTTGGAACTGCCTTGATCACGGAGTCTAACTCCTCATAGAACGAATCCTTCACATCATCAGAGGAATCGAGTGTCGGTGCATATGCAGTAATAATGGTGGCAAACCCACAAGATGTTGCCAAGCGCAGGGATAATAATATGAATTGGAAACAAATAGCTATATTAAACTCCTGCGAGAAAAAAACGTACTAAATAACAACAACGTTGCACATACCTTACAAGGAGATCCACGTATCACGAAATACAGGTGAAAATCCGAAATCAGAAGCACTCAATAAATATAAAATGAATAATAAAATAAAATAAAATAAACACGAACGCGTACAATACGACACACAGACGTTTCGATTCTCAGAATCTTTGTCAATGACAACACATAGCTAATAACGAAATACAGCAAACAACGAAAAAACATACACACGTCCTATCACTGTGCCATGTGGGGCAGAAAAGGTGACTTGGCCAGCTGCGCAGGCGCTCGTTGGCTCCAGAATTAAAAGTGGGTTGCCAAAAAGGATTTAAGTAGCCAAAAATATGTGAACAGTCTGCTATGAAAACATAGGGATGTGGGGACAGTTAGGTCTAGATATGGGGGGGGGGGGCAGCATAGTGAAAGATAGTGTAAACAATTGGGGAAGATGCCACAGTTATACCGTAGCGCACACAACAGTATTGATACCTGCTGGATGGATGCATCCCAGATTGTTGATTAGCTGGCATTCAATTTTAAGTCTGACTGAGCTATTGGAGAAGCAGGGTTTTAATGCGGTGACACATGCATCGGCGACTCCATTATGGTTGGAGGAATTGAAATGGTTGGGGACAGGTTTGTCAGCGCCCTGATTGATTTCTCTGAGGTGTTCTCTAAAACGATCAGCAATTCGTCTGCCCGCTTGGCCAATGTATTTCATGTCACATCGTTTGCAGCTGATAACATACATCAGATTGCGGGATGTACAAGTGAAAGAATCTTTCAAGGTGAAGGTGCCTCGGGGAAATGCAATCTCTAGTGTCTGAACAACGTATGGGCATGTCAGACAGTTCTTACGATGGATGAAGTAACCGTGGGGAGGCGACTATGCACAAGGTGGTCTCTGAGGCTCTGGTTACGGCGGAAAATTACCCTGGGGCCATTGGAGAATACCTCACGAGTGGTTGGATTGGATTCCAAGATGGACCAGTGTCTCAGGAAAATGTGCTTGATGGCATAGGCATGTGGATGGAAGGTGAGGATAAGCTTGGGTTCATTGTTCGGAGGTCGCGTATGTTTGGCGAGGGACATTTCCCGCGAGACCTGGGTTATGCGACAGAAAGCTGTGGACAAGACGTCCTCTGGGTAGGACCGTCTGCGGAAAAAGTCCAGCATTTCGTGGGCTCTCTCGAGGAAGTCATTATCGTCCTGACAGATACGACGAAGGCGGAGTAGCTGGGAATATGGGATGGAATCTTTGCAGCTTTTGGGATAGGATGAGCTGTACAGGAGGAAACTGTGAGCATTAGTAGGTTTGTAGTACACGGAGGTCGTGAGGCCTGTAGGGTTTAATTTAATAGTGATGTCAAGGAAATTGACAGAGGTGGTAGAAATTTCTGTGGTGAATTTGATCGATGGATGGAAGTTATTGACATAATTAATGAAGCGGTTCAGTTCCGCCTCTGACATGTCAGTGAGACCTATGCCGTCATCGATGTAGCGTCGGTAAAAAGAAGGGAGAAGACCATCATAGCTGAGTTCAATCTGGTGTTCCAGATGTCCCATAAATACACATGCGTAGCTGGGTCCCATTTTAGTGCCCATGACGACAATAGGGATAAAAACATGGATAATAGTCTTTCATTTCCTCCTGTTGGAATTTCAATCATTCCCAGTAGCGAATTCTTCACTGCAAAGCCCACACCGTGTTGTTTTTTTCTGCCTGCCCTCTACCTTTCAAAAAAAAAGTGTAATTGTTTCCCCTGAGTGACCCTTCCTCAGCGAGGCGAGTCTCCTGCAGGCCAGCAATATCAATGTTAAGACGATTGAGTTCGGCATCAATCACAGCCGTTTTTCTCACATCGTCAATATTGGTCAAGTCAGTGGAAAATCCTGGACACATGGTTCTCACGTTCCAGGTTGCAAGCCGTAGCTTGAGGTTTCTATTTTTATTTTTGTTTGTACCTGGTGCATTGGTTTTACAGCCTGCGATTCAGATTTTGTCCTAGCCCCAAGCACACATTGAAGCAGGCAGGCTGTGGCGGATCAGCACCCAATTGGCCGGGGGCTGCCCAGCTTGAGGCGGCGGTAGCTGATCAGTGACACCTGTAGGTGTCTCCCACCGTCAGAGGCAACGCGTGGCGCCCCATGTCTACGCCAATTGACAAGGACTTATAACCCGTAACAGTTGCCTCTCGCTTTGATTCCGAGACCAGTTAAGACCAGGGATGGAGTTATTGCCTCTCCATAGCACAAAGCCTGGGCTAAAATACAGAGGTCATGTGTTGCCGATGCAGCATGATCCCTCTCTCGGCCTGCCTAGTTCACTCCAGAGGAAAGGTAACACCCTACATCTGGAACAAGACAAGCTGCAGAAGCTGCCAGATCAGCAAAGCAATGCTCTAACTGTCCGCCTGTCGGAGCTTCGATCCTAGACCAGCTGCCAACCAAGTCTTAGGGCCTGGTCTGCCCTGCCATGACATTTTGTCTTTAGCTTTCATTCCCTCGCACCAGGGTAAGGCTTGTACCCTCCCAATTGCGCTCTTCCGCCCGAAGCCGTTGGCACAATGTGGGGTGTGGGGTTTGGTAAGCACCGTCCAACGTTCGGCGCTAACAGAAAACAGGTAGTACCGTCTACTGTTATACGGTAGCTCAGCCATATCTGACTAAGACCTGACACACATATATATATAATAATAATAAGTATAAATAATCAACCCCTAGAAGAGGATCAATACCCCTACATGAAAGTCGCACCATGGCACGTGTGGGGCCCGTCCGGGATTTGACCCCAGAATTTTTTTGCTGTTCATGATTTCTTGGCAAGTTTACGTTTAGTAGTTTTCCATTGCTTTCACTCATCATTTTGCATGGGAAATCAACACAAGGTGGTCTGCTTCCAAATCGCCCACATATATGTTTCGAGCGCGGTATGCAGGATTCCGAATTGCGTATGTAACACCTTCGCCACAGAGACGCTATAGAGATTGGTAAAATGACAGTTAAACACACACGAAAAGAACGTTAAACACATGGCATATGATATGCATAACAGAAACCATGCTGTTTGCCTGTTCCAGTTGGGTTCCCAGGTCGACCCAGCCAAAAATGGGCACCAGTAAATGTGAAATGTCTTGGGAAGTAAAAGACGGTCGGCTTGATACTGACCACAGGAAAGTCTCAGAACCACTGACTGCCGACTGGTATATACAAATATGGGACTAGCACCATAGGTCCAGTGCGCCTTAAGGAGTGTAAAAGGTTTCTTTACTTTACTTTACTTTACTTTACTTTACTTTACTTTATTTTACTCAAGAAAGGTGTATGTGCTGATGCACACACGTCAGCTCTTCCGAGATCAGCGTGTAGATGCTATCCTCGAAGGCTATGAAGTTAGCTGCTTGGAAATATTACTGATTAGTGGGGATCGTCAGCATCGTACTCCGTAGAGATCCATAGATACTCCAACCCCCTATTTAACATCCTCGCCAGCGTACAGGGAGTGATCGTACCAGTTCTGTGTTGATTAATCAAGTGTCTTGTGCCCTTGACAACATGTTCATGTCAGGCGGCCTTACTCCCACCTCCCTCACTCTGGACAAGGAAGCAGGTTCCTAAGTATCCTTGAGGGTATCTCTTGTGTGGATGTGGTCCGTGGATGTGGAGTTTCAGTACTAGGGTTGCGCACATCGTTGGTTTCTGAGCTTGGATAAGAGAAGCAGGGCTGTGTAGCTTAATCTCCGTGGATATGGTACCTTGGTAACCGTCAGAAGAAGTCTCAGAACCAATCTTACACCTTTAAAAAGTCTTAAAAGTCGAGAGGATCGACTTCATTGCATGGATTTATCCCAAATGGCTCGGTCTTTTTCCTCAGTGCGGTCTGCCGAAAGCGTCGCACAAAGCGCGAACTCCGTAGCTCCAGCGACGACCCCCCTGGGGTCTCCTATAAAAATGCACTCATGAACCGAAATACATACGTAGCCTGGAATCGAACTCACAACCTTCAGGGCGCGAGGCAGATGGCTTGACCACTTCGCCACGGAGACTCCCTAACCTAACTTACACCTATGTATGCAAGCCCATTTTCAGTGCTCAAATGACCTGAACTTCAGTGCATCACACAGAATAATTACAACACGGGCTTCCAGAAGATTCCTCCGAAGGAAGGTACCAATTGGAATGGAAAGCTGCAATACTAGCAGATCATTGTTGGGCTCTTGCGAGAGATGCTCAATAAACTCATTACAAGCCATAGACAAAGCAGTGAAAACGATCTAATCTCATGTTTTAAAGTTCATGTTAATATTCAGCAGTTCAAATCTCTATAAGATCCATGCTACAGAAGTGTCGAGTCCATAACTAGGCCGACCCTCACGACTTATATATATATATACATATTCTTTTGTTTTCTTGTTTATTTTCATGTAGATGTTGTTCATGCAGTTTGTGTGCTGACGAAGGCTTCAGCGGCCGCAAAGTCCATGTTGTCACTTGTGATTGTGTTCTAGTAAAATTTACCGATTCTACTTCTAATTTTTGTTGATTCAAACGACATAAGGATACACCTTGTTTAGTATAAGATAAACAAAATGTCTAAATGTGTTTTACACTGTTGTTTTAACTCATTCTTTCTTTAGCATTCATGTCCTTGCTGCACTCAACTCTTCCATGTTGGTAAAGCAAGCACTAGGAAATGTCAGTTTATTTCAACACACAATCAAAGACCCCACACAAAGCTAGCATGCTGAAATACTTAAAGTTTTTCCTGGTTTTGTATGTATGTATATCTTGCCACGCCCTCCTCTTTATAATGATCTTTTTCTGTGTTTTCTTTTTCCAGGACTGCAGATTGGCTCTCTCTCTCTCTCTCTCTCTCTCTCTCTCTCTCTCTCTCTCTCTCTCTCTGTCTGTCTTTCTTTATCTCTCTTACTTTCTTTCTCCCTCTCTTCGGTGTATCTGTTTGTCCATCTTTCTGTCCATCTATCCATGTACATATTCATCCAACAAACACATGACGTGAATATCGTTGTTAACATGTCTAACATGAAATTATTTGTAGAATATCTAGATTAATATAATCAGATGACTCCATACTTTAATAACATGATTTCGTCGTCTATGTATAACCTAACTAAATACCACGTACTAACAGTCCAACATACGACGCTCAGTTATCCCTCCCGCTCTCTGGTGGTTTCTTAAAATAGGAATTTGGCAGAACAGGGTCGATAACATCTCACGCGTTGTCGGTATTTGAGAGTTAACACCCTTGCTCTTTGTATAAGATAATCGGTGGATATCGATGGAAATCTGTGTCCACGAGCGACGGTATTTATGGAAGTGAAGAGTGGCAACAATTGATATCAGTCAAATAAATAGTGACAACCTGAAATTACTCGTGCATGTATGACGTGTTGGGTGCGCGGTAGCACAGCGGCTAGCACGTTTGCCTTTTGGACCTGGTAGTTATGTGTTCAAATCCACTTCGAGGCGGGAACTCAAATAAAAAAATGACCTGTGTCCAAGACCTAACCAATCTAAAATGAGTACTAAGAAATGCTGTGGTAAGAAAAGCCGGTCCATGTAATATTTACCACACCACCACGGGAGTGTCGATTAGTTTATAGTTACACTACGACTAGCACTATATATCCCATTAACGCATCCTGGGGTGGAAAGGGGTGATAGACTATTCTTTGATATGAGCAAATCAATAAATACTTTTTATATGGCTTGTTTGCTCGGATAGTTTGGTGGATTGTGTTTTAAATTGGTTAATTGATTTTGAGAGAGAGAGAGAGAGAGAGAGAGAGAGAGAGAGAGAGAGCTAGAGAGAGAGAGAGAGCGAGAGAGAGAGAGAGAGAGAGAGAGAGAGAGAGCGCGTATTGTTTTGTAATGTTGTAAACTATCTTATGGATAGACCCCCCCCCCCCCCGCCTCCCAGTCACATTCATAGACAGGTAACGACGTACACTTTTCAATAGTAACTCAATAAACAAAGATTGAAATTAAGTCTAAAAATTAAAAAAATTGTAAGTGGTTAAAAAGTGGAGAAGAGGGTACAAAAAAACTTTTTCTCGAATATTTTTCATAGTGCTGTCACAATCATAGCTGAAACACTTCAAATATGTTGGGAATTTCGATTTCGATTATACCATTACCCTACCCCATTCAACCTCAAAGAGAATTTATATTTAGGGTCCATCCCTGGCTCAGAATAAAAATCCTGAGACTGGGCAGCCGCAAATAGCAGCTTTACCCTCACATGATATTAATTTGAAGGTGTTCGTTGTCCTTTGTGGGTAATGGTTGTATATTAATTGGGAGGGGGGGGGGAGAGATAGAATTAAGCCGTTTTATGTAGCACAAGCTGAATGGGAAAAGAATACATTAAAAATATAGGTCTATAGGCATGCATGCAACCCACCCACTCACCCCCCCCCCACACACGCACACGCACGCACGCACGCACACACACACACGCACACACACACACATACACACATATCATTATCATCCAGTGCCTTGCCGGCTGGCGTAGGCGATCATGCTTGTCCACAAATTACGATCTACGACGGCATGGATCAATTCATGTGTTGACTCCCTTCCGTGCCATGACACAAGACTGTCAAGAATCGTCTCAAGCTGTCTTTCTCTGTCTCTCTTTCCGCAAATCTTTCCAGTTGTCACAACATATTCAGTCTTTGTCTTCTCATAACGTGGCCTAAAAAAAAACGATGACTGCCTCTTTCTGATGTTTGTGATAAGTTGTCTTTGCGACTCAGCTTTCCTTAACACGTACTGATTGCTCATTTTGGCTTTCCAATTAATTTACAGCATTCATCTATACAACCACATCTCCAAGGCTTCCAGGGAATATATATATATGTGTGTGTGTGTGTGTGTGTGTGTGTGTGTGTGCGTGCGTGCGTGCGTGCGTGCGCGCGCTCACATGCAGCAAGAAATAGCTATTTACTCCTGTCAAATGCCTTGAGCTGATAATGCGCTGTTGCAAATGGTTTAAATTAACTAGTTAAATGTATACTTGTCTTAGTTTTAAAATTTTAGGAAGATGCAGCATAACTCTGTAACAGAGAACCACTGTATTTGAGAAGCAGTAAGATAGAGACGTTACTTTATAACTATTTTAGTTTGGTTTTTAAAAAGTATGTGAAGGCTCACGTAACTCCGTAGTCTTATAAACACTGAGGTTGACACATAGTAAGACCGAGACATTACTTTATGTTTGTTATTATTAGAAGTATAGGAAGACACAGCATAAATCTGTAGTCTGAGAACCACTGCATTTAAAAAGCAGTAAAAGTGAGACATTACATTATGTTTATTTGAGTTCCTAAAGTATGTGTATACGTAGCATTACTCCGTAGTCCTATATACACTGCAAATGACAAGTAGTAAGACCGAATCATTACTTTATGTGTGTGTGTGTGTATTTTTTTTAGTATTAGAAGTTAAAGTTAGTTGCATATCCTTTACAGGACATCACAGTTAACCGTTTGTGATCTTTTGGGAAGTTTACGATTAGTAGTTTACCATTACTTTCTGAACGACCAGCACCCATACCATTTCGCAAAAAAAACCAACACAAGGCTGTCTGCTGCCAAATCGCCCGCAGCTGTGTTTCGAACGCGGTATGCGGTATTACGAATTGCGTCCTTAACAACCTTCGCCACGGAGCCGGTATAGTTTTAGAAGTGTGTGATTTAAAAAAAAATAAAATAATAAATCCTGTAGCAGAAACCAGCCGAGGGTATGTAAAGAGTTAAGACCATCACATATTGTAGATCTGAGTGCGCGGAGGAATATGTGGCCAGTCGTAACCTCCAATAGCGAATGTCGAGAGCTGGCATGGAACCGTCGTTCGACCGCGCTCTTGATATGTCACGTCCTGATCGCTACACCAACGCGCCCGCTGTAAGGCAAATCATAACCAGTAGTCTAAGGACAATTGCATGTGACAAGTAGTTACATTAATTGCTTTATACGTGATAATTTTACAAATATCTTATTTCCCTTTTCGACGGTGTGCGTCACGTTTGGTTATGCCTATGCGCCTCGTGGGACAGTATGTTCTGACTGCGGCGTGCATTTGTAACTTCCTTCTAGTCAGATGCCACCCAAGTTAATGAGTTATATCTACCCGTGGGTACATTTACTTTCCTAGTGATTTTTGCTTACGGCCTACTGTTTAAGATTTGCAACTGCTGTTGGATTTTTAATGAGCATAATTTGCATATGGGAGCTCGTATTTTTTTACCCTTAATCGAGGATGCAAGGTATCCGATCATACTACCCAAGAGATCAGGAGGTAGTGTAGATGGAAGATACCAATGGTTCTTGGGGAAATTCCCAGCCCTTTGCAGGGATCGACCCCGCTATATTATAAGCCTGAAGAGAACAAGGTAACCTCTCAGCCACGGCTCCCCCTCCTTCCATCCATTGGGTTAGAAATATGCGAAGACACAGCTTAACTCTGTATTCTGAGACCAACTACATTTGACAAGAAGTAAGATCGAGACATTGCATTATGTTTTAGTTTCAAAAGTATTCGAAGGCGTAGCATAACTTCGTAGTCTTAGAAACACTACAGTTGACAAGTATGAAGGCCGAGGCATTACTTTGTATTTGTAAATTTTGGAAGTCTGTGAAAATGCATCATAACTCCTTAGTTACCTGTAAGAATGATCAAATCTGTCAGAAAGCCACCTACACGAGCCTAAGACGACTACCAGCTTATGTACAGACCAGAAGTGCCGGCATCGCTGACCGAGAAGAAGCTCGAACTCAGTCGCGAAATGGAATATTGCGGAATATAAATCCATTACGTGGAATGTCTGCATCGAAAACTCAATGTGCGCGCCCCATCAACAGTGGACAAAAGCGTCCCAGTGGCACGGAATGAAATACTGATTGGCTAGCAAAACCATTACGTGGAATGCCGAATCGTAAGCTCGCTGTATGGATGTCATCTGCAGACTGATCTCTCCTAGTTTCCGGAGGAACAGCCTGTTGTGGACGAGAGGTCCTATATACGGAAGTTAGGCTCAGCAGCTATGTGCAGGACGTGACGATTCCTTGGGTGGGCCCAGTACCAGAGCGCTGTGTGTCGGCTCTGCAATTATGGAAGCCTCCTTGGATGGCGGGGAATGCCCATGGTCTGTCCCTGCCTTCCCTTGAGGGCTGACCGCATTACGCCGGCTGTTCTGAATGGACCAGCTGAGATGGGGATAACACCACAACAGTAAGAGTCGACCGTTCTACGTATCACATGGAGAAGCGTTCCAGTGACACATAATGGAATATTGCTTGGCTTGCAAATCCATTACGTGGAATGTGTGCACCGAAAGCCTACTATGTGGGCGTCACCAAAGGTGGAAAAAGCGTCCCAGTGGCACGAAATTGTTTATTGTTTGGCTAGCAAAATCATTATGTGGAATGACCGAATCGTAAGCTCGCTGTGTGAACATCATCTGCAGACTGATCCCGTTTGGCTTCTGGAGGAACAGCCTGTGATGGATGAAAGGCTCAATATACGAAAGTGAGGCTAAGCAGCCATGTGCAGGACGTAACGATTCTTTGGATGAGCCCAGCACCAGAGCGCTATGTGTCGACTCTGAAAAAATGGAAGCCTCCATGGATGGCGGGAAATGCCCATGGTCTGACCCTGCCTTCTATTGAGACTGGTCGTCATGTCTCCGGCTGATCCGAATGGATCAGGATGGGGATGACACCACATAAGTGAGAGCTGACCGTCCTACGAAACACCCGGGATGGTTAATCCGGTTAACAAATGCCCGCAGAAGTCGGAGTATCGACCAAAAGGTGTAAATATCGAAGCTTTGCTGTAAACAGGCACAACGCAATTACGTTCAAAACATATTCCTGATGTATGCAGAATAAGAAGACCAGAACAAATCATTATTCTGCGTCTCAGTACATGACACAATGAATTACAAAACCACGTATACGAAATTCAAGATTGGCGAATCAGCCATAAGCAATTGTGGATTGGCGCCGCAAACAGAAGATCACATACTTCAAGACTGCCCAGAATACGACATATCTAGGCAAACCATCTGGCCTGGAGAAACAACAGTGGAAGATAAACTCTATGGACCACTGAGTGAACTAAAAAAAAGAGAGTGAAGTTCATACAAGAGACAACATTGTAGTTATAGACACATTTCAAGCGAACGAAAGAAGAAGAAGAATAACTTCGCAGTCTGAGAACCACTGCATTTGACAAGTAGTAAGACCAAGGCATTACTTTATGTTTGTTAGTGTTAGATGTATGTGAAGATACAGCATAACTCCTAAGTCTGATAAATACTGCATTTGACAAGTAGTAAGACCAAGGCATTACTTTATATGTGTTAGTTTTTAATTGTATGTGAAGATGCAGCAAAACTCCTAAGTCTGAGAACCACTGCATTTGACAGTAAGACCGAAATATTACTTTACATTTGTTAATTTTAATTGTACGTGAAGATGCAGCCTAACTCCTTAGTCTGAGAACCACTGCATTTGACAAGTTGTAAGATTGAGACATTCCAAAGTGAAGGTTGTGTTTGAACAATTCACTTGTGGGGTTTCGGAGGCGCGCGTCTTGCGACACAGCTAACTGCAGTTGTGTGTTAGGGGAAGGGGCTGGCGTTAGTGGTATATATGTCCGGGGCGTTTGTTGTGTTCACAGAAACTTTCAGCGTCTTTTTGTCAGCCAGGTAAGATTTTTTGAACCGAAGCGAAGAGCTGTGTGTGACTATTTTGTTGAAATTTTCTTTAGGTTAACTTTAAGTTTACATGTAAGGTTTTCGTTACCTAAATGTTTGTGTCAAGTTAATAATTAATTATTACAATGACAGATTAGAATAACCCCCCCCCAAAAAAAAGTTTGTTAAGTTTACGAAATCATAAACGTAAATGTAAAGAAAAGACGGTCATGGGGCTTTTTCCAGGTTATAGTTCGGCCAGTACAAGTGTTATTTTTGAAAATGTGATTGTATCATTATTTGATATTTGTAAATGTATTGCTAAACTCACAAGGAAATAAGCGTATTAACTAATATTCAAAAATAAAAAAAATAAAAAAAAATAACCCACCCGCCACCCACAACGTCGTCGGTAGGATTCGAACCCACGCGGGCATAACCCATTAGATCATAAGTCTAACGCCTTAACCACTCGGCCACGACGACGGCAATGTGATTTTAAAGTTTAAAGAACTATATAGAATTATTTGCAACAATTAGGACTTCCGGTTCTCAACGTGGCGGAGGAGCATTGAGACGGTTAAGGCATCTGGAGTGTTTATGATTGTGGCTACGGTTTGCATTTGCATTTTCGCCATGTTGGACTGGTAGTGCATGGTTCCGTCGCCCTGCTACTGAGTTAAGTGTGTGGCGCTACACTATAGACTGTGAATTTCGCGTGGAATGCTTTTTACACATGTCCGAGGTTGTTTATGTTGTTCGGAATGATGGCGGCCGGACTGTCGCTGAATTGACTGGATCCCCCTTTCGGTTCACGAGTGCATTTTTCTCGGAGACTCCTGGGGGTCGTCGCTGGAGCTGAGGAGTTCATGCTTTGTGCGAAGCTTTCAGCGGGCCGCCCTGCGGAAAGAGACCGAGCCATATAGGATAGAACCCTGGGCAGTGAGGTCGATCCTATCGACTTTTAAGACTTTTTTTAAAATATGCAGTGAAATGTGTGGCTGCTGGTTTTCTAGTGACTACCGCTTCCATCGACTATGAACTGTATTTTTCGTGGCGGATTTTTGTGTTGACATTCTGGCTGCGGCATTATGCACGGTGTACCTGTGCGGGCTGTTGGTTTGTCGAGACTCTTGTTTGTTCCACTTTTCACACGGGGTTGTGAGGAGCATTTTGTGTGATATTCACTGGCACAGGAACGGAACATAATGGGGACGACCCGTTGCCATGAAGTTGGAACCGCGACTAATGACTAATGATTAATTTGCAACAATTAATCAGAATTAATTGCATGAATGTGCAAGAATCAAACACAAGGGACAAGAGCTGTCTAGCTAAACTTCGTGGCTTGGAGACAAATCTGTGGTCTAGGTGATTGACTCGCTGGACAGAAACTATGAACAAACAGTCCTCCAACGCCCAACGCCGCACAGGCATGACCAGAAGAAGCTTACAATAAAACAATATCCATTATAAACATCTACAGAAAATAGATTTTTAAAAAATAGTGACAAAATCCGAAAGAACTCGCAAGGGACCTTTATAACTATAAGTATAAGTAATATAATACTAGAAGATTATTGACATGGAGGAGTCCAGACAGCAGGATTAGAAACCGGATTGATTACATTATGATTAGCAGAAAGTTTAGAAATGCGTTAACAATTGCAAAAACAATTCCCAATGCTGATTGTTACAGTGGTCACATATTAATTACAGGCACATTGAGGGTAAAGTTAAAGAAAGTCAAGTATACAACAGGAAACACTAAATATGATCTGTGTACATTGAAAAATGACAAGGAAATACAAAACAAATTCAACATAGAAGTAAAGAACAGATTTGATTTATTGTCTGATCTAGAGATCCTATTTCAAGATGTGGATGATCAATGATAAATGTTGAAGAATTCAGTCACTTTGGCAGCAGAAACAACTATTCCAAAACTAAAGAAAAAGGGTCGTAAGAAATGGATGACTGGAGAAATGTTACGACTAATGGAAACAAGAAGACTCAACAAAAATAATCCTGCCAAATATGAAGAAATTCACAGACAAGTAAGAACATTATGTAAGGAGGCAAAAGAAGCATGGATTGGGAAAAACTGCATAGAGATTGAAAAACAAGACAACAGCAAAAATACCAAATCAATGCACAAAAGAATTCAAGAACTTACTAATGAAAGAACACGTACATCAGCAGGCTGTCTAAAATCAAAAGATGGCAACATCATAATAGAATAAGATTAGATTCTACATGTATGGTCAGATTATGTGAAATACCTTTATGATGATAACGGAGATGAACCGTGTGATATTAGAATTAATAATGAAGGACAGCCAATTTTGAAGATGATATTTTGGAATGTTGTTTTTGTTTAAAAGTTGCATATCCCTTACAGGATATTGCAGTCAAAACCCTCATCTCTCAGCTGCTGTTGATGTTCTTGGCAAGATTACCTTCATTAGTTTCCATTGCTTTCTGAGCGAACGGCTCACATACCCCGTTAGTAACCAACGCGACACGATCCACTGCTGAATCTCGCGTAGCTGTGTTCCTCACGTGGATATACATGATTATGGAGGAAGTCGTTAACTCCTTGACCAGGTAGACAATGTTCTTAACCATATTAAAACTTGCAAGAACCCCCGTTCAGATAACGTCACAACAGAAATGATTAATGCTTTAGAAAAATATGGAATAGATCAAGTCACTAGACTGCTGATCACAATATATGATACAGGAGATATACCCTCTGGATTATGTAATTCTGTATTTATTGCAATCCCAAAGAAATCAACATCGAACAATTAGTATAATGAGTCACATCACGAAGATTTTGCTAAGAATCATCATGCAAAGAGTTAGGAAGAAAATACAACTTGAAATGGGAGAAGAACAATGTGGGTTTGTAGAAGACAAGGGTACAGCAAAAGATGTGTATATGCTGCGAACAGTTATTGGACGTCCTATAGAAGTAAACAAAGATATACATCTTTGCTTTATTGACTACACAAAGGCTTTCGATAGAGAAAGACATGTCAACATGGTAGAGATGCTTGCAGATCTACAAATTGATGGGAAAGACATTAGACTTATAAAAAAAAAACATATATTGGAAACAACAAGCTGCCATAAGGACTGATAATAAAGTGGGTCAGTTTCAGTCTACTATGAGAGGTGTGAGATAGGGATGTATAATGTCTTCAGATCTGTTTTCCCTATACAGTGAACATATTTTCAAAAATATAGAAGATATAAATGGAATCAGCATTGGAGGACGAAACATCAATAACATTAGATATGCAGATGATACAGTATTCACTGCAGAAAATTAGAAGGATTTGCAACAATTAGTAGATGCGGTTGTTGCACACAGTGAACAACTAGGGTTAGAATTAAATTGTGAGAAGACACAGATTATGGTTGTCACTAGGAAGAACGAAATACCACAATGTAATATACAAGTAAATGGGACTATTCTTCAACAAGTGAATCGGTACAATTTTATCGGGACAGTAATAACATCTGATGGGAGATGCCTTGAAGAGATTAGAACAAGCATCGCCATGGTGAAAGTAGCCTTTAGCAAGATCAAAAACATACTGACCAATAAAAAGATATCAGTTGAAACGAGAAAACAAAGTCTTGAGGTGCTACATAGAGACTGTACTTTTGTAAGGACGTGAAGGTTGGTCAATGAGTAGTCAAGCTGAAAAAACATTTGATGGCTGTGAAAATGTGGTTTCTGATGAGAATGCAAAGAATACCACGGACAGACAGAAAAACCAATGACCAAGTAATGCATGAAACAAATGAAAATCGTAAATTGATTAGAGCAATTAGACGTGGACAGTTAACATTTTTTGGACATGTTATGAGAAGAAATAAATTGGAGAACTTGGTGACAACTGGCAAGATCGAGAGGAAGAGAACAAGGGGAAGTAAATACTTGGATGACTCGACCACGTGGCAGGGTAGAGACAAGAACACTGAGCTGATCCACGACTCTGTTGATCAAGTGAGATGGCGAATCATGACAGCTCATGCTTACCGGCATGGCACTTGATGGGTGGATGGAGTATAATACTGAATACGGCAAGCGGCACTCCACTGCAGTCATTGTCATTCGCACATCTGTAACAGGTAATTACGCTTGGTTCTTGTAAACATTAGCAAAAAATACCACGGGTGGACAGACACATGAGACTGTTCTTTAACTGATTCAGTGCCAAATAAAAAGTAAATTACGACCAAACATGGTACACAATCAAGCGAACGAATATTATAACGCAAAGTTCCGTTCACTTAGCATTGAACTAGCGGAAGATACCACGAAACATTCCTGGAGAATGTACGGTGAACATATGGCAACAGTTAAAAAAGTACAATTTGGTTTCAGGAAAGGTAAAAATTGCACTGATGCACTATTCACACTTACACAAATATGTGAACAACCATGGAATACAGTGACCAGCAGAATATCGTGTTTGTAGATCAGGAAAAGGATGTTTATAGAGTAGTGAGATACAAATTATGGACCATCCTTGAAGACTACTGTATACAAGGACAACTGTCAGAAAACAACATAGCCATGTACCACTCGAGTCAAAGTGCAATAAGAACACAAGAGGGTATATCATATATGTTCACAGTCAATACATGAGTGAAACATGGATGTGTGATCTCTCCTCTGCTATTTAATATCTACATAGACAGAATATCAAAGGAATCAAGCCTTGACAGAACAGATTCGGACAATTTGGAACTCTTTTTTTCAGATGAAATAACAGATCCATATACAACAAATGAGCTTTTATTTGCAGACGATTAGTGCCTGTTTTATAGAGACGAGGGCAGACTGCAAAATCATATAAATAAGCTGAGTTCAACATACAGCCGATACATTACATTACATTACAATGGCACCGTGCCGTCTTGACAGGCGATAGTTTGGTACATTGTGTTTCAAAAAGGCATAATAACTACAACCCATGGAGGTAGCGAATATGATAAGGCCAATTCACGCTGTAAATGTTCGTCCACAGTGGATGTATGTGAACACATGGTCATTTCCACCATCATGCACCATCTTACGTCTCACATGCTCGGTGTGTGACTTATCTGCAATCATTTCCTCCTTTGTCTTTATTCCATTTCTGATATGTGCTTTCCATGCAACACGTTCAGCGGCGACTTGCTCCCAATATGCATTATTAGTGCCCGTATCAATCATGTCCCGCTTACACACATCTTTGTATCGTAACATCCGATACAATATGAGTATAAATACAGCCAAATCTGAAGTAATGCAGCTTAGCAGATCTCCTGGTCCACTAAATATGGTGGTAAATAGCACATTTCTGAAGGAAGTTAAAGAATTAAAATATCTTGGAAGTATGATCACAGAAGATGGCAGATAGAGAAATTGAAATCGGACGTCAAAAAGAAAGTACGCTTACATATTAGCTATCACACATACTGAAACATCCAAACATACCTATGTCCGCAAAACGACAGATAATAAATAGCATATTAACACCAACTTTGTGTTACCAAAGTCAAACTTGGACATTATCCAAATCACACGTACGCAAAATCAACACCTGTGAGATGAGATGCCTGAAGAGAGCTGCCAACTTAACTATCCGAGACCGAGTAAGAAATGATGTTATCGGACAGACAGTGGGTTCAACATTTTGTGCCACATTTATTGAAAGACAGAAGATCAAATGGTTTGGCCACCTCGTTAGAATGCAACACCATCAACTACCAGCACAGGCCCTACATCAAAGAACATCTGCTACGAGAACAAGAGGACGCCCGAGAAGAACGTGGATTGAAGACATCAAAGACATTGTACAGTCACATGGAATGACACTATCCAGTGCTGCCCATTGGGCTCTGGAGCGCCAATTATTCCTCCCCGCAACGCTTGATAGCAAAAATGGAAGACGATGATGATGATGATGATGGTGATGATGATGATGATGATGAAGATGATGATGATGATGATAGTTCGCTGCAACTCGTCTGGTGCCTAGCGCAGAGTTATATATTATATGACATGAATAAATGAATTATACTGTGGCTGAAGTATGTGTGTGGCAATGTATTTTAAATATTTCAATCAAAGTATTATTCATTTATTCTCTTCATATGATATATAACTCTGCGATATACACCTGGTGAGGTGCACCAAAATATAACAAGAAATAAATCGGTCAGCCTATTGTCTGTGGCTTTTAAAACCCCATTATTGTGGACTTTCCATACTATTACGAGTCATAACCCAGAATTCACTTTCCAGTTACTTAGTCGGTTAGTCTCGGTCCAACTTCACGGCAAGGGTCACCCCCATACTGCTACGTTCCTGTACCGGTGAATATCACACAAATGTCCCTCACTGTCCCATGTGAAAAGGGGAACAGGCAGCAGTACCGACAAACCAACAGCACGTACAGGCAAGTACACGCATAAGGCCGCTGTCATAATGCCAACACAACAGTCCGCCACGAAAATTACAGTTCATTGCCGATGAAAGCGGCAGTCACTTGAAAAACAGTAGCTTCACACACATTACTGTCTTGAGGTAAATCCCGCAATGCTCAACATGAAATTTACCGTCAAAACTTCTGTAACTCGTTAACTTGAGAATAAATAAACTTCTCACCTGAACTTCTGGAACAAACGTGAAAGAAACTGACGCACTCCAGCGAACATTTACACACATTTAATTATGCGCTGAATAATAATAGATAGGCTTGAGCTCTCCTAGACTATAAACTGCCCTTTAATGCAGGGTCGGCGTCTATGTGTTGTCTACGATTTGACCTCTCTATTCTATCCTGTTCACCTTCAAGCTAGGTTTGCTATTTCACAGTTCCGAATTCAGGATTCGTCTAGGTTTTGTGCCCCGTGTCCTTCCACTGATTGCTTCTTTGTCAATAACTTCTTCCTCCTGTTTACTTGCCGATCCTCGGAATCATCGCATCGAGATATCCAGCTGACACGGTCCTCAGAAAAAAACACGACCGTTTAGTACCACAGCCTCACAACGTCTGACTCTTTGTTGTCCTATGACGTTTTGTGTCTCCCTTGGTTTTTCCTATGCAACGTTCCACTTTGGTGCATCCTTTTGGAAAATCCCTTTCTTCTTTTTCCTTGTATCTTCTTCTGGCGTGCCTGTCATATGGCAATTACTGCATAATGCAAAACAAGCTAGTTAAGCGCCCGACCGGTCGCCATTTTCTGAACATGTGGTTCACAATACAAGCAACCACGAACAGATGTAAAAGTATTCCACGCGAAATCCACTGCTCACAGTGTCGCCCCAAGCACTCAACTCAGTAGCTGAGGATTTACTTTCCAAAACTGACTCGGTGAAAGCGGTTTCTTGGCACGTACATTATGAATTTATGCGGTTGAATCTAAACTGACTGTTACATGTACAAGCACATTGTACTGTCGTAAATTATGTGTACTGTTGTTGGTTGGGGGTTGAGGTACCGGGGGTGGGGGATGTCTCCATGGCGAAGTGGCTAAGCCGTCTGCTTTTGGCTCTGAAGCTCGGGGGTTCGTTCCCCGGACTGTGTCGTTCATACCACGAATGCAATTTTCACGGAAACTCCTGGGGTGAGGGTTGGAGGGAGGGGGGTCATCGCTGGAGCTACGGGGTTCGCGGTTTGTGCGATGCTCTTGGTAAGCGGTTTGCGTTCTGCCACAGAGAGAGAGAGAGAGAGAGAGAGAGAGAGACAGAGAGAGAGACAGAGAGAGAGGGGGAGAGAGAGACACAGAGAGAGACAGAGAGAGAGAGAGGGGGGGGAGAGAGAGGGGGAGAGAGAGAGAGGGAGAGAGAGAGAGACAGAGAGAGACAGAGAGAGAGACAGAGAGAGAGAGAGGGAGAGAGAGAGAGAGGGAGAGAGAGAGACAGAGAGAGAGACAGAGAGAGACAGAGAGAGAGGGAGAGAGAGAGACAGAGAGAGAGAGGGAGAGAGAGACAGAGAGAGAGAGACAGAGAGAGAGAAGGGGGGGGGGGAGAGACTGAGCCAGATTAGTTAAAGCCGTTGCAGCGAAGCCAGTCCTGTCGACTTGAGCACTTGATATGCAGTGTTAGTGCAAGGAATACACCCACCTACTGTCTGTACCGAACTAGTGCGTCAAAGGTGTCAGTT
Source organism: Cepaea hortensis (assembly GCA_963921405.1). Taxonomy (NCBI): domain Eukaryota; kingdom Metazoa; phylum Mollusca; class Gastropoda; order Stylommatophora; family Helicidae; genus Cepaea; species Cepaea hortensis. Next base: position 160,086,308 of record OY992877.1, on the reverse strand, counting down.
AGAAGATGTGAATACAGCGTGTTCAATTACAAGAGAGACAAAGAAGATGTGATTACAGCGTGTTCAATTACAAGAGAGACAAAGAAGATGTGATTACAGCTTGTTCGATTACAACGAAAGACACATATGATGATAGGACAGAGAAACAGAGAAAACAAATGCAATTTAAATTTATTGTTGGGAACGACACCTTTGTTTATCTTAACAATACAGTTAGGCAGAAAGGAAATTAAGATCAGGGATAAATAAGATGGGTTTAATAAAACCACTCGCTTACTTATATTGTTATATATGCTTGCCCAGTGGTAATATGTTAATGAATCTCTCACCGAGACGTGGAATTTTATTTGACTAATTTGTGTTGCCAGGTGGATGCGGCCTTAAATGTATAGGCAACATTATATGACCAAATATGAGTCAAGAACCGACATGACTGCACTCGGGACATTCCCATACGTGTTCCGCCCTCATCCACAACAGCCAGCGAATGGTCCTTAAACTAATGAAACCGGTAGCAGTCTGATATAATTATGTGCCTGTCTGGCCTTTCCTATGAGTCCTGAATGTCGGCCACATCGCGTTCTCTCCGGGCCGTTATATTCCCTCTGTTCTTCCGCACTATACATACGATCCCGAAGGGCCACGGCCACGTACCCTTATCATGCACCAATACCCCACAAAGTGGCGCAGACCCAGCCAATCTGTCCGCCCGCTCGTTTCCCCTCACACCAATAAGTCCTGGGGGAAAATCCAACAGATGCTCTATATTTTTGATTTTTGAATGGATGGATGTCTGCCACTGTGCACGAAGCATGCCGGTCTGCACTTATATTATCATACTTTGTGATGTGCTGGTGTACAGACAGGGCCAGTTTGGCGAAAGACGTACAGGTGGCGGTAAACAAGGTGACGGAGTGGTGCAGGGACGCAGGGGCCATTTTAAACCCAGACAAGGCATCGGTTGTGTGGTACTCCCTGGATGACCAGATCGTCAATTCAGACGTCCCAGGTATTATGTTGAATGGATGTCCTCTTAGTCGAGAGAGTAAACTGAAGTACTTGGGTATCACCTTTGACAGGCGTTTGTCTTTTAAGGATCATGTGGAGGATTTGGTGGTGAAGGCTGGTAGGGGACTTAATGCATTGAGGGCTATGGCAGCAACCGGGGTAGATCAGAGGATGCTGTACAGGCTCTTTCAGCAGTTAATAATTTCTGTCACTGAGTATGGTTTGAGGCTGCTGACAGTATCAAAAAGCCAGCTTGAAAGGTTGGAGCGCATACTGAATGCTGCTATGCGGTTAATTCTGGGGTGCACAAAGGACTCACCAATTATCTGCATGAGGCATATCCTGGCGCTACCAACAATGACGGATAGGCATAGGGTCCTTTAGGCCAAATGGTACCTGAGAGTTGCCGCAGACAGGGATCACCCGCTGCATGCAGCATTGGATATGGTCAAGGGTCATAGAATAAGACGAGGCAGGTCCTGGATGGCACAGGCAGAACTTTCTATAAGTCAGGTGTGTGATCTAGAGACCATCAATCGTGAAAGAGAGTGGGTTGAAGTTTCGGATGACATGACGGACTGGCACAATGTAATAATAACACTGGGTCGTGAGTGCAGAGAATGGACAGCGGGCCGCACTGAGTTTGAAGTGCAACAGCTGATCCAGAGCAACACACATCAAGGTGACATAGTCATCTACACCGATGGTTCAGTGGTGAGAAACAGACGTAGCGGCTGGGGCTTTATTGCAAAGGCTAATGGGCGAGTCTTGAAAAAGGAGAGCCTGGCATATGAGACTACGACCTCCAGCATGAGAATGGAGGTGGAGGCAGTAACAGCGGCATTCCGGTGGCTAGAGGAGACTACTGCAACACACGTTGTGTTCATTACGGATTCAAAGAATATGCTTAGCAAGGTGGAGAAAGGAATGTTTTGTGTGGAATGGCTCTCGTCGCTTCAGAGGTCACAGACTGTGAGAATTCAATGGATATTTTGCCCTGGCCATGCGGGTGTACGGGGGAATGAACAGGCTGATAGGCTAGCAGGGAATGCACCTCTTGGTGGTAGTTTGCCTATGGACAAGGAGAAGGTGGTCGTGTGCTTGTGGGACCAGGTGGAGAAGGCGGAGGAACAGATTGAGAACCCATATGTGGAAAGAATGAGATTGCGGGGGATCGGCAGGGGTTCTGGTAGAATCTCAAAACTGAGAGGGAAGACCAGGAGAACTTTTAATCAGAAAGCGGTGGGAACGATTAGTAGTATGACTCTTCGCTGGCTGATGAACGAGGGGACTGAGCACGTTTGGGAATGTCCTGAGTGCAGTGATGTCGGTTCTTAACTCAACTCAACTCAACTTTGTGAGTCCGTTACATTCAAGACATGCGGTTAATGTTTGTCCTCTAGTGGAGCACCGCTGTGACACTCCACCTCCATTCTCAGACTAGATCATATTCCAGGCTCTCCTGCATTAAATACCATCCATTAACATTCGCCACAAACCCCAGGCACTTCTTTTACATTTTAGCACAGAGCTAATTATGTAGAAGGTATAAAAACACCCGCAATGATTGACACAAGCGGACAAAAACTGATCACACACGACGGTCTGTGTGGCACGGAAAGACTTCAGACATTTAGATTTCTCATTTTGGATGTCTATAGTATTTCAGCAGTCCTCTGTAAAACCACTTTTCTATGACTTACGGAGTTTTTGCTGTTGATTGTTTACTAGTTCTTCAGGTTTTATGGCTTTTCTAGAACTTGTTCTGAGTAACAAGCGAGAATTTGTTGTTTAACCTCCAATCTTATCATAACGAGTACACTTTTAACATATACCTTTCGCTGAAACAATGGCAAACTACTGAACTAACATTACCTAGTAAATCACCAACAGCCAACACATGCTGGGGTTGATTGCAACGTTCTTTAAACGACACGCAACTAACTTTTAACTATTTACTAACGAACTGGCAGTGCTCTTTGGATTGAACAAGAATCTACTTCTCGTAGTTTGGTGATTCATTCTTTGGATTTAACTCGGTAATGATTTGACCCGCCCTAAGGGGACATCAGCTTTTTGAGAGATCTACGAATACACGATAGTGTGACGTTTGCTGTTCGTGTTTTTAATGAGTTGTTAGAGGCATAGATCTTTGATTTCGCTGTTAGACACAGTAGTCGAGCAGAAATATTGACAGGAAAAACCTATTTTTAAACATAATGATATGGGGATCCATTTTTTGAAAAAGAGGCTGATGGGAGGGGCTGGCATAAAATTAAACATATGGTGAAATATGTATATGTATATATATATATTACATTACTATGACAACATCATGTTCAACGTACGCAATTACGCGCGGTGCGGCACGAACGGATTTCAGCTGAACGCCCCTTATACACACACACACACATACACACACACGCACATATATATATATATATATATATATATATATATATATATATATATATATATGTGTGTGTGTGTGTGTGTGCGTATGTGTGTGTGTGTGTGTGTGTGTGTGTGTATGTGTATAAGGGGCGTTCAGCTGAAATCCGTTCGTGCCGCACCGCGCGTAATTGCGTACGTTGAACATGATGTTGTCATAGTAATGTAATTAGTACTGACCAATGAATAAAAGAGCACGTGCTTATCGTCCCATGATGCATATGTTCTGTTTCTTACAGTTGAGAAAATGGCCTGGTTGATCCATAATCCGTCCAAAGAAGCTCAAAGAGCGTTGATTCAGTTTGTTTCATTTGAAGGATGTCGACCAGTGGACATTCATCGAAGAATGCAGGCAGTGTACAGTAACAAATGTTTGTCGAAGACAACAGTGACAGACTGGGCATGAATGTTTCGGAAAGGACGTCAGTTCACGAAAGATCTTCGACGGTCGGGTCAAGCACATATTGTTGCAACAGAGAAAAAAAACCATCTCCAAAATTGATGCAGCAATACAGATAAACCGTTGTCGAAGCATACGTTCGCTAGTGAAATTGGGACAATTCAAAAGGTCGTTCGTAAGAAACTGCAATATCGGAAGGTGTGTTCACAGTGAGTGCCACGGATGTTGACTACCATGAAAAAGAGGAACGCATGGGATGGTATTTGAACCACTTGCTACGTTACAGAGTGGAGGGTGATGCATTTCTCTTCCGCATAGTGGCAGGCGAAGAATCATGGTGTCACCACTTTGAGCCGAGCAGTAAAAGAGAGAGCATGCAATGGAAGCATGCTGGATCACCAAAAGCCAAAAAAATTCAAGTTACAGGTTTCCGCTGGTAAGGTTATGCTAGGCGCATTTTTTGACCATGAAGGGCTATTGTTGGCCGACCATTAAAGAACCTGGTGTCAACATCAACTCTACCCATTACTTGCAAACACTAGACAAGCTACAAACAGGCATCAAGAATAAACGATCCGGCATGCTTTCTCGCGGTGTGATTTTGTTGCACGATAATGCTCGTAAAGATTGTATAGGAATCATTACAAGGAAGAAGTGGGAAATTCTGCAACATCCGGCCTATAGTCCTGATTTGTCACCATGTGATATTCATTTGTTCAGACCTCTAAAAATAGCCCTCAAAGGGCAACGATTTCACACTGATGCAGACGTAATGAACGCGGTAAACATTTGGTTCAGTGAGCAACCACAATTCTTTTTTGGGGACGGCATTCGCCGTCTACCTGAGCAATGGGATGCTTGTCTGAATGCCTAAGGCGACTTCTTCTGATCAACCCATGATGCATAATTCTTTCAAAATGAATGTTTTGTTTAATTCTACCACACCTGTTAATGTTTCTTTCATGCTTTTGTAATAAAGTTATTGGAACGGGTTTCAAATGAACCTCCCTAATACAAACATGTGTAAGTGATTGGATACCATTTTTCGGATAACGATAAAACGATAACTGGTTTCGTATGCGCGCTTGGCATATTATCGATCCTTCGGCAGTTGTAAATCATAAAAAGTATGTTGTAATTTTCCTATGCCTTGCCATAAAAAAATATGAAAAGGGTTAAAGGCAAGATGGTAAATTTCATTGCACCGAGCATCGCACACAGCAAGAACATCCCCCAAAGGTGTCTGAAAAAATTACACTTGTGTGCCGTACGATGATTCCGAAACAAACCAATGACTGTCGTAGCGCGTGGCGAGCGTTCCGACCACTTCGGCACACTCATATGGAACTACGTACAATAGAATATTTTGCCCCGGGAAGGTTAACCCGATCAACAAATGTCCGCAGAAGTCGGATGTGTCGGGCTAACGGCGCAAGAACGCAGCTCTGCTGTAAACAGGCACAATGCAATCACGTCCTAAAAAAAAAAAAACAACTCCGGATGAACGCAGAAGAAGAAGAAGAAGAAGAAGAAGAATATTTTGCAAATATCTTTGCTGATGTAGAAAACAGGAGAAGACATCACATTAATGTCTCATGGCTAGGCTTGTGGGTAGTCACATAACTAGATTTGTGATGGAGTCGGATATTTTAATAAATTCTTACGAGTCGTAAAAGTGAATAATAGGACATGACATGACGTAGAAAACATAAAGTAACCATGCAGTTTCTCCATATAACAGTCAAACGAATAACATCGCTTCATTATGAATAATTTTTTTTTTAAATATACGCCTCTCTCTCTCTCTCTCTCTCTCTCTCTCTCTCTCTCTCTCTCTCTCTCTCTCTTATTCACTCACTGACTGACTCACTCACTCACTCACTCACTCACCCACCCACCGACTGACTGACTGACTGACTGACTGACTGACTGACTGACTGACTGACTGACTCACTCACTCACCCACCCACCGACCGACTGACTGACTGACTGACTGACTGACTGACTGACTGACTGACTGACGACTGACTGACTGACTGACTGACTCACTCACTCACTCAATCACTCTCTCTCTCTTTCTCTCTTATTCACTCACTCACTCACTCACTCACTCACTCACTCACTCACTCACTCACTCTCTCAATCACTCTCTCTCTCTCTCTCTCTCTCTCTCTCTCTCTCTCTCTCTCTCTCTCACTCAGTCACTCAGTTCACTGAGTTGGAGTCTGTGGATGCTATCCCCAACACCCCCTGAAGGAAACACGACCAACCCAGGCCTGGCCGTATATGCCGTGCTACATCATGATCTGGTCACATCCCAACATGCGTCTCTGCAGATGTCAAGCTGCAGTACCGGCCTTACACACCCTCTGGTTTGATGACTTGGAGAGTGGAAGGAAGTCACCACAGTACAGTGCCCCTGGAGATGACACTTTGGCATCGTACCGAAATAACTGACTGGACGTTAATGCTCGGGACTTAAAGGTTCAAACTCATAGCCTATCAGAAGATCCATAATAAACCAAGCAAGCATGCAACCAACTAATCAACCAACCAACCTAGCAACTCACCAACACAAAGTCAATTTATGCCTACAAATAACACATGCAGCACGCACTACAGTTTGAGAATCATCGTGTTGTTACTGTGTTTGACACAGAGACAACGAATGCTACAATGAATCGGTTCACTAACATCCGTAACACATGTACTGACTGGGATATCCCGTGTTGACGTTTATACACTCGGCTTGTGACATTAATGCGACTTTTGTTTTTGGTTGCGCAGTTGTTACTGCGCATGTTCCGTTCTAGATAACCCTTCAGCTATACGGCAAGAGAGAACCAGACTCGCAGGCTGAGTTGTAAAATATGTACCTGACAAGCTCTTGGGGTGACCGTGTAGGGGGTATTCCTTATGAAATGAGAAGTAAAACAACTCCTGTCCTCGGCTAGTCTACGGGACACCATTGGGCCAGGTGGAACACCAGTGTTAAGACCCTAAATGTTGCATGTCCTTTGCATGACGTTGCAATAAAGCCCATGTTGATTTTCTAGGCAATTGTATAGTTCAGAAGCTTGCCTTTGCTTTCTGAACGAGAAGTCAACATGTAAGTCCAACTGACCGGTGTGTGGAAAGAACCCACTACCCGCTGTCAACGTACAGACAGTTTAAGCCAGAGCATGATAACCCCTCGGCAACGCTGGCCTCTGTGTAAGGTCCAGACAGAGTCAACTGAAACCATGGAAGCGGTTAGTGGATGGAGCTTGAGAACAGCGGACAGGCATTTGGTGATGGTTGCAAGTCTGCGACGGTAGGAAGATGACCTCTTTATAGTCTACTGTCCACTATAATATAGTCACTACTAACAAGGACAGTAATAACAGGCAAAATCTTGACAGATATCTAGAAAGCCATACGTGAGAGCCAAAGAAATTATAGAGAAGTCTATTATGGCGAGGGGGAGGTGGTAGGGTGTGTGTGTGTGTGTGGGGGGGGGGGGGGAGCTGTGCCTAGGACAAGTTACTGGAGGATGGTCTGAATTGGGGAAAGAATATGGGGCACAGAAGAGAGCAGATCAACTCACTTCATATAGCCTGCTCTAGTCACGTGAATTAGTCATTACTGAATATGTCTGTGATATTCTTCTTCAAGCATCGGGCATGGAGCAGATATCGGCTATCACGTTCGATATTTTGATGAAGTTGTTGTGGCTTATACCAAAATGTGTGCCCAGTTCCCCAGCGTTCCACAAACATCTTTCTCTGTCTTCCACTGCCCCTCTTGCCTAGGCCTCCCCCCCCCCCCCCACACACACACACACATACAAGGCTAACTTCTCTATCCACCTCTGTTGATATGGCCCATTTGTATTCTCTGTAGATTTGGATTCTTTGTCCATGATATTCTAAACATTTTTCCCAAAAAGCAAATCGACACTGCCTCTGTTTTCTGCACCATTCCATTACCCATTGTTTTTCAGTATTTGTGTATACTCAGTATTTGTGTATAACTCAGTATTTATATTCATACAGAAGCACTGACTACAGACAACTTGTCGGTTAGCAGTGGTTCATAATTGTGATATTTCTGGTTTTTATTATGTTTATTTTTGTAAAATAATCTGTGGGTATGGCATTTTTATTTTATTTTACCCATGTGTCCCATCTCATGTAGTTATTTGTTTGTTCTTTTATGACATTCAGGCATGTAGGTTACTTATTTATGAATGTGATATTTTAGTCTTCCAGCTATTTATTTTGGTTTTTATTATCTGTTCTTTTGTTCGTTGACGAAAGTTTTGGTAGAAACATTCGATTTGATCTGTGCACGTTTTACATGTCGTTGAGCTTCCCAGTGAGCTCTCGTGTTCATTCTTAGCCAGTTAGTTAGCCAGTCAGTCAAACAGTTAGTCAGTCACTGTTAAAGAAAAGAGTTGACATTTTATGACTTGACCAACACATTCGCGCCATCAAGCGTGATGTTATTTTAAGCCCAAGATTTAATCTTTACAGCCAACTGTCTCTTTAATTGTTTTGTGTTGTAAAAGTAAAGCTTTCCATTGTATCCTAGGGTTGTTTTGTTATATTTGCGTCGAGTGGCTGAATTCGCTAGCTTACTTTCTTATATATGTGTGAGCTACATTGTGTGCTAGATTCTTTTGTTAGTTATAGCTGCAGCCACAAACGCCTTTTGTTTACTTGTTTTCATGACGGCATCAGCACTCCCGATGTGTTAGTAAAAAACAAAGGGCCCTGTTACTCGCATTGCATTGTATGTGGGCATATAGTACTCATTCTTTCACGATTTATTCCAAAATATATAGTATATAGTACTAGTACGACTTGGCGAATGTACACCAACGCGTCTTCTATTTGCATAGAAATATAATTGTTGACAAAAAGCAATATAGCAATGCAGGAAATAACCGATAAAGTAGTGGAAGAGACCATTAGTGTCCACAAAACAAAAGCACTTCTTGAAAATCAGGTAAATAGAATCAATGGTTATAATAAAGAAAAATGTAACACGAAAACGTTATATCGCAAAAGAAGGAAATCTGCTTCACCTAGTCAATAAATTCAGATATTTGGGGGAAATCATAATATCAGATGTAAGAGGTGTGATCGAGATTAAAAGCGCAATGGAAGATCTCTACCAGATGTCTGCGAATCACAGTCGGTGAGCAAAGAAAGATGGTAATTAGTGTTTTAAACAGTTCTTGCAAATCCTTTACAGAACGTTGCAGTCAAACTCAGCATTTTTTGGCTGTTTGTGATTTCTTGGCAATCTTACGTTCAGTAGTTTTCCATTGCTTTCTGAACGACTGGCACGCATACCATTTTATGAAAATCAATGCAAGGCGGTATGCTGCTACATTGGTCGCAGCTGTGTCCGAAAGCGATATGTGGGATTATGAATTGCGTGCGTAAACCTTTCACCACAAAGCTGGCAATTAGAGACACGGGAAAATATAGTTACAGAAGAATGTGAAATAGAAAAATATAATACTCTTTCAAAATTAGTTCAACAAGACGCCAAAAAGCAATGGATATTAATTTCATACATTATGAGTAGACATAACGAAGCAAAGACAAACAAAAGATTTCGTTGTAACAAGGTTGTGTAGACAATAGACTGTGGAAAGTAAAGACGAAGACGCTATATGATGAGTAATAAATGATCAGATATATCTTGACAGCAGCTGGATATAAGAGCTGATCCAGAGCACCAAAGACCGAGATCTATGCCGAGAGATGAATGCCCTCATCATTTTGCAAAGCACATGCTGATGATGATGCTGAATTATGTATTTAAAAAAAAAATGTTGCATATCCCTTACAGGACGCCGCAGTCAACACCAGCATTTTCCAGCTGCCGTTGATGTACTAGGCAAGCTTCACGATCAGTAGTTTGCCATTGCTTTCTGAACAACCGGTTCACATGCCTTCGTAGGTTACCAGTGCGGCGCGATCCGCTGCGAAATCTCGCGCAGCTGTTTTCCCCCACTTGGATATATCGGATTACGTTCAACGTCGTTAACCAAGTTCTTAAATGTATCATATTGTTGGGTGCATTAGTAACCAGGCGGCAGTTCCTTTCAGAAAATGTAGGCCTAACTAATATTTTAAATGAAGTAAAAGGCAAAGTTAGGCTTGACATAAAGGGCATGTAAGCCAGTCAACCTTGAATTCTTCAAAGCTCAATGACACTCGAGACGGCCTTGACAAGATTGGTTTGTAAAGATCATCCTCAATGCACATGGATACCCACTTAAGTACTCGGAAGAGTCGAAAGTCGTACACTTGAGCCACTTAAATGAGAGGTTGAGGTAATGATGCATCTGGTGCTGATTAAGGCCAAGAAAATGAGTTCCTAAGATGACTCAGTCATAGCTTACTGGGTATTGAACTCGAGACCACTGTAGTAATGGTAAGCGAACTAGTCATTGTCGCATGCTTTGCCCATAAGCTTGGGCGATCATGTTTCGCTATCTCACACGATAACCGGAGTACTCGATTAGATCAATGTTCGTGTCCCGATTATGCCATTAGACAAAGCCATCTAAGCATTTATCGCTATATCTTATTCTTTTCCTATCAAATTTGCCAGCTTCACACGAACTAGATCGTTCATTATGAAGTGCAGCAACCAGATTCATCTATCACAACCTTGTTCTTTCTCGATTCACAGCAAAGTCCAACAGCTATTTTCCTACTCCGTGAACGGGATGAATGGTGGCCACGTCTAATCTCCCATGATTCATAGCTTTTGTGGTTTCAGGATCATGAGTCAGCCAATAAATAATGAATGGTTTTACACTTCGCGACATCTACGGGGATCGTGCTGTAACATCGACACCTTCAGCAAATGTTAATAGAAGTAGCAAAAGGAGAAGGGAAGGGAAGAAGAGAACACAATTTTATCTTTTAAAGTTCTGGTCTAGCGAAGATGACGAGAAAGGGGGGGGGGGGAGGGGGAGCTTAACAAGACCTACACCTTTTGTCAGAGGTTTGACGGAGAGCCTTCCACATTAAGAAGAAAACGCGCGCCAAATGTGCATACCCAAGCCCACGCTTAAGGCACTATACTTGGCCCAAGAAGGCTCATAGGAGGAAGACAACCGGTACAGGAAGAATGAGTCACCTTAAAGTTGTCTTTAGGAGATTCAGAAATGGTTTCCGCGAGGAAGGCAAAAACAAGGATGTAGTTCCTGCTTTATCTGCTATTGCCACAAAATAAAAAAATTAAAATTTGAAGTCTAAAAAAAAATATAAGGATTAAAAAAAATTCCGACAAAAGCACTACAGTTTATTAGTTAGTTCCAAAAAAGAGCATTTCTTTAAAATCAAGACAACAGAATCAATTGTTATATTGAGGAAAAGAGATAACACCAACACGTTATATTACAAAAGAAAGAAGAATGCCCCACCAAGTCAATAAATTCAGGTATTTAGGGGAAATCATAGCATCAGAGGAAAGATATGTGACAGAGATTGATATACAAAGCCAAAATAGCTGCACTGCCGAGGATGACACCTATCAGATGTAATAAAGCACTGCCTTTGAATGTCAGAAAGAGAGCGCTGAAATGTTATATCGAATGTTTTCTGATGTAAGGTGGTGAATCTTGGAATGTGATCGAACACATTAGGAAGAGCTGGTGGTTTCTGAGATGAATGTGAATACCTTGGACTGCCAGAGTAGCTAACAACTGCCGGGAAGAGCAAAAGTAGAATATTATACTCAACAATGTGTGTGACACCTTGCAGTCTTGACAAACTAAAGTATGTGAGTTGGAATGTGGCCAATATTCCATCACAAAGCCTGGGCAGAGCTTCAGAGAAACATGTGGCGCCCAAACGACATGATCCCTCCCTCGGCCTATCTTGTGTTATCCAGAGGAATGGGTATACTTAACAATCCAACAATAAGAAACAGATAAAGAGTGGGGTTTTTTTTTTGGGCGGGGAGGGAGGGGTGAGGGGGGGGGGGGGGGTCATATAATGAGAAGAAAAGCATTAGATACAGTCTCGGCAACTGGAAAGATCAGTGAGAAAAAAAGGCAGAGTTAGACCGAGGAAAATTATGTTGCATGTCCTAAGACGATTACGTGCAGAAATAACATGATTATATTGATAGATTGAATTCAGAAGGCCAGGGACGGAGATCTGTGTAAAGATATGGGCGCCACAGCTATCTGGCAAGGCACAAGACGATGATGATAATGGTTATAATGGTGATGAATAACAACAGTGAAGTCTGGTACGAGCTTCGTGCGAAAAGTGGTGTCATGTGGCTAAAGTATCGCGTGTCACGGTGACAATTCAAAAGTGTACAACGGCGTAAGCCGATTCGTTACACGGACGTAACAAATGTACACTGACGTAGGTCAATTCGTCACACGGACGTAACAAATGTACACCGGCGTAGGTCGATTAGTCACATGGACGTAATTCATGTTACCTGTCCATTGCAGGAAGTTGCGATCATCATCATTCACGTTTATTTTCAAGGCAATTCTGCGTTCAGTAGTTTGCCATTACATTCTAAACTATCAATTAACGTTGTAGTCCAACTGACCAGTGTATGTAATGAACCCAATAACCCACTGTCAGCTCACACTAAGATTAAGCTACACCTCTCTCCCACGCCGACCTTTCATACGGCCATAGATGCACGCACTTACCCAAACAAATGCAGGTATAAATATGTATAAATAAATAATACATGTCTGCATATCCTTACAGGACATCGCTGTTAACATCAGCATCTTTCAGCTGATTGTTGATTTCTTGGCAAGATTACGCTCAGTAGTTTGCCATTGCTTTTTGAGCGACCGGCTCACATACACCGTAAGTTACCGACGCGATTCAAACCACTGCTGATTCTCACCGTCGTCACGTTACTTACGAGAGTATACGAGATTACGGAGAAAAGTTGATAACCTCTAGGTCAGGAAGCCGGTAGGTACGTGTTAGAAGACAGAAATATGTTTCTAAAACAAGTAGACCGACACTTCAGGGGTAAAAATGCTGAACATTCATTTTGTCGCTGTTAATTGGAACATTCACGCCCCTTGAGTCAAGTATTGTTATTTTCGTGACAGGGACGCGAATGTTGAGAATTTCGTGACATTTGATTTAGGAATTTTCAAGTGAAAGGGCCGTGTAGGACATTTATTTGTAATAGGTCGAAGAATTTGCATCATTATTTCAATGCTGTTTTGTTGTTAAATTAAAACAAAAAATAGCTGAATAGGTTTCATTACATTTATATGTCTGCCCTTTTTGCGGAAACATAATCAGCTGCTTTATGGGATGAAATGTGTGCAGCGATAGTAAATTAGCAGACGAAGTTGACCCCCCCCCCCCAAAAAAAAAGAACCCCCCCCCCAAAAAAAAAAGGGAAGTTTATACAAGAGACAACATTGCAGATATTGACAATCAATTTCAAGCGATCGAAAAAGAAAACCACACGAATGTGAACTAACAAAACGACAGTAATGTTTATACACGAGACAATGTTGTAAATCTATATATATATAAGGGAATCTCCGTCTGTCTGTATGTCCTTTATGCGTTCGCGAACGGTCCATCCGATTGAGATGACATTTTCTACACGTCTTCTAATCATTCCCGTGCTGCCAACTGTCATAGTTTTTTTTAGTGTACAAACATATTTTCTTCTTATTATTTAATATTTAATTTACATTGTAATGTATATATAGCGAGGGGACATAACTTCTATATAGAATTGCTATATATGTAAAATTCTTGCATATTTCTAAAATAGGTGGACCTTTTCGCTGCAGTTATCTACAGGCATATGCGTTATAATCCTCCCCCTCCTCTCCCCTCATCCTACCCTCCTCCTCCTTCTCCACCCTCCTCCTCCCTCTTCCTCCTCCCCCCTCCTCCCCCTCCTCCCTCCTCCTCGCTCTCCTCCTCCCTCCTCCCCTCCCCCTCCTCCCTCCTCCTCCTAATCCCTCCTCCTAATCCCTCCTCCTCCGCCGCCTCCTCCTCTCTCCTCCCCCTCCTCCCCTCCCCCTCCTCCTAACCTCCTCCTTCTCCTCCCCCTCATCCTTCCTCCTCCCTCTTCCTTCCTCCTCCTCCTCCCTCCTCCTTCTCCCTTCTCCCCCTCCTCCCTCTCCCTCCTCCCCCTCCTCATCCTCCCTCCTCATCCTCCCTCCTCCTTCTCCCTCCTCCTCCTTCTCCCTCCTCCTCCCTCTCCTTCCTCCTCCCCCTCCTCCCCCTCCTCCTCCCTCCTCCTCCCTTTTTCTCCTCCATCCTCCTCCTACCTCTTCCCTCCTCCTCGTTCTTCCTCCTTCTCCCTCCTCCTCCTCTCTCCTCCTCCACCCTCCTCCTCCCTCCTCCTCCTCCTCCCTCCTCCTCCCTCTTCCTCCTCCTCCCTTTTTCTCCTCCATCCTCCTCCTACCTCTTCCCTCCTCCGCGTTCTTCCTCCTTCTCCCTCCTCCTCCTCTCTCCTCCTCCTCCCTCCTCCTCCTCCCTCCCTCTTCTCCCTCCTCCTCCCTCCTACTCCTCCCTCCTCCTCCTGTCTCCTGCTCCCTCCTCCTCCTCCCTCCGCCGAATATGAATTAGATGATATGCTCCCGACCAAGGACTGCGCGAAGCCGGGCCGGGTCGTCTTTTTTGGGAACCGGAACGGGAGCAGGGGCCGAATATGAATTAAATAAGACGCTCCATTTACCCAAGTTAATTGTTGGGGGAAGATGTAAAGATCTTTCAAGTGCTCTTTCTAATAATAGACAGACAGGCAGACAGTAGATAGTCGGGAACGGGAACGGGAGCTTATATGACTACTTAAATTAAATGAGATGCTCCACATCAGGGTCTGGGCGAAGCCGGGCCGGGTCAGCTAGTATAGATATAAATCAATTTCAAGCGAACCACATCAGAAAAAGAAAGAAAAGAAACACACGAAGTTGAGTCTGGTGTAGCAAAACTGTAAAATGTCATGAATAGCGACACAATCGGTGTGGAATATTGACAGGAAATCAAGAGACTGGATTCAGCAATCCAGAGGCTAGCCAGCAAGAAGAACCTGTGACACATCACTAACAAACAAATAACAGTAAACAAACTGGGGGTCCAATTCATGTCTTTGCTGGGGATTGAAGTCTGACCACTGTGCTGGTAGGCATGCGCTCTAACTACGATGTAACCGCGGCTCCAATGTTTCATAATGGGACACGAAAAGCGCCAGTCTTTCTCCCTGTATAGTGAGCGAAACAGTTACATTTTATTGTTATTATTTGTAAAATATGTTTCATGACTTTTCAGAACGTTGCGATGAACGCCAACACCAGGTTGATTTTCTAGGTACAATTTTCATTCAGTAGTTTGCCATTGCCGGTCTCCCTGGCCTGGAGTGTAGCGACTTTCTCCGTAATCCCGTATATCCACGTGGGGAACTAACTTGCGCGAGAATCGGTAGCGGTTCTTGCTGCGTTGGTGACGTACGGGGTATGTGAGCCGGCTGCTCAGAAAGCAATGGCAAACTACTGAGCGTAATCTTGCGAAGAAATCAACAATCAGCTGAAAGATGCTGATGTTGACAACGATGTCCTGTAAAGGATATGCGAACCAAAAAAAAAAAAAACGTTTGCCATTGCTTGCTGAATGAGAAATGGACATGTAAGTCTGAAAGATCGGTATGTGAAATGAACCCATTACCCCGCCGTCAGTCCACATGAATTGTAAGCGCGGACGTCTTGAACCTCTCGGCCATGCCAGCAATAGTAAAATACTACAGGCAATTCCGGAGCAAATACTGCCGCTTATTGTTATGTGTTAGGCCACGATATAGTGAGGTGAAGAGATCAGTTCCCCCTCTTGACGACTTCATTTCCCAGACAAGTATGAACATTGTTTGTGACCCGATTCAAAGGGTCCACCCTAGCGATGTCATTATCATCATGTGCCTTGGCGCATAGCGTTAGGGATCGTGTCTCGCCATCTCACACGAATACACGATTCTCAGATCACGTCTATTTTCTGGTCTCAGTTATGCCATATTGTCAGGCTATCTAGGTATATATCTCTGTATCTTCTTCGTTCCCCATCAAATTGATCAGTTGTCACAACATTTTCAATGTTTAATTACCATCTCCTGATGCTGTGACGTAATATATGTGAAGTCATACCACCTGTCGTCTAAACACGTGCAATGAATTATCATTTCATTCTTCTATGTTTTGAGTACTACAGAAGACTTTCCCCTAACTTTACTGATTACTGGTCCCTTGATGTCTTGAACGACAATAGTTTGTTACATTGTGCTTAAAACAAAAGAGAATAATAACTACAATCCATGGCGGAGACCAGGCATGGAGTTATGCCTCTCCATAGCACAAAACCCCGGCTGAATTGTAAAGACCATGCGTTGCCCATGCAGCACGATCGCTCTTTCGGCCGGCCTTGTTTTCTCCAGAGAAAAGTTAACACCGATACATCAGGAACAGGATAAGTTGCGGAAGCTGCCGGATCAGCAAAGTAATGCTCTAACCGTCCTTCCAAAACCTACCTTAACTTGAAATATACAACCCTAAATACATCTGCCTGATGTGTGTTAAGAAAAAAGAAAGACGTATGAACTTATCTTGAATCAATTATTGGGCGGGGATGTCGTCAGATAATGTTTTACGATCACGAGGGGATAATATACGACGCCCAGTCCAAGTTTAGTGTTTCCCAATATTGCAGCTTAAAAATAGAGCAGTTGAAAACATTCGGTGACGGCTAACTACGTCGCCATGTTTCGATTTATATCAAATGTTCCAGCAGGGACTACCTGTATTACGTTCATCGAATTTTACAAACCTCCTACGCGCTCTCTCTCTCTCTCTCTCTCTCTCTCTCTCTCTCTCTCTCTCTCTCCCACACACGCACGCATGCACGCACGCACACACACGCACGCACACACACACACGTAGCAAGTAAAGAACCCTTTCACACGTCTTAGGCGGGTTGGGTATGTGGTGCTAGCCCCATGTGTGTAAAGACCAATGGTCACTGGCTGTGTCACGTGGCCAGTATTACACCGACCGCCTTTCCTTTCAAGACATTTGCTGGTAGCTATTTGTGGAGGATCCATCTAGGGACCTGGCTCAATTAAAAAAGGAATCGGTGGGGATTCGGTCCCATCACCACTAGACCAGCAGGCAAACGTGGTAGCCACTAGGATATCGCGGTAGCCACTAGGATACCGCAGTAGCCACTATGATATCACAGTAGCCACTAGGATATCGCAGTAGCCACTAGGATATCGCGGTAGCCACTAAGATATCGCAGTAGCCATTAGGATATCGCAGTAGCCACTAGGATATTACGGTAGACACTATGATATCGCGGTAGCCACCAGGACATCGAGGTAGCCATTAAGATATCGCTGTAGCCACTAGGACATCGAGATAGCCAGTATGATATCGCGGTAGCCACTAGGATATAACGGTAGCCACTAGGATATCGTGGTTCCCATATATATTCATTAAAAATAAATGCACATCCTTTACAGTAAATGTCGCAGTCAACTCCGGCATATTTTTGGCTGTTTGCGATTTCTTTGCAAGTTTACTTTCAATAGTTTGCCATTTCTGAACACCGAGAACTCATACCAACGCAAAGCGTCTGCTTTCAAATAGCCACAGCTGTGTTTTGAACGGGCTATGCGGGATTACGAAATACATCGATAACACCTTTGTCACAGCGCCGGACTAAACATTCGAATCACCAGTTTCCTGTCTGAAACCCTTATCTTAGCGCACCACCTGTCACCGGATTGTTCAAACAGTGGAACAGCCTGCTTTGTGTTAGATAAAGAACTACGTCTGGATTTATAAGTCACACCGAGAAAGGAATGTGAACCTGATTGTGAGGCACGGATCGAGAAGGACTGAACTTGGGAACAACTACTACAACAATGTCAGTTTAGGCGCCCTCCTGCCTGAATGGGGGTGGTGGGGGGGGGGGAAGAGGCCATGGCTTCCACCCGCATCGGGGGCGACCCAGCCTAAAGTGGATTCCAGGAAATATCATAGGAAGTCAAGGCGGCCGGTTTGATACTGACCCCATCACCCACCTAGAACCAAATAGTCTAGACATATATGGCTACAACACCATATGCCAATTGCGCATTGAAGCGTGTAAAAGGGTTCTGTACTTTTACTTACAAGGATCGTTTAGAAACTGACTGCATCAGTCACGAGAGATTGGTAAGATAGAGACTAGAAAACCTGAGACAGGAGATGTGCTGTCAAAAGTAGAGGTTGTCCCATGACATTTCGAGGTAAATGTCGTTCCCCGACAGCTACTGCCCTTGGGGTGTCAAGTGTTAGGCTTTCTAGCCCACAGAATAATAAGGTGGGATGGCCAGTTTTCTGCTTCATCGACTTTTCTTTCTAGACAATCCCTAGGGGAATTTCATGACGCTTGGTCGATTCCAGGGCCTTACTGGTCAGGAAAAATGATCCTGGCACGACCGGGAATTGAACCATAACTGGGGATTGAACCATAGCTGGGACATGAATTACAACTGGGAATTGAACCACAACTGGGAAATGAATCAAAGTCACGACCTAGGTAAACAAGCGCATTCGTATCTCCATACCAATATGTGTAACTTCCTGTAAAAGTTGCATGTCCTTTGCAGGACGTTACGATCAACTCCAACAACAGGTTGAGCATGCATCTTTGCCATTGCAACACACGCCTGTGAGACCTGGGCACTTACTAAACAAGCTGAACAGCGCATAAATGCCTTTGTCTAAAAATGTTAAAGACGCGTTCTAAGAATATTTTGGCTACAAAAAAGAACAAATTCATCCATACGACAAGAAGTGAACATTGAAGAAGGTTGGCTACTAAAGACGATAAAACAAAGAAAATTGAAATATTTTGGTCACTTGAAAGGTCATGAAAGTTTGGAGAGAACAGTCATGGTGGGCTATATGCCCGGGAAGAGAAGAAGAGGAAGGCCAAAGAAAGGATGTGTGAAGGATGTAGCAGATGATCTCCAAACGGGTGTATCGAACACATGACATCTTGCTTATGATGGAGAGGTTTTCCGGAAGGTTGTTATGGGAGCGAGCTTCAGCTAAGGACATGCTACTGAATGAATGAAAAAACAGGATATGTCGAAATATCTTCTACCGCAAATAAAATAAAAATAGACGGTAATGTAGTCAGTCAGTAGGATAGGCATGCGTTACAATTGTAACAATAGTTTGACATAGGTTTGTAACATGGCAAAACTATACAACGCCTGAACAATAACAGACAGATGATAAAAGAAGGTGTAACACAGAGAGGCCAGTCAGAAATTAGCAAGAAACTGTAATCTGTGTCACTAGTTTGCACACTTGTAGGTTTCTATTTACTTTTAGCGTCCTTTTCTTTCACACTTCTCATTGACCCGCATTTTCTACAAACGCTTCCGTTTCCCAAATGTTTCGCTTGGTCACATGTGTCTGTGGCTTTACGCTACAGTAAGTTTTAAGTGGGTTAAGTTACGAACTACCGTTGACACATCTTCTAGGTACACGCCTGTTGTGAAATATGTAACCCTGTTTGTTCATGGGTGAATAACTTGTGTCAGCTAACTACTAGCACAGAACTATATAGTTTCCAACCCCTTCCCTTGCCACATCGTTGTGAAAGTTTTCGACTATGGGGAAGATGTGCGTCTGCAATCTCCCGAGCAAGTGTCCCGCCTTCTACTGACATGACTTCAATAACGTATCCTGCACGATATATTTAAGATTATTTATAAACACAGAAGCAACACACAATATGCTGCACGATTTATTGCCTGACATATTTCGCTGCATCTCGTTAGGTGCATAATGCAGAGTTATATATAATCGGAAGTGAATAGAAGCTACACGGAGGCGTACCGTCTCCTCCATTATCCTCCTCTTTATCCTCCTTCTACTTCTACTTCTCAAATGGGCGTATGCCCTCAACCAACTGGTTGGTTTGTTGGATTTTGCAGCATAACTTTCTACGGGATAAGAAAGCCAGTCTCATACCCACTCTTCTTGGTCGCCTCTTACGACACGCTTTGTAGGCAGTAGTGTGACTATTTTTGCTTCTCTTAAGGTCCCCGGTAACACAAGGGCTCGAGGCGTACTGTATGATCATGAAAAGTGCAGCTATCTCTGATCCGACAGTGAGCACACACATATCCTCACTATAACGGTTTCCAGGCTCACATTGGTTTAATTGGTCATCTCCGAACCAGTTTTGGGATTGCTAACTGACAATGTCATCTCATCCTCTTTGGTAAATATGGTCAAACAACATCCATTTAGTTCACTCTCATAAGCAGATCTTACCAACGTACTTGTTTTCTTTGAATGGCGGGTAATCAACGCATATATGTAAGCTTTTTTGTCTAAAGAAATCTTCTTCTTCTGCGTTCGTCTGAAATGTTGTTGTAGACGTAACTGCGTTGTGCTTATTTACAGCAGAGCTGCGATTCTTACACCTCTCGGCCCGCACATCCGACTTCTTCAGGCATTTGTTGACCGGGTTACATTCCCGGGTGTCTAAACAAATGAACCTGCTGGTCTGGAGATTACGAAAGTTTAGTTAAAGTGTCAGGAAACTGTAACGTCTTTGAGAAGTAATGTGTCTGCTATCCCAGGGAGTGGTAGCAGTGGTTGGCAATTCTTTGTTATCACACGCTTTGTTAGATCTTATGGCAATAATGGTGTCTCTGTTCTTCAACACTAAAAACGTGATTCCAAAGGGCCGCGTCAGAAGTTGTGTTGGTATTATCAGTATGCATCTATGGTAATGTCTGCAGAAGGTGATATTTATAATCTTTGACTTGCAGGATTTAATAGGCGTTCTTTTACTTATGTATTCAATAACGCGGTTTGTCTTTAGCAAAGCTTCTTATATTTAAAACAGCACCAAGGAGCTTGAAATAGACGGATTGTCTGCTTCCAAATCACATTATCAATGTATGTATTTATAGTTCAGTATTCATGTTTTCGCTATTCACCAAGTATTTCTTTTATTTTGGTAATGAATGAATCACAAAAACAAACAAACAAACAAACGAAAAGTAGATTGTGAGCTTTACTAGAACAGGATTACAAGAAACAAAATGGATGTTGCGGCTAAAGCCTCCGTCTGTTATTTTGGTATATCTTCTTCTTTTTGTTCATCCGGAGTGTTTTTTCAGATGTGATTGCGGTGTGTCTGTTATGCGCCCTTGGGCCGAAACCCGTAGGCCAACACATCGACTTAAGCGTGCTTTTTTGACCAGGTAGCATTCCTGGGAGACTCTCACTTTTGTGGTGCCATCTGCAAGCATGCTGGCCAAGTTAGAACGGTCGAAGACAACGGTCATCCCTCAAAGGAAGGCAGGGACAGTCCATAGCATTTTCCGCCATCCAAGGTTGCTTCCATAGTTGCAGGGCCGACACATAACGCCCTGGTTCTGGGCTAGCCGAGGGAATCGTCACGTCCTGCTCATGGCTGCTTTAAATCCTCACTTCAATATATTGGTCATTTCGTCTGCCCCGGGCCATTCCCGCACAAACCAGACAGGTTTGCAGACGGCATCCACTCAGCGAGTTTTCGGACATGTGCTTGTCGTTGCGCCCGTCAGAGCTGTTCCAGGCACGACAGACATTAGGAAAACTACCTAGTCAGAGCTGTTCCGAACAAGAGCGGCATTCGGAAACTAGGTAGTGTAGGGTGGTAAATATAATAAAGTAGAATAAGGACAAGTTTCGCTAGGGGTATTCAGTATGAATGGGGTCTAAAACCCAAACACGCCCTCTATAGGAATTAATATATTGGCTCGTAACCCCCAAGTATTGAACAAGGCAGAAAAGGGTGCAAGTTCAACACTAACATAGAAATGTTTCCCATAGAAGGCTGGGAGATCCGGGAAGTTCTACCACAGACACCCGAGTACTAATCACTCTACCCAGAAGGTGTGTCTATGTGTAAGTTGCCCCGCCCCACATTTAATCTCCCACATATATATAAACAATGACAAGTATCCACTGCCATGCACATCCACAGTATTACACAACAGAGGGACAACAACCACTGTTAGACACAACACTGGATTACATGACAAAGGAAAACAGCCACTGTTAGACAAAACAGTACAATGATTCACTGTATCACATAACAGTAACAATAACTCACTGTATCACATAACAGTAACAATAACTGGACTATAAACATCAATTTTGGAACAACAGGTTAACAATGAAGTAACTGCAAGGCTTTGTTAAACCAAACAAACAAACAATTGTATTGTGGAAACATTTGGGTTCTGGAAAACCCTGTTGGCTACAATATGGTGACATGGAAATGAAAAATTATCATATTTCAGGCAATGCACACAAAGTATACAACCAAACAGAAGTCCCCAAAAATATTTCCCAAAAAAAGGTTCACATCAAATACATGTGTCAAACACAAAACAAAGTAAATAATCCATACAAAGAACTAGATAAAGAAAATCTATCTAATCTGTCTCTAGAAATATCCTAGGGGTCTGATGATGACTCCCTCTCCTTCAATATCCACTAGAAAAAGTCTGGCCATAATCACACTCTCTATAATCCAGGAAAACAGCTGCTTTGCATATATCCACCTATTCAGAAAATTGGGGATTGCACACACACACCCACAGAACTTTCACTTCTGGATCATATATCCATCGCGAAAAACATGTAGGAGTAATCCATATGAATCCAATGTGGATATACTGTAATCTCTCAAGTCACAGTTGCTAAGTCACTGGGCTAGGAGCGTTCCAGGGTGATATAACAGACAGGTATAAATAAGTCTGAAGCGTTCTGGCGTGGCGTGACACACAGGAGTCCATGTGATTGATTCGATCAGGATCAGGCACAAACACTTTCAGTATCTCTTTGGATGAGGAGTGACATCACATAATCCATTAGAATTTCCTGACAGAACTAACTTGAATTGGGCATGAATATTCCAGCCCCTTTCTCTGGGTTAAGATGTAGGTTATTCTTTCTTCAGTTGAATATACGACTTGATTGACGGGAGTTGGTAATGTGCTTGATTATCCATGTCTGGGATATGATGGATGAGAAGATTCAAAGGAAGCTGGGAGTTCACACAATCAGTTGGTAAATCCATACTGGTAAATGATGGTGAATTCCAGACTATCCATGAGCCTCTGGAATATGACAGTTGAATGTGGAATTAGGCGGTGACTTTTAGAAGAGGTTATACTCTGTATCCATCTAGGCCAGGCATGCCTCATGTCTTTGCAGACATTGAAAAGCTTAACACCGTCTTTAAGTTCCCAGAGGTAGGGAATCCACTTCAGCATATTTAAAATCCGTTAAGTATCCAGGCATTGACATTCAGGTTCAGGGTGAGTAGCAGTAACCAGCACTCTTTGTAGAATATTAGAGGAGGCTGATATCCCAGTTTCCTGCCTCTAAATCCAAACAAGTTGACTATAAATCCAGTGCGAAGCATGGTGACTAGTGCCAATACTCCACCGCCATCTCTAGCGCTGTATAGTGAAGAAGAACAGGGTTGATATAGATTAGTTATACAATCCAAACTTGGATAACAATGTATCATAATAAACTATACATATATATGATGAATAACAGTGTATCATAATTAAAAATAGAGGGAACAAAAGGGGAGAAGAAAGAAAGGTGACAATAGTTGCCTAGCACTTGTCGCCTACTGTCGAGTTTTGTCTCACTCCAAATGTGAGTGAGATATCTACTCAATAGGTACATTTCTTCTGGACTGATACTGGAGCTTCCTGAGGGGTTACGCACCACCTAATCAAACATTTTGATAGTACCGCTGTCACACCATGGAAAAAGTTCATGAGACACTGTCCTCATGTAAACAATTCATAAATCTTCTTTCCATAGTTACAAACAGCATTATGTAAGTACCACTGATAAATGGCAGAAGTTTAGCTACCAGTTCAGTCATCTCCTTTTGCATCATCATCATCATCATCATCATCATCATCATCATCATCATCATCATCATCATCATCATCATCATCATCATCATCATCATCATCATCATCATCATCATCATCATCATCATCATCATCATCATCATCATCATCATCATCATCATCATCATCATCATCATCATCATCATCATCATCATCATCATCATCATCATCATCATCATCATCATCATCATCATCATCATCATCATCATCATCATCATCATCATCATCATCATCATCATCATCATCATCATCATCATCATCATCATCATGATGTGTTTGTCCCCATTGGGGGGGGGAAGTTAAAAGATCTACTCCAACAGTAACATCATGAATAGAATATACATATGATGAATAACAGAAAACCTTGTTAGTCTTTTACTAAACATGGTATGAACTCTCTAGTGGGTATTACCCAACATCTCAAAGTAAAAACACCAGAGCATGGTGTCATTTCCCACTCCCTTGAGATTATATATAGATATATCATACCAAATGACAATCTTATAACCGCATTTATTACAGCATTAAGCAGTAACAATCATGAGCATAAAAGGTAAAATACTCATAAAAGAGAAATCATGGGAATCTTTTCCCATACACTTGAGATTATGTATATCATACCACATGAAAATCCCATAACATCATTTATGAAAAAGGACTACAAGACAATCTCTGTGTATTTACAACCAGGTAAACAAAAGATTAACTCCTAAGTGCATGAAAAAGTCAAGCAAGAATATCTCTCTCTATCTAACAAACTATTAAAGTTGTACACAGATGTGAAATAGTAATATTTCTCCCTCATAAGGGCAGAAATACAAAATATGCACTCAGGAAAAAAACACTTTAAAACACAGAGACCAGTTGTGAAAAATAAGCATTTAGGAATAAAGTAAGTTCACAAAATCATCTCAGAAGATGACTCATAGCAATATTATATTGTAAGCTTTATGAAGGCTGACTGGACAAAATGGCTATGTCCAGGCTGCGTGACGTAAACCAACATTTCAATGAAAGCGATTCTCCTAATTTTCACACACACAACTTCAATCATGATATTAGTTGCCTCAAAGCATGTATCCTAATACCTAACATGATATGTTGTATATAATATAATGCTCACCTAAAACGCAGAGAATACGTAGCTAATAATTAACCCATTAACAATGGGTCACCTGCTACCATTGGAGAAACATGGCGATTGACCAGACCGCTTTGTCTACCAAGCCTTTGTCTAGATTAAGCCTGTGTTTCCGGGGCGCGGCCAATCATTTAACTTAAAACGAAACGAAATTTCGTTTTGTTAATTTTCCCGTCGAATTTTTAATAGCCTCGTGCCTGCAGGTAGCGCATCCTAGCAACGTCTGCTGGAAAAGACTGCGAGATGATGACATATATGTCACAGGTAGTCAGAGCTGTTCCTAGCACGAGAGACATTCGGACGAGACATTTCACTCGGACGTAAATGCGTAGTGTCAATTTTTAGTTTGCCACCCGTAGGACGACACTTCCGGCTTCCGGCGGGCATTTTTTAATGAGGTTAGCCTTCCTCGGGTTTCGAGACTCTTGTTTCGGCTTCCACACAGCAAGCTTTCGCCTCGGGCTGCCACGTAATGAATTCGCAAGACAGGCGTTCCATTTCGTGTCAACGAGACAATTTTCCACCTTTGACTACACTCACTCCATGAGTGTGGTTACAGACTCTCGGACGTCTGCAAGACGTGCGAACGAGGTGTTTTTCCACCTTTTGTACTCGCTCACGAGGTAGGCTACATGTGCTGCCGGCTCAGCACCTTACCTCCGTGCGTCTGTGGGCGAGTAACGGTCAGGCCCTTTCATCCGGGGATACCTCAATACCCCCCAGCTAAGAGCCATCGGACAAATCTGCGCCGAGCATGTAACGTTCTCAGCACATCATCACAATTTTGATGTAGGTTTGTGTCGGCCAGGCTCTCACTTCCGAGAGTTTATGGCTTAGAGACGTTCAGCCATACACCTCGGATGGGAGCCATAGAGGTTATGCCCGAACTGAGATTTTGGGATCGTTTGCCTGATTTTGACTGCTATCCTCAGTCTTACCTGCAGAGCAGCAGGTTGTGTCTCTCTTAGTCTGGTCCCTATCCCACGAGCCGTCCGATATGTAGTTTTCACCCATCGGCAAGCACATGAGGTCGATGGGACACGCAAGCTCCCCCACCACGGCAAGGTGGAGATACATCGGGGGAGATTTTGGTATATTCTAACATCTGTTAGAGTGTTAAAATAATTGGAATTTTTAGAATTGCTCATTCTTGTTATGATTATTTCTAAAGGTAAATTCTGGGGGGGGGGGGGGGGGATAAAAGATGGGTAGGGCATCATCTTGTGTTAATCATGTGGTCTTTGTGAATTTACTGGAATGTTTTCTGTAGACGGCTATAACACGGCAAGTGCCCACAGTATACATTATAATTCATCATACTCAGATCAGGCTCACCAGACCAGTGTTGAACTAGTCTGATTATGTCACTGCCAAGAAAATACTGTATTTCTGAAGATGGAAAGTATCACATGTAATTAATCAATGTCAATGAGTGTCAGAAAGTGAGTCCTGACATGTTATATCGAATCTGTTTCGCCGTATGGCAATGAATCTCGGAATGTGAACCAACAAATTAGGAAAAGCTTGGAGGTAATGGATGTATGAGATGCATGTTTCGAATACCCTGGATGGACAGAGTGACACAACAACGATTGTCTGGAAGAGGACAATAAGAGTTAAACAGTATACACGACTATAAGAATTGTGCAAACAGTGTCATATAATAGGAAGAGAGGCATTGGAGAACATTGTTCTGACTTGAAAGTTCAGCGACAGAAGAGACAGAGGCATACAGAGAGAAAGGATACTTTGTGGTTTAAGAGACTGGCTTGGAGGAATAGCATATATACCATTGTTCCAATTCCAATTCCAATTTTCAAAAACAAAAATTCCAAATTCGGCCGCGTCTAACCTGCTTCATCAGCTGTGGTTATTGTTGAGGTCCGTGGTTGTGTGGATTGTTGGTCCTATTTCCTACTGGTTTTTATTTGTTCCGCTCTGTTCGTCGGATAGATTTGTTTTGTGCTGGTCCTGGTAAAGACCGGTCCTTGGTTGGGCCTACTGGGGCCCTCATTCTCTCGTTTGTAGGCTTTTCTCTGTTAGCATTGCTAAGTGCTTGTCGCTTCTTGTGTTATTCTCCCCGGGGCTAGTCCCGGACATGTCTAGTCCTCATAAGGACTTGGTGTAGGCAAGGGCAGAGCAGTTAATTGCAAGTCTCAAGTTGTCCCCCCCCCCCCCCTCCGTCAGCGTTACGAACTCCTTTACGCTTGTGAGTTTTGGCGGTTTTCTTCATCGCGTGTGGGTGTGGCGTGGCAACAAGATGACCAGGTCTCCCTGTCTTCCTAGTTCAGGTGCTCTACCGGAAGAGCCAACCCAACTTCCTGCCGTTCATCCCGCCAGTTGTTGTTTTTTTTTTTGTTTTTTTTTTTTGGTAAAGATTTTTTTTTTTTAAACATATAAACATGCACAAATACAAACAGGCACATATATACATATATACAGTGTGGGGAGGTTATACGGTTAGTATATACCATTGTTCCAGAACACGAAGTAATGAGATCTGTGGAGACATATTAATAAATGCGCTACTTTGCAAGATACGGTGATTATGATGATCTAATTTCACGGACCTTTGTTCCTTGTGACTTTTTAAAAAATCTGCTGTAGTTCTGACTCGGTCCTTCCATGTCCATAACATGTAGCCGATCTGTGATGTGAAAGTGCCATACCATTGTGTAGGCCTGAATGCACGGAGGATTAGGTGGCCAGTCTTTCCTTCATTTAGCGAGACTACGAACACAGTCGTTGAACTCTCTTCCCACCGCTCTCGTGACACAATCAGCGTAGCTCCATATCAACTAAGCTAACGAGCTGTTAGATTACATGATTACTGGGAGATAATCACCGATGATCGATAACCCGTGGCAATATTTGTTTTTTGCAATTTTCACTCTATTTGGTATAATAATAATGGTTTATTACTAAAGTAAGTAAAGGCCATCTTTGCATGCATTGAGACGTATTTGGTACACGATGTTAGCTCTATATGTTTAGACCGATGGGCACTTGAGTGACGTGGTAATGTCACACCAATAGCTGTCACTTCCAAGGAAACTTGGGTGGGTCTACCTGGGAGATCAGGTCAGTGAAAGATAATCCCAGCCTGGATGGGGATTCAAACACGTGAAAACTGGGCCCACAGATAAACCTGCTAGCCATTGCCCCATCGCGTCTCCCAGTGAGTACATTGGTTAACCGATAAACCTGAAGTGACGCTGTCTAATGAATGAGTTGGGATACAGAGAAGCTGGTTTGCCAGTGTCAGGCTTATACTGACTAAAACCTCCTTTGACTTCCTGGTAAGTTATTCTGTAATGACACGAGTCGAGCTAATGATGAGAGGTTTGGCTATAGTTTCCAATGTGATTAAGCCTGCCGAAGTCTAGACATTTTGCACTGTAGGAGACAAAAGAAAGTCGCAGGTATTCCTGCTAGACAATCAGCACCGACTACAACACTGACCACACGGAGAGCCCAGGAGCGTGTTGTTTGCCCTATGGGATGAAAAATACACAGACAGGCACTGATGGGTACTGAGTGCCGATACGTGTGAGTTTATTTATCACGCCATCTCAATGACGTCAAGGATTCCCAAGCAGTCGATGTATCTGTGAATTCCCTGATGCCCAGTCCCAAATCGTCACCTCATACAAGGGTAAAATACTAAAAAATCATCGGGTTTATACAACAACAACAACAACAACAACAACAACAACAACAACAACAACAACAACAACAACAACAACAACAGTAAAAGTAGTAGCAGCAGCAGTTACAACAACATAATTATTTATCAAACAAAATTACATGCCAATGAATTCGGTTATGCCAATATTAGATAGGCGACCGGTGTGATATGACCACATCAGCTCTCTGGTGCCGATTGCTATACACAAATATGGGGACAGCACAATAATCCTAATGCGTCTCAGCATGTGTAACATGATTCTCATTTACGATAGTGAATGAATAACAGACAGGCCGACGACATTATAACTGTAAGTAAATCGAAGAATGAATAACTGCGAGTAGTCTTAATTGCTTGTGTTCGAACGTAATTATGCCTTACTTCATTTGTTTTGTCTTATGTTTAGTGATCTTTGAGGCTCCCAAAAACAGAACCATGACTGCCAAGAAAAGTGCCAATGACTGGGAGACGATGTTCAAAGCCGCCGATGCAGATGGCAGTGGGACCCTGGATGTGTTGGAGTTGAGAAACCTTCTCAGGAAAGGAAATAGTAACATGACAGATTCGCAGATCGCGGTAAGATTTCTTGTTTGTGTCCCCTTTAGCTACTTTTTCTCGTCACATCTGATTGAATGCTGCCAATGCTTGGATTATTACTATGGATAGCTGCATTGTTATTACTGTTGTGATTACCAGTGTTTGTATTATTGTGAATCTTCTCCTTATAGTCCATGCCGTGTGGCGTTGGTAATGATGTCTGTTCAGAGCCTTCTGTCTGTCTCGTGTACTGCCGATTATTGCTGATACCGATGTTTCTCTATGTCACGATGTCAAACTGCTTCAGTCGTCTCCCCCTTCCCCCACCTCTCCAGCGTACCCCTTGTGTTTCTTATCTTGGTATTCAGGGCCTATGATTCACAGCCATACAGTGCCGTGTATATGCTCATATTGAAAATCTTGTTTTGTCATTTCCTTAAACAAGAATTAGTTAGACAGAATGTATTCAACCGATGGAATGCTGGATTTGCTAGGATTATCACGCTTTACCCGAGTTGTTGCTTCCAACTGTTCTTCCATTTTCTTTTATCTAGGATTCTTTCATATTCTGTTCTTTTATACATCATTTGTTGATTTTCCCTTGCCTCTTCAGTGTTCGCATCTTATTCTTTACTGATTCTTATATAATTCAATTTCGCACATTAATAAACACTCTACCATATCCAGTACTTTTTTCTGTTACTGAAATAGTTGCACATTTTGTTATGCATTCTGGTACGCAACATGATCCCTATCTCGGTCTGCCTAGTTTACCCCAGAGGAAAGGTATCACCAATACACCTGGAACAAGACTAGCTGCAGAAGTTGCCATATAAACATAGCAATGCTCTAACTATCCGCCTGTCGGAGCTTCGACCCAAGACCAATTGCCGACCAAGGCTTAGGGCCTAATCTGCACTGACCTGACATTTAGTCTTTGGGTTACATTTCCTTGCACCAGGATAAGGCGTATACCCTCCCAATTGCACTTCTCCACATTATGTGTTTATACAGAAATATTTAAGAAAATGTTTGTCTATGCAACAAACTTATTCTAAGTTATGGTGTTTGTTCAATGTCCCATTTCTTTCCAGAATTATTTACATACTCCCACTTCTATTCTTAAGTAAAGTCATAAACAGTTTTATTGGTTTACTATCATAATCTAATTTCATGCAGTGTTGTTTTGTATTATTTATTTCCTTTGCAAATAACTGCAATTATCAATGGAATAAATTTGGTCTCGTTTCATTATACGGTCTTGATATTTTTTTTTCATATCCTATTTACAGGACATTGCAGTCAACACCAGCATTTTTCAGCTGCAGTTGATGTCTTGGCAAGTTTTACGTTCAGTAGTTTGCCATTGCTTTCTGAACGACCGGTTCATATACCTTTCCGTAAGAAAGCAACGCGACGCGATCCGCTGCCGAATCTCTCGCAGCTGTGTTTTGAACGTGGGAATACGGGATTACAAACATCGTCCTTAATACCTTCGCCAGGGAGATCGGCTAATATATGGTTTAGTGAGGTCAAATGCAGTATTGGTTATAGCGTTGTCAGAGTTACAGCCTGCAGACTGTACATGGGAATAGAACAAAAACAACACAAAGCTGACATGTCACGCAAGTGTTCTATAACAGTGCTTCCCAAAGTGGTGGTCCGCGGACCGGTGCCGGTCCGCGAGCTCTTCTTTGCCGGTCCGCAACGTGAGTTGAAAAAAGTCAGAAAAAAACTTAAATATTTTCTCATTTGAGGATTGTTTAGAACTTGTTTATTATTGTCGGTGTACACGAGTATATACACCTTTACAAGATGACTCAAAATGTAGTTTTGACATTTGGAAATTTTTTTGATTTGTAAATCTCCACAATAAAATTTTACTTATGAAAATGGGATCACCATTAAATAAATCACCGTCATCTAGTAATATTATGGAGCAGTATTTAGTGCACCGGGACAACACCCACAACTACGTTAAATCTTATATTTATATTAAAATGTATATTGAGGTCATATAAAATTCCAGATTACAAGGAGAAAAATATTTTTAAACGGCACCGGTCCCTGGTGCAAAAGGAAAATTTTATGTCGGTCCGCGAAAGTCAAAAGTTTGGGAAGCACTGTTCTATAAGACATATGTGACAGGTGTCAATATATAAACAATATGGGATGTGGCAAACGCATGGATCTGCCACGAGAGAAATCAATTTCTCATGACCTTACAACCACTTTGCGAACTAATGTATTGGAAACGATGCACTTTTTGTACCCGTGGTAGCGCTATGGTATCTTGTGTCGCTTCTTGTCCCATCCTGTCTATTCACTCACAAAGAGAAGGCATTTGCTTAGATAATCTTATATTGCTGGTCTAGGAACAATGGTGGCGTAGTGGTTAGTTCGTTTGCCTGCCAAGACAAGGGTTCAATCCTTAGCAGAGGCAGGATTATTTCTTTCCAACTAGTACCACTCTTGTGTCTACAAAGTATCATGCAATGGGTACAGGGCAATTGTCATAATTTTCTGGAATGGAAAAATAAAAAGTCTTAAAAGTCGAGAAGATTGATTTCATTGCGCTGGGTTTTATCCCATATGGCTCGGTCTCTTTCCGCTGGTTGACCTGCCGAAAGCGTATCATAAAGCATAAACTCAGTAGTTCCAGCGACGACCCACAGTAGTTTCCGAGAAAAATACACCCGTGGACCGAAAGACGTAGCCGGAATCGAACCCACAACCTTCGAAGCGTGAGGCAGACGGCTTGACCGCTTCGCCACGGAGAGAAAGCTGACAAGGACCCTACCTCATATATCGTGGCCTAGAATATGTGACAAATGCAAAGAATACCATGGAATGACAGAAATACGAATAAGACAGACTTTCAAGAAACATGTGAAAACCATAAATTAATTAGTGAAATTAGACGTAGACAATACAGACTTTGTGGGCACGTTATGAGGAGAGATAAACTTAAAAGCTTAGTGACAGTTAACAAACTGATGGTAAAAGAGCAAGGACAAGACAAAGAGTTAAATGCCTCGATGGCTTTTCTACATGGCATATTGGGGACAATAACACAGACCTGATTCAAGACTGGTAATCATGAGATGGTGAGCCATGACCGCTCACGCTTATCGGCATGGCACGTAATAATATTGCTGACTGTATAAGGCAATAATGTGTGACCCAAGGATGCTATTATAGATTAGACAAGTACCTTCTAATGTGAATGAAGTATTATGTGAAATAAAAGCAACAGCTTAGATATTTTGATAAGATCTCGTGGACTTAACAGAGCGCGTTGGTGTTCTGTGTTAGGGCGTTATGCTGGCAATGACATAAGCGCGGTCAACCAGGGTTTCGATGCCAGGGATCGTCGATCGATCAGGAAAGGAAAGACTGGTCATGTATTCCTCCTCAGTCCTACGAAATGTACTCAGTCCTACTTCACATTTCTCATCAGATTCCTGCTACAGGAATTGTTTTCTTTCTGGTAGACTTTACGTTTTTTTTTATTGTACTTACATGTTCACTATCCATATGATATAGTAATTACATATTTTCCCTCTGTTTCAAAAGACCATAATGGGTACTTCAATTTTAATTCACCGCAACAACAAAAAAGAGTCAGAAAAAAAGTCGACGACAGTGAGGGCCCTACGGGCCCAAAACTAAAAAAAACATCCATCGATCGGTCTAGCAGTCCACCGAACACTAAACCGGAAAATGATTGCCGGACCTATGCAAATGAGGCTCGAAGGGACTCTTCTTTGTTTGCGGTTGTTTGCGGTGAATTAAAATTGAAGTACCCCGTAATGTTAAATTTAGAAACAAAACTTTGTTGTTAACAATTTATTTTCCGTTTCCTCAAACCTAGGATGCGTTTATTTTCTTTGATGGACCAAAAGGCGACAAAAGGATCAGTCTAGACGAATTTAAAAGGGGCCTGGAATCCCTTAAGGATTTGTAAGTTGTTCTATGATAATTTTAACTAACTATTTACCAAAAAATCCATCTCTGTATGCAATCAATCATCTTCATTTCTCCATCAGTCCTAAAAATGTTATTTCGCATATAAAGCATGCGGCCCGCCGGACGTCATGTTGCGGCCCGCAGAGTGGGAAGCGATGATATGGTCGAGGCTGTAGCACCCTTGCTTGTTTACTTTAATTAACCCCCCCCCCCCAAAAAAAAAAAAAAAAAAAAAAAATAGGTGCGTGGCCCGGCAGAAAATTTTATTTCTGAAATTTGGCCCGCCTGCTGAAAAGGTTGGCCACCCCTGCTTTAGACCTTAACTGGAAAACTAACTAACGTATACAGAAGTCAACGAATGTGTCAAGAGCAACACTGCATTGTCTGTTCTTTCGTTTTTTGGCAGAAGAGAGCAGTTTTCTGATACCACACATCTTTACTCTTGACCATTGGCATTATAATATAATCTCAATAGGCAAAACTAATAATAGAGAAGAGACTATACAAATAAAATCAGTTAGATATGGACGTACAGAGGGGAATCAGCAGAGTTATACAGTGGCATCTACAACAGTATTGATTCCAGCTGGAAGGATGCATCCCAAAGAGCTGATTAACTCGCTTTCAATTTTAAACCTCATCAAACTATTAGAGTAGTATGGCTTCAATTCTGTGACCCATATATCGTCGACTCCATTCTTATCAGAAGAATTGAAATGGTTAGACAAAACTAAGTTGAAAAGTAAGATATTTTATGATATTCCAGCCATAAATAATAGGGTGACGGGACTCGTCCTGTTGAAATTAGTCACTTTATAACAGGAAAGACCCATTCCCATGCTTGAGGTCATTGGATAAAATGAAAATAAAAGCAAAGGGTCCTAAAAAATCTGAGGTTAGCATCATCTATCTAATAAACCCCATGGCGTGAAAATGGGGACCTTTACTATGTAGAATATATTCTAATTACTGAGTTTTGTTCCATAAATCTACACTGATCAGCAAATGTTTCTTTCAAACTGAATATAACTATTATATTTCTCATTGCAGCGTAAAGAAACTCAGTGCCCTGTTTAAGCAGTACGATGCTGACAACAGTGGGTTCTTGGATAAGACCGAGCTGAGGAAAATTCTAGAATCATGTGGTCAAAAGTTCACAGACGCCGAGGTGAATGATATCTTGAAAAAGGCAGACAAATCTGGAGATGGGAAAATTTCATTTGATGAATTTATGGAAGCTTGCACATAGATATGAAAGTTATTATTTTTGTAAATGAATTAACTGGAAATATGAGAAATCTTTTCTACATAATTCATGAATTGTTTTCATTAAATATTTGGCCTATGTTCAGCATGTTAAATGGTACCTGTTTTTTCTTTGCATTTTGCTTACAATTTGCTGTTATGTTGCTGTAGACAAACAGTTGTATAGCCATTGTTTATCGCTTCTAATTTGATTAGATGGAAGAAGTTAGATATAAAGTTGTGTAGTCACTGTTTAACTTCTCTAAGTTGATTGAATGGAAGAAGTTAAATAGACATACAGTTATGTAGCCATTTTTTAACATCTCAAATCCGATGTAGTGCTTTATGACAATAAAGAGTGTGAGGTTTAGAAATTGTCATTCATTAAAATTCGCTTCATTATTGAAGTCAATGTATTCAAGTTTTAATTTAGCTAATTTCTGGATTCTTATATTATACATTTTCTTTAGTAACCATACTTCAAGGCTCACGTAAGAACTATTCGTATGTTCATAAAACAATGTTGTTGTTCTATAGAACAGTTGAATCTCACATACCTGTGTATAAAATTATTAATTATTAGATGGGGTCGTAATATAGCGAAACATGATCTCAAAAGTTCTGAATTAATGAATTCACCAGTTGAAAAAAAAACTACAATAAAGTAATAACGATTACATTTAATCTTCAAGTATATTTTACAAATACAAGACATTTATATACGAGTAATGTAAACCTGTCACATTTATATATTTTGAGAATTCAACCAAAAACAAACTTTAGTGATCCGTACTATAACATTTCGTGCATAATATCTCGATCCCAGGATTATTAATCTGAGCCCGGCAATGTACCTTAATATAACTTCTCTTCTTATGTTGAATGGGGTAGATCTAATCGTATAATGGTAGAATGTATAGTATGCACAATGTTTACTAATTTCTGCCCCCGACAACTCAGGAACATTTACGTTGGAACTAAAATATCTCATTTTCGACGTTGAACGTAAACATTTTACCACAGATTTTGAGCTAAACCAACCATTCGTATTATAGGCGAGTTTTAAGGTAAACAGTTTATTATGTTTCAACAACATGATATCAGTATTAATGTCTATAGAGACTGACATCGCATTAAAAATGAGAATTGTAAAATGTTTTGTATATTTAACACTACTATATAACGCGAAGCCTGGACAATGAACAAGCAATTAGAAAGTTGAATAGAGATGTGGATACACAGAAGAACATGTCGTAATTCATGGAAACAATAACAATCAAATACAGAGGTTCCAGAAAAACTGGGAATGAAAAGAGAGTAGATGAAAGAAATAAAAAGAGGCAAGTGAAATATTTCGGCCACTTTAAAAGACATAACACTCTTATAAAAACCATATTGGAGAGCAAGGTTCAAGGCAAGCAGAAGGTAGACAACGATACAAGTGGGAAAATAACACCAAGAGGTGGACGAACATCAATCTGACAGAATATACAGCCAAGGCGAGAGACATACAGTGTTGGAGATCCATTGCAACCAACCATCATTGTGGAGATGGCACATGATTGATTGATTGACGAGTTGACTATGAAGACTCGTTCATAAATTGTGACATATAAATATACACTGCGCGCGTCTCTAATCAACTGATAGCTTATGCTTGAAGTGTCATTTAGCTTGTGTTTGCTTATATTTCTATACTAATTATTGTACTGTCCAAAACATTTGAAAACAGGAAACATAAATGTACCTTGTTTTCGGATAAATGTTAGATAGTTATCTCCCCACGTAAATCCACTTCATCTCCATTATTGTTTCCGCTTTTCACTGTTGCTTCACCATTTCCCTCCAGTCTAATATAGTTTAGTTGTTTACATGACACTAATCAATGGAAACAGTTTGCTGTTTGCTGTATTTTCTTTAGTATTACACATACACTGGCATCTTGCCGTCTAGACAGACGATACTTTGCTACAATGTGTCCCCAAAAAGTAACAACCACAGCCAGACCATGGATGGAGTTATACCTCTCCGTAGAAAAAAGTCTGGGCTAATTGTTGCAATGCAGCATGATCCCTCTCCGGGCTTGCCTAGTTTACTTCAGGGGAAAGGTAACACCGATATACTTGGAATAAGACAATCTGCAGAAGCTGCCGGATGAGCAAAGCAATGCCCTGTCAGCCTGTCTGAGCTTTCATCCTAAACCAGTTGCCGACCAAGGCTTAGGACCATGATGTTTAGCCTTAGATTGCATTACCTCGCAGCAGGATAAGGATTGTAGCCTCCCAATCGCTCTCTTCCGCCCGAAACCGTTTTACAATGTGAGGTGTCGGGTTTGGTGAGCGCAGCCCAACAGAAGCAGGTAATACCGTCTACTGTCATACGGCAGCGCAATAATATATGACTAAGATACTGTCAGTTCAGTATTATTGTCGTGAAATCCCCAGATTGCTGTGCGCATATTCTTACTCTGTAATTTAGTCCTTTACTTCCCCATGCATTTACGTTAAAGATTATGCTGCGATGATCTTCATAAACCCATGGCTAGAAAATCATAGAACACAGTCACGACGTAAGCAAAACCTTTGAGAAAAATTCTGCTTAAAAATGGATTCTACACAATGATTTGAATTGTTCAATCGGAATTCTCTTTTCCACGCCCAGCTCTGGTGTTGTGAGATTATGACCATGCGCTGTGTCTGGTGTGAGATCATGACAATGCTCTGTCTATGTTGCGAGATCATGACCATGCACTGAGTCTATTGTGCACTATTCAGATGTCTTGTTAATTTACTTCATCGTAAAATCTGTTTTTGATATACATCTCATCAGATAATACATGTTTAAAACATATTTAGCTGACTAACATTTTTGTGTGTTTTATTTAATTTAAGAGTTCTTGTTTTATATGAGAATGACTTCAACTGGAAGTATTGCTGGCACGTCATCATTAGTTCCTGCCCTCTTTGATTTGAATTAAGAAAAGCATCGCACTATACTAAAAGGCGCATGGCTGTGTTGTTATCATACTCAAAAATCAGTCCAGTGCACTAGATGTAGTAAGACGTGCATGGAGTATGCTTCAGTTCAAAGTGAGCGAGGGCCCAAAACAACAATCACACTCAACAACACAGAGAAACCATAACACAATCATCACTGACATCAACGAAAGCGGTGAAGAGATGTAGCTGCCTCACCACATAACAGTCGTGATTAACATACTTCTTAGTGTCATAAGATGGGCTATCAAGAAAGGCAAGACCTATCTGTCACGGAATAACTACACAGAGAAAACAACCTTAAAAACATAAGAGCTGAAAGAATAATCAGCAACAACAATATACCATCTACGGCTGCTGTCACCATAGCGTGGGACAAGAGGAAACAGCAATCTGACCACTTCATTTAAGGACATGCTAGAACATTCGTTCAAACCACTTAAGTGAAGTGATATTTACAGGTATTGTTGAGGGAACAGTCTTATGTCTTTTTCTTTACTTACCTTTTTTTTTTTTTTAAAATAAAGGCCTCTTAGTTCCACTATGTGCCGTTCAGGGCATTATGCTCCACCAAGACCTGCCTGCCAGTGTTAGTGGACAGTGATTTGGTGATTAGAATTTGCAATTTGTATGACCGCCTCCACACCCAGGCCAGGTCAAATGCAGATAAATCTACACTTTGTATGGTCGCCTCTACACCCAGGCCAGGTCAAATGCAGATACATCTACACATTTTATGACCGCCTCTACATCAGGCCAGATTATCTACACTTTGATCGTAGTCAAAAGGCCGAGAACAATCTTAACTGATTCAGTGCCAAACAACAAGTGTGTTTGGACCAAACAAAAATGGATGACGGAAAATGAGATGTGTATCACAGTTATGACTTAAAATTGTTAATATGGTAGAATTTATGTTGTATTAAATATAGGGTGTATTTTTAATGACTATGCAGTGTTTGAAAATATTGCCGGTCCAAGTTTTGTATTTACCTATTATGTTCCATGAACTTTACAGAGTATGAATACAAAATTTGGACCCTCAATATTATAAAACCCTGCACAGTCATTAAAAATACAACATATATCAAATTAAAGGGTGTTGATTAGGTAAAAGTACTTTATATAAGTCACTGGCAGATACGGGAATTCGCTTCAGACGATTAATCATCCCACGGCACTTAATCAATTCAATCCAGTTACCACACGCCATAACCGACTAGCAGATGCGCCAACTCCCCAGGCAACACGGGGCTAGGTATATCGGTTGTCCTGCCTGCCAGACAGTAAGGAGGTGATAAAGAATAAACTAAATTCGAAGCTGTCGAACAGAGGCGAGAAGGCAGTATGTGAGAGCCAATCAAATGACCAAATCAGACAAAGCACAAATAAAGAGCCAATAAAAAGTAAAAACCCAGATATAAAAACCCCAAAATATACAAAAAGATGAAGTATCAGAAAGTGCAGAAGAGGACGAACACGACTCAACAGAAAACTAGCGCAGAAGGTATAGCATCAAGTTACAGGACAAAGAGATGAAGACGCTCGGTCTACAACAAATAATAGACATCACAGGCACACAGGCAAGCCAAGACATTAGAGAGATGTGTGGGCAAATCCTCGGTGAGCCATCAATGAACTATTCCTTTTCATAACTACAAACGCCAAATTGTATAAAACGACGATGGAGGTCGGCATAGCTGAATGGATAAGAACGCTTGCTTTTCTTAAACTTCCCATGTGCTGATGCCGAGGTAGCGGGTTCTACTCCTACACCGGTCAGTTGGTCTAAAATGTTGACTTCTCGTCCTTGACATGGGGACGTAAATTAAAAGTACCTCTGAAGTCGGATTGGGTTCGCCTGATGACGAGGTCCCTGGTATGGGGAAAAAAAAATCCACAGAGAAAAATCAGTCCAGTGCGCTAGAAGCAAGAGTATAGACTACGTTTGAGTTCACAGCAAGCGAACGGAGGAAACAAAAATACAGCACTAAACAAACATCGGTCATCCGGAAATCCGAATGACAACCTTCTTGAACTTAAGACACTAATGATACGAACAGAACAATCAAAATAAGCGAGAATCGCCACCCAGCACGACAAAGAACCACGGAAATGTGGAAGACAACACTGTCATAAAAGAAAAAAAATAAATAAAAAAAAAGGCAGGGCAAAAAATAGAAACAAGTGCCAAACACACACAGAGTTAAGAAAACTATATCAAGCAAGGGATATGTAACACCATTGATCCTTGGTAGTCAAGATGCAAACGAAACTAGGACAGTGTTACTTGGGCAATTCAAGGGTATGTTCAGCATATCGTGACTTCAGCATCTCTACTCGACTTGCATTACAGAAAGACAACTTCTAACACGCCTATCTTGAACATCTCTACTCGACTCGACTCACAGTAGAGAAAAGAAAATTTTAACATGTCTAACCTGAACCTTTCTGCTCTACTCGACTTGCACTACAGAAAAGACAACTTCTAATACACCTAACTTGAACATCTCTACTATACTCGACTTGCACTACAGAAAAGACAACTTGTAATATATCTAACTTGAACATCTCTACTGTACTCGACTTACACTACAGAAAAGAAAGCGTCTCACATGTCTAACTTGAACATCTCTACTCTACTCAACTTGCACTACCAGATATATTTATCTCTTTCCCTTGCTCTTGACTCAGCAATTTTGTTCACGTTTTCAAATGTGTCTCATGAAAACGTGCCCAAATATCTTGGCTATGTCAGATTTCTCTATAAATATTAGATTTTCATTTGTTTCTTGTAGGACTTACTTATTTGTTTTTCTGTCCGTCCATTTTTTGTTCATTGAAAGCACATTTCCCCGGTAAGTTGATGTTTCTCAGCTACTCTGCGCATTGTGAATGTTTCACATGTATACACCAGTTAGCTAGCTGCATGTACTTTACAGGGCGTTGCAATCAAGCCCAGCGTTTATTTTCTGTTTGTTATTTATTATACAACTAGCTGACCCGGCCCGGCTTCGCCCAGTCCTTAGTGCGGAGTATCTCATTTAATTCATATAAGTAGTCATATAAGTTCTCGTTCCCGTTCCCGACTATCTGTCTGTCTGTCTGTCTGTCTGTCTGTCTGTCTGTCTGTCTGTCTGTCTGTCTGTCTGTCTGTCTGTCTGTCTGTCTGTCTGTCCCTCCCTCTCTGTCTGCCTGTCTGTCTGTCTAATCATTTATTGGTTGCAGTAAGAACAACCTTAGATAAACGAAGACCAACTTACAAAAAGCACTAGAAAGAGCACTTGAAAGATCTTTACATCTTCCCCAACAATTAACTTGGGTAAATGGAGTGGCGGCAGCAGCAGCAGCAGAAGAAGAAAAAGGAGGAGTAGGAGCTGGGAGGAGGAAGGGGAAGGTGGAGGAGGGAGGAGGAGGGAGGAGTAGGAGGGAGGAAGAGATAGGCAGAGAAAGGAGGAGGATGGAAGAGGAGGGAGGAGGAAGGAGGAGGAGGAGTAGGGAGGAATAGGAGGGAGGAGGAGGGATTAGGAGGAGGAGAGAGGAGGAGGAGGGAGGAGGAGGAGGTAGGAGGAGGGAGGAGGAAGGAGGAGGAAGGAGGAAGGAGGAGGAAGGAGGAGGAGGGAGGAGGATGAGGGAGGCAGGAGGAGGGAGGAGGGAGGAGGAGGGAGGAGGAGGAGGAGGAAGAGGGAGGAGGAGAGAAGAGGGGGAGGAGGAGGAATGAGGAAGAGGGAGGAGGAACAGGGAGGAGGAAGGAGAAGGAGGAGGGAGGAGAAGGAGGGAGGAGAAGAACGCAGGAGGAGGAGGGGGAGGAGGAGGAGAGAGGAGGAGGAGAGGGAGGAGGAGGGAGATGGAGGAGGAGGGAGGAGGAGGAGAGAGGAGGGGAGGGAGGAGGCTGAGGGAGGAGGAGGGAGGAGGAGCGAGGAGGAAAAGGAAGAAGGAGGAGGGAGAAGGAGGAGGGAGGAGGGAGGAGAAGAGGGGGAGGAGGGAGGATGAGGAGGGAGGAGGAGGAAGAGGGAGGAAGAGGGATGTGGAGGGAGGAGGGAGGAGGGAGGATGAGGAGGGAGGAGGAGGAGGAGGGAGGAGGAGAGAGGATGAGGAGGGAGGAGGAGAAGGGAGGAGGAGGGAGGAGGAGAAGGGAGGAGGAGGGATGAGGAGGAGGAAGGAGGAAGAGGGAGGAGAAGGAGGAGGAGGGATGAGGAGGAGGACGTGGGAGGAGGAGGGAGGAGGAGGTAGTAGGAGGAGAGGAGGAGAAGGGAGGAGGAAGGAAGAGGAGTGATTAGGAGGAGGGAGGAGGGCGAGGAGGTTGGAGGAGGAAGAGGGAGGAGGAGGGAGGAGGAGGAGGAAGAGGGAGGAGGAGGGAGGAGGAGGAGAAAGAGGGAGGAGGAGGATGGAGGAGGGAGAGGGAGGAGGGGGAGGGGAAGAGGAAGAGGTAGGAGGAGGAGGAGAGAGGAGGAGGAGAGAGGAGGAGGAGGATTATAACGCATATGCCTGTAGATAACTGCAGCGAAAAGGTGGGTCTGTCTATCTATCTGACCCGGCGTGGCTTCGCCCAGCTCCTGGCGGGTAGCGTCTCATTAAATTCATACAACAAAATAAAGTAACTTAAAAGAATGTCCTTCCACACACCATCCATTATTTTTAATGAAAACTGTTTCTAATCACCTACATCAGGGGTGGGCAAACTACGGCCCGCGGGCCGCATGCGGCCCGCCAAGTGATTTTATGCGGCCCGCGAGGGCATTTAGAAATAAAATTTTTAAATTCGTTTTTAAGTTATTTTGTTGAATTTTACAGAATTTCATGTACCGTTATGATGACTGTCAATAACAAACGTAAGATTGAAGATGAATGCCGTGTTTTTAATGATGAATGGACAACTAACTACTGTTTTATAAAAGTTGGTAGCAAATCAGTTTTCTTGTTGTGTCGAGAGTCAGTGGCTGTCTTCAAGGAGTACAATTTAAAAAGACATTATCAAACAAAACATTCCGATTTCGGATACAATTTAACGACCGAAGAGAAGGAAAGGAAATGCCTTGAGTTGGTGAAAAATTTGGAGAAACAGCAAACTGTTTTCGCTAAACAGTCTTCAATTCAAGATGCTGCAACTGAAGCTAGTCTTGTGCTGTCACACAGAATTGTAAAACAGAACAAGCCATTTTCTGATGGCGAGTTCATCAAGGAATGTTTGCTAGATGCAGCAAACATTATGTGTCCAGAACAAAAAAACAAAAAAACAGATTTGACAATATTACTTTATCAAGGAGAACTGTGGTCAGACGTGTTGACAAGATCAGTGACAATTTGATGCATAAACTTCAAGATGCAAGTAAACAATTTTTGTGGTACTCTCTTGCATTGGATGAGAGTACCGATGTACATGATACTGCCCAATTATTGATAGCTATACGTGGAATAAACACTTCTTTCAAACTCACTGAAGAGTTACTGAGTGTTGAGTCACTCAAAGACACAACCAGCAGCCATGATATATTCAATGCTGTTACTAACTGTATTGAAAGAACTGGGTTGGTTTGGAACAAGATGGCAAGTGTTACAACTGACGGAGCTCGTGCTTTGACTGAAAAAAATGTAGGTCTGGTAAAGTTGATAAGTGATAAGATTAAAGCAGAATATCCAGACCACACATTATTACCACTTCACTATGTGATTCATCAAGAAAGTCTGTGTAAAACTGTTTTGAATATCAAGCATGTTATTGACCCAGTTGTCAGTGTCATCAACCTCATCAGATCAAGAGGAGTTAATCACAGACAGTTCAAGTCATTACTTGATGATTTGGAAACTGAACATTCCGATGTCCTGAACCACACCAATGTTCGATGGCTGAGTCTCGGCAAGGTGTTGAGGCGAGTGTGGGAACTCAGAGAAGAAATAGTGATGACTTTAATACTAACATTGTCAATAAAGAGTGGCAGTTAGACTTTATGGTTGCCATTGAAATTATGGAAAAGTTAAATGAACTGAATGTCAAACTTCAGGGCAAAGGTGTGTTTGCACATGAATTGTATGTATATGTAATATCATTTCAGGCAAAACTCTCATTGTTCTCCAGACAAGCAAGTGAAAAAAGATTTTGTCACTTCTCTTTGCTGAAACAAGAAACCATTTCTGGTGAAATGACTGAAAAATACAAAGCCCAATTAGATGCATTGATTGAAGAATTTGGATGGAGATTCCAAGATTTCAAGAAATTAGAGCCATAGTTCAATATTCTCAGTTCACCTTTTAGTACAGAAGCTGATACAGCCACATAGGACATACAGTTGGAGCTGCTTGACTTACAAGCAGATCATGACCTGAAAGAGAAATTCAAGACAGATGGTTTGCTGGATTTCTATGGATCTTTATCACAAGAGTCATTTCCCAACTTGAAAAACTTTGCAGCTAAACTTTTATCATTATTTGGATCAATATACATTTGCGAACAA
The DNA here is from genome assembly GCA_963921405.1 of Cepaea hortensis. NCBI lineage: Eukaryota > Metazoa > Mollusca > Gastropoda > Stylommatophora > Helicidae > Cepaea > Cepaea hortensis. Next base: position 160,042,399 of record OY992877.1, on the reverse strand, counting down.
GCATTCTCTTGCTTGAAGATCAACAAATCTAAGAATATGTCTTTATTGTCGGAATGCAACTTGCATGCTGTCATGCGAATTTCAACAAGTAAACTTGCTCCAGATTTCAAGAATATTGTAAAAAATTGCAAGCAGTTACATACATCTCATTAGAAATCAACAACTGTAGTGACAATGTAGTCGCTGTGTGTCTAAATTAAAGCCATTGATAGATAATAAAGAATATTTGTTATAATAACAAGTTGTAAAATCGTGTTAACAAATTAGTAAAAGTTTTTGTCCATATTGTCAATTATAATGTATAAGTATATAAGTAAAATAAAATTGCAATAATTAGTTATTTATACTGTTTAATAACCTAAAAATAATTAATAATTACTTATTGTGATAGGTTGTTGTAAACAATATATATATATATATATATATATATATATATATATATATATATATATATATATATATATATTTTTTTTTTTTCCCGCGTTTCCATCCTGTTTCAGGATATTGCGGTCAACACCAGCATCTTTCAGCTGTATGTTGATTCCTAGGCTAGATTACGCTCATCAGCACGCCACGACTTTCTGAGCGACCGGCTCCATACTCTCATAAGTCACTTTTGCGATTCGAACCACTGCTAATTCTCGTCGCGTCACGTGACGAGAGTATTTGGGGTTAGCGGAGAAAGCTGCTAACCCCTCGGCCACGGAGCCGGCATATATATATATATATATATATATATATATATATATATATATATATATATATATATATATATATATATATATATATATATATATATATATATATATGCGGCCCGCCAATAGCTTTACATTTGTCAATGCGGCCCTCCGCACGAAAAGTTTGCCCATCCCTGACCTACATGACTGTAGATAACTTCTTAAGCATAAAAAGATGAGTTACAATGTTATGCATTATGCATTATTTTTATGGAAACTTTGAAAATGCCTTAAAGATTGTATCATTATTTATTATAACTCATATGCCTGTACATAACTATAGACAAAGAGTTTATAAATCTTTGAAAACGATGCAACAATATGACTATAAAGTATACAGAAAAGTTATTAAAAGTTATGCCCCTTGAAATAACTTTTCTAGAGTTAAGTCCCCTTGCTATATAGAAATTATAATGAAAAATGAAAAAATTAAATAATATTAAGTAAGTAGCCGATTTTACACTAAAAAAAAAATATCACAGTTGGTAGCGCGGGAATGAGAGGAAGACGTGTAGAAAATTTCATCTCAATCGGATGGACCGTTCGCGAACGCATAAAGGACATATACACACACATCCTTTTTTATATATAAGAAATGTTTGGTCATTAGATTGCCATTGCTTTCTGAACGGCCGACACTTTTTCCCAACGAAATCAACACAAAGTAGTCTGATTCCAAATCGCCTGCAGCTGTTTTCGAACCCTTGACTCGATATGTGGGGGGATTTTGAGACTGCGCGTCTCGCTATCCTCTGCATCACATCGCCGTTTTGCATATAACAGTATAGGTTCTATATAGCCCTTCAATACTCTTTTTCTCACTGCAACTGACACTTTTTATTGGTGAGTTTGTGTTCCATCTTTCGAAAGGCTACATTTGCTATAGCGCGATTCTTGTTTTGTTTGTAGTCTAGTTATGTATGCAGAGGAATTATTACATTGTGCGATTACACATTGATTCTGAGTCTAGACAACAGCTGTGACTGTTTGTTTTTCTCTGCAGTATTGTTATTATTGACAATTTAGGCCTGTTTGTTCGGTCTACATGTTTTTAGTAGCTGGTGATTACTTAATGTAGGTTCCGGGTCTAGTGTAGGCGTTGGCCTCCAAGTGAAAAGTATCTGTTCTAGATAAATACTACACATATTCTTCTTCTTCTGTCCACTATCCTCTATTTGGGGCATATACCCTCAACAAAACCACGTCAAGTCTTTCTTATCTTTTTCTGTCTTCTGAAGCTCCCTCCATGCCCCCCCCCCCTCCTCCTCCCCCCCACCCGCCAAAAATATTTTTAAATATGTCTACAAATCTCTGCTTCATGTGTTTTAGGTGTCCGGGATTTTGTCTGCCTTGTGAATTCCAAACAAAAGAATGTCTAATTATATTGTTCTCAGGTTTTCTAAGTGTGTGTCCTATCCAGAACCCAGCGACTTTTCCTGAGCTCTGGGTTCACTGGAATTTTTTTTAGTTCTATCCAGCACCAACGCCTCTTCATTACATCTTATTTCATTGAGATTTGTTTAGTTCTATCCAGCACCAACGCCTCTTCATTACATCTTATTTCATTGAGATTTGTTTAGTTCTATCCAGCACCAACGCCTGTTCATTACATCTTATTTCATTGAGATTTGTTTAGTTCTATCCTGCACCAACGCCTGTTCATTACATCTTATTTCATTGAGATTTGTTTAGTTCTATCCAGCACCAACGCCTGTTCATTACATCTTATTTCATTGAGATTTGTTTAGTTCTATCCATCACCAACGCCTGTTCATTACATCTTATTTCATTGAGATTTGTTTAGTTCTATCCTGCACCAACGCCTGTTCATTACATCTTATTTCATTGAGATTTGTTTAGTTCTATCCTGCACCAACGCCTGTTCATTACATCTTATTTCATTGAGATATGTTTAGTTCTATCCTGCACCAACGCCTGTTCATTACATCTTATTTCATTGAGATTTGTTTAGTTCTATCCTGCAACAACGCCTGTTCATTACATCTTATTTCATTGAGATTTGTTTAGTTCTATCCTGCACCAACGCCTGTTCATTACATCTTATTTCATTGAGATTTGTTTAGTTCTATCCATCACCAACGCCTGTTCATTACATCTTATTTCATTGAGATTTGTTTAGTTCTATCCTGCACCAACGCCTGTTCATTACATCTTATTTCATTGAGATTTGTTTAGTTCTATCCTGCACCAACGCCTGTTCATTACATCTTATTTCATTGAGATTTGTTTAGTTCTATCCTGCACCAACGCCTGTTCATTACATCTTATTTCATTGAGATTTGTTTAGTTCTATCCATCACCAACGCCTGTTCATTACATCTTATTTCATTGAGATTTGTTTAGTTCTATCCAGCACCAACGCCTGTTCATTACATCTTATTTCATTGAGATTTGTTTAGTTCTATCCATCACCAACGCCTGTTCATTACATCTTATTTCATTGAGATTTGTTTAGTTCTATCCATCACCAACGCCTGTTCATTACATCTTATTTCATTGAGATTTGTTTAGTTCTATCCATCACCAACGCCTGTTCATTACATCTTATTTCATTGAGATTTGTTTAGTTCTATCCTGCACCAACGCCTGTTCATTACATCTTATTTCATTGAGATTTGTTTAGTTCTATCCTGCACCAACGCCTGTTCATTACATCTTATTTCATTGAGATTTGTTTAGTTCTATCCTGCACTAACGCCTGTTCATTACATCTTATTTCATTGAGATTTGTTTAGTTCTATCCTGCACCAACGCCTGTTCATTACATCTTATTTCATTGAGATTTGTTTAGTTCTATCCAGCACCAACGCCTGTTCATTACATCTTATTTCATTGAGATTTGTTTAGTTCTATCCATCACCAACGCCTGTTCATTACATCTTATTTCATTGAGATTTGTTTAGTTCTATCCATCACCAACGCCTGTTCATTACATCTTATTTCATTGAGATTTGTTTAGTTCTATCCTGCACTAACGCCTGTTCATTACATCTTATTTCATTGAGATTTGTTTAGTTCTATCCATCACCAACGCCTGTTCATTACATCTTATTTCATTGAGATTTGTTTAGTTCTATCCAGCACCAACGCCTGTTCATTACATCTTATTTCATTGAGATTTGTTTAGTTCTATCCAGCACCAACGCCTGTTCATTACATCTTATTTCATTGAGATTTGTTTAGTTCTATCCAGCACCAACGCCTGTTCATTACATCTTATTTCATTGAGATTTGTTTAGTTCTATCCATCACCAACGCCTGTTCATTACATCTGATTTCATTGAGATTTGTTTAGTTCTATCCAGCAGCAGCGTCTTGTCCTGAGCTCTGGGTTCACTGAGATTTGTTTAGTTCTATCCGTGAACTCTGCTGTGGTGCTAGCGAGGTTGATAGTGAACTGCACTGATAATGTCGTGTGTACGGTGGGACGCGGGATCGACGCCTGGGCTCGTCACTTGTCAAAAGGCGGGAAAGATCAGCCACCTATCCCTCCTCGCTCTCAGGTTTACAAAATATGCTATCACACCAAATACCCTTAGCAGGAAACTGCTACGAGACAAAATACATTTTCTCCATGAAGTCTACACTGGTGTTTCTGTCATACTAAATTATTCTCACTATTCTGCGCAGAAACCAATTAGTGAATGTTTGTAGAACAGTGGTTCTCAACCGGTAGAGAATTCTCTCCCCCCCCCCCCCACAGGGGTGAATTTTAGGGTTTCCGGGGGGGGGGGGAAGGGGAAATTAAGATTATTTCAAGATCGCATTAATACAAGAACCAGTTACTTCATATTGTTTTCCCCTCTAAATTTTACAGTTCTGTACTTCTCGCCCTAATGAAATTCGTTTTATAACGTAAGTAGACCCGCAAATCACGTTTTATGTAGATGTCTAGACTTGTTCTAGTATTTTTTTTTTGTTCGCATATCCTTTACAGGACATCTCTGTCAACATCAGCATCTTTCAGCTGATTGTTTATTTCTTGGCAAGATTACGCTCAGTAGTTTGCCATTGCTTTCTGAGCGACCGGCTCACATACCCCGCAAGTTACCGACGCGATTAGAACCACTGCTGATTCTCGCCGTCGTCACGTTACCTACGAGAGTATACGAGATTACGGAGAAAGTCGTGCAACCTCTCGGCCAGGGAGGTGGCATTGTTCTAGTATGTGTTATTAAATTTAGCTTCAATTTTTATATATTCTGTGTAAGGGTGGGAGGATTTATAGGGAGGAAATTCGAAAGGGGGGAATGACGTTATGAACATATGGTAAGGGGGGGGGAGCATGGCCCCCCCCCCCCCCCAAAAAAAAGGGTTGAGAACCGCTGTTGTAGATTATTAGTAACTCTTGTAGTTGTTCTCCGTGTTTCCGACTATACATTAGTAGAGATTTAACATTGGAGATAAACTTGTTAAGTTTAACTTCCTTTGACTTCCACAACATTCCTAGTGCAATGAGAGCTCCTCTTGTCTTTGTATTCTAAGCATCTTGCTGATATGACAATCAAAGAACACGGCAGCGTTGTTTCGAGTGGGCACGTGTTTTCCCAACAGCTGCCATACACACATTGTCGTGCTGAAAAATATCAATTGCTCGTGAATGCCTTGAGGATATTGCAATAATGCGATGTATAATTCGCACGTATTGATCGACATTCATAGAAGACAAAGAGAAAATATTGATATAACCCGAAAAAAGTTGAACCTCAAATGTTTGCCTGAATTCGAATCTCCAACATTCAAATAACATCAGTGATTCATTGTGGCAACAAGTTTACTTCAGCTAATCACGCCATTTGGTTTCGAGTTATTACCACTGCTCCCATTCCCCAATGTATTGACTATCAATATTGATCATTTATGATTTAATTTTGTATTCTAAACTAACTGCATGTACGTGCCATATAGTTTGTGCTGCAGCGATAAGTTTATACGTTGTGTGTGCTGCAGCAACAAGTTTATATATTGTGTGTGCTGCTGCAACAAGTTTATACATTGTACTGCAGCAACAAGTTTATACATTGTACTGCAGCAACAAGTTTATACGTTGTGTGTGCTGCAGTAACAAGTTTATACATTGTACTGCAGCAACAAGTTTATACATTGTACTGCAGCAACAAGTTTATACATTGTACTGCAGCAACAAGTTTATATATTGTGTGTGCTGCAGCAACAAGTTTATACATTGTACTGCAGCAACAAGTTTATACATTGTACTGCAGCAACAAGTTTATACGTTGTGTGTGCTGCAGTAACAAGTTTATACATTGTGTGTGCTGCAGCAACAAGTTTATATATTGTGTGTGCTGCAGCAACAAGTTTATACATTGTGTGTGCTGCAGCAACACATTGTTTTTGCTACAACAACAAGTTTATACATTGTGTATGCTACAGTAAGCAGTTTAATTCAACGGAACACGTAGTTTGCTTCGGATTCCCAATGCACTGACTATCAATATCAGTAATGTTTAAAAAAATTTAATATTGTATTCTGAACTACTCTTTACTTATCTTGGCATACTTTTGTTTGTCATTTTTATTCTGTTTCATTTTGTCCATCAGCATTACGCTTTCTTCATTCATCCATTTTTTCTTAGCTTTTTGGCTTCTCTACGCTAATATTTCTTTACTTGCTTGATGAATGGAGTCCCTTAACATTTCCCATTGTTCATTTACTTGCTTTGCTGATCCGGCAGCTTCTGCAGCTTGTCTTGTTCCAGACGTAGAGGTGTTACCTTTCCTCTGGAGTGAGCTAGGCAGGCCGAGAGAGGGATCATGCTGCATGGGCAACACATGATCTCTATATATTAGCCCAGGCTTTGTGCTATGGAGAGGCAATAACTCCATCCCTTACAAACTATCGTCTGTCAAGACGGCAAGGTGCCAATGAATGTTCATTTATTCTCTGTATTTTAGCTATTGCATTGTACCTATTTTTCACAGTCACTCTGTATCGTTCTTGAATTTCTTTATCTACTTTCAGAACTCTTCATTAAGTCTCAAGTTCTTAACCATTTTCCCCCTCTCTTTAATCTTACGTTTATTTGTCCACATAGTGGTACATGATCACTATTACCATCAGCACCAGTCATTGTCTTTACATTAATTAATGCATTTCTAAATCTTTTATTAATTACCATGTAGTCAATTTGGTTGCGTATTTTCATATCAGGGCTTTTGCATGTGTACAGTCGTCTTTTATGGTGTTTAATCATGTGTTTCCAATTATTATATCATTAATATTTGCCCATTCTATTAGTTTCTCTCCTCTTTCATTACTCGTGGCTAAACCGTTATTCCTCACTATATCCTCTATTTTTCCCTTTCCTACTTTTGCATTAAAATCTCCCAGTATTATTTTTATTTCTTGTGATCCAATTTGAGCTATTGTCATTTCTACTTCATCGTGAAAGTGTTGTATTTCTTCATCACTACTGCTTGTTGTTGGTGCATATACTTGTATAATATTTATATCTATTGGTTTGCCTTTTATTTTGAGACCATTATAACTGTCACGAAATAAGTTCAAATCAACTGTCTTCGTACGAGGAATCTCCATAGTACGGGAGTACGTCATTAGGGAAGTCCCCAGTTATTTATAACTCGGGGAAAGTCGGCTGATTTGCATAACTTAGATGGTTCGAGAACTGTAAGGTTCTCGATAGAAAGGTCGAAATGGACACTAGTTTTATCTCGTGAGTAAACTAGACGTGGTCACTAGTCAGGAGAAAAACGTGATTCTCACTTAGAGTGAGTAAGACGTGCAACATGACTTTTCCGGGCTTGGAGGGTTTACTTCGCAGCCGGAACAAGCCATCTTGTGATAATTTCGTCTTGAGTTCTCGACCAGAGAACAGCTCTAGAATTCGGCCACTATCGTCCATCATGCGGCTAGGGATCCACAGACAGTAATCAAAGCCGATTTGGTGTTAGTTCATGGTTTCATGTAATACCTCTTTACATACTTCCATTGTGTAATAAAGCGTAACATTGCGTTTGTAAGGCATCTGATTAGTTATGCATAGATGTTCCTACTCTAAATTTATCTAGTTTAGTTATAGTTATAGTTTTGCCATCAGTAGCTGGATGACGGTCTGGTGCCACCTGTGGTTCATGACTGTTCCTGCCGGACGAGGATGACCTAAGACAGCCATAAATGTCGTGCACTATTTCTGAAATGTGTGTCGCCATGAAATCTTGGGAAGATAATGAGGTGGTTTCCCCTTGCCTTCCACATTCACATTGTGGTCTTTTAACTCTGCCTTTGACGGCCATTTCCGACTGTCGGGACAAGTTAGTGCCCTGTTCTGCTCAGCTGCAGAGTTGTCCACTTATTCCGGTGGATACTCGGTCCCCAGAGTTGTGTTAGCCACACCGTGCTGTGTTTCCATCCTCTACCACGTGGAGGTGCAGTTAGGATTTTCCCTTCCTAAAGTTATGGTCTATGACCAAAACTCTCCAGTACTTTTAGAGGACGTACTTCAACTAGACACGTCTTTTACTGTCCATTTATTACCCCTGTCCCTGTCTCACAATGTATTGACTATCAATACCTGTGATTTGAGAGTTCATAGTGTATTCTCAACTCGCTTTATTCGCTTGCCACATTGTTTGTGCTATTGTATGGAGCTATAACATGCTCACGACACAACATTCAAAGATATCATCAACCTTTCCGAGTGTCTATCTTTAGACCGGGGTTAACTCGAGGCACACTTTAAAATTGCTACACAATATCTGTTAACCTTTAACTGCATACCTCCAATCATTCTCTATGCTATTTAAAACTGAAACTTTGAGCTGTGGCTCATTGCTGTAAATAATATAAAAAATTGTCATTATAACAAGTTGTGAGTATCCCCAGAGCAGAGTCCGGTACTCTCCTTCCCCGAATAACCACTTTTTTTACACTTGCCGATGGGAGACTAGTGAAGCGCTTGGATCGTCAATGTAATACACCTGATATCTGTGTCAGTATTCATGGCCACTCACATATACATAGATTAAAGCAAGGATTAAACATATACCCTGGAGCAAAGGGTACACTGAGCCGCGCTAGCTCAATGACTGGAACACTTGCCTGCCGGTCCTCTGGTTATGTGTTCGGATCACAATCGAGGTGGATTTCTGAACATTGACGTTCCCAGGCCGACCGAGCCTAAAATTGGTACCAAGAAAGGAACTGGGAAGTCAAGACGGCCGGTGAGATATTGACCACGCCAGACGCCGAGTGCTGATTGGTCTATAAAATTATGGTATCAGAAATACAGGGTGTATTTTTAATGACTGTGCAGTTTTTGAAAATATTGCCGTTCCAAGTTTTGTATTGACCTATTACATGTACTCCATACTAGGTAAATAGAAAACTTGGAACGGCAATATTTTCAATAACTGCACAGTCATTAAAAATGCAACCCTGTATATGCACGGTAAGCATCAAGGCGTGTGAAAGGATGCTTGACCTTTTATTCTAGACTCTCTTCAGAACGGAGTGGCAATCTAGAAACTATCATAGTTCTAGCGATATCAATGGTAATGGTAATACCATCATACGAGTCTGTAACAATAGTCGATTGATCGCTTTAAAATAGCTACTTTTTCGCATATCATCGCAGGACATTGCAGTCAACACCAGCATTTTTCAGCTGCTGTTGATGTCTTGGCACGTTTTGCGTTCAGTTGTTTGCCATTGCTGTGAATCTTGGAATATAAATGAACAAATTAGGAAGAGATTGGAAGCAACAGAGATGTGGTTCCTTAGACGAATGTTATGAATTCCTTGGACTGCCAAAGTAACTAACGACGAATGCCTCAAAGAGGCCGGAGAAACTAGGACATAATATACAATAATAAGAAAGAGACAAACAGCTTTTTTTGGGTCATGTGATGAGAAGAGAGGCACTGGAGAACATCGTGACAACTGGAAAGATCGAGGGGAAGAGAGGCAGAGGCAGACAACGAGAAATGATGCTGGATGGATTGCGACGGTGGCATGGAGGAATATCAACGGCAGAGTTGATCCAGAAAACCAAAGACAGAGATCTGTGGAGAGTCATGAACGCCTACGCCAGTCGGCACGGCACTTGATGATGATGAGTTTGCTATTGCTTTCTGAACGACCGGCTCACATACCCCCGTAAGTAACCAAAGCGACGCGATCCACTGCCGAATCTCGCGCAGCTGTGTTTCGTACGAGAGTATACGAGATTACGAACAACGTCCTTAACGCCTGCACCAGGGAGATCGGCAAAATAGCTACTAGGTCTTGTTAAAAAGTAAAGGTCCTTTGTACCGGTCATAGAGCCTTTTAGATATAATCTAGCACACAGTATTAACTAATCAAAAAACAAACTAAAGTAATAGATTTGTGCATCTGTTTATTTCAGGTTTGTTTAAAAAGCCATACAATCAATTGACGCAAGTAAATTTTAGTTAATACGAATCATTATCATCCAGTGGATAGTCCTATATAGAACTTTGACCCCACAACAGTCTTTTGATACTTCTCTTCATCATAAACCAGAGTTCGCCTGATTGCGAGGGAAAATGGTAATAGGGGAAGCTAATCCACACGCAAAATCAGTCCAGTGGAATTCTTATTAGTGGCAACTATTAGAAGTGATAGCACGTGTATGGAGTAAACTTGAGTTCAAAGCAAGCGAACAAACAAAATAAGCCAGATTTGCTGTCATGTGTAAACTGTCTATAATTTCTGTGACTGCTGTAGTTTTCTAGGCTCCTGTCATTGCTTTAGTTAATGGTAGTGGCAATACACGTTCGTGACCGTTGCCATTGTGGCTATAAAGAGATAATCTGCCGACTGTTACGAACTAGACAGCAAAACCAGCAACCATCTATCGATAGCTCTCAAGCTCAAGATCAATCAGCCAATATATCGATATTAGATATGGCACTGATTTCTACACTTGTGTGTTTAAAAAACAAAATTAGTGATAAAATAACTGTTAACATAATGCTGTGGGTGTCAACGCTCATGTGTGCATATAACAGCTGCATAGAACTATGGTTAGTCACTGAAAATGTATATTTAACATTTATTTCATAATAATTTTCAAATTATCCCATAATCGGATGGCATTGTCCAACCCTTCCATAAAGGGGATGCCGAGGCGAAGTGGTGGGGCTGTAGCAGTAATATGTGGATTCACAGGGGCACACATCTGTTTGTCTCCAGATTTCAGAAGGTCGTTCATAGCCATTTCCTGGAGCATCGGCGTAGCACTTTTTATGCGTTTTTCCTCCAGGGCTGCAGAATCCATGTAGACAACAGTCGATCGGACCACACTCAGATGCTTGATTACATGACACAAACAGCGGACTACTTCGAGGACACGGGGCTACTGTTGTAGCTTCGACCAACTGTAAAATACAATCTTTGTTTTTATTACAGCTACTACTACTACTATTACTGCTACTACTACTGCTACTGCTGCTATTACTACAGCTACAAACTACTAAAAGTACTACTACTACTACTAAAATTACTACTACTACTGTTCCAAACTAATACTAATATGCTGCTGCTGCTGATATTACTACTATTACTACTTCTACTACTACTACTACTACTACTACTACTACTACTACTACTACTACTACTACTACTACTACTACTACTGCTGCTGCTGCTGCTGCTGCTGCTGCTGCTGCTGCTGCTGCTGCTGCTGCTGCTGTTTTTCTACTACTACTACCACCACAGTATTATCCGGACTTTAAATTATACAAATGAAACATTTAAAATTGTATCAAATAAAGGTGGGTACTAATACATTCTTGAAACCGCTAGTTTATTCAAAATATTTAGGTCGATCGAAGTAGTCTTCTCTGTTCTATGAATAATGAGAGAACAAACAACTGAAGCGAACATCTCTCTCAAAGCCATCTCAGCAAAATATAAAAGAACAGTAAATCAAACAACAAGAGAGTGTTGGAGGGAAAAAAACAACAGAAAACCTGAATTTTGATAGGGATGGAAACAAACTATGGAAACTAGTGAAAGCCATGAACAATGAAGGACCTAGAAACAAACAAATAACAATTAAACAAGGAAATGCCTTGCTTACAGGAAAAAAGGATGCAAATGCGCTAATGGAACACTATGCCAGTGCAAACCACATTGATATTACAACCGAACAGAAGAAAGCAATCAAAGACAAACAGATACATCATAGTAATACAGAGACAGCAGCAGAATATATGATGGCAAATCTAACAATGAAAGAAATGGAACAGGCAATGAATACCCTAAAAAAGAAGACCAGGAAAGGATGGAATCACAAATGAAATGCTAATAGAACTAGGCACTAAGGCAAAAAAGAAACTACTAGCAGTCCTAAATTACAGCTGGAAGAGAGGAATAGTCCCACAGGCATGGAAGGAAGCTATACTAATACCAGTCCCAAAGAAAGGAAAAGACCTGGAAGAATCAAATGGATATCGACCTATCAGTCTACTTAGCTGTTTAGGAAAATTAATGGAACGCATTATCAATGGCAGGCTAACATGGCATCTGGAATAAAACAAACTCTTAACACCACACCAAGCAGGATTCAGAAAGTACAGATCCATTGAAGATCAAATAACCTATATAGCTCAGGAAATAGAGGATGCCTTCCAAGAGAAAAAACACACACTAGCGGTTTGGATAGATTTAGAAAAAGCATTTGATAAAGTATGGAAGGAAGGACTGAAAGTAAAACTGCAAAAAATGCATGTTTGTGGGAAATGTATAAATGGATCAGCCACTACCATGAGAACAGAACTGCCAGGACAAAAGTACAAGGACAAACCAGCAAAATGATGCTGTTGGAGCAAGGTATCCCCCAAGGAGTAGTTCTTTCACCAACATTATTCCTAACATATATAAATGACATCACAGAAAATTTTCCAGCCAGAGTACACACATCCTCCTTTGCAGATGACCTAGCCATATGGACATCTGAAGAATATATTAGTACAGCTAACAGCAGAATACAGCAAACCTTATTAGCGCTAGAGGACTGGTCAAATCATGGCTAGTGAAGATAAGTGAGGAGAAAACAACATGCACAGTGTTTTCCCTCTCAAATAAAACTCAGCAACCTAAGCTGGTATTGAAAAATATGGAAAAATATTGCGCCACGAAGAAAATTCAAACTATCTAGGAGTCACCTTTGATCGTCGCCTGACATGGAAGACACAGGTTGAGAAAAATCGAACAAGAGCAAGGCAAAGAATGGCAATCATGAAAAAGCTTGCTGGTACAACGTGGGTAGCAGATGAGAAAGTTCTCAAGAAGTTATATACTGGACGGGTGAGGCCAGTACTGGAATAGGGCATTGCAGCTTGGGCAACAGCAGCTAAGTCAAACTTTAACAAAATAAGTAGAGTCCAAAATCAAGGAATGCGAATCATAACTGGAAGCCTGAAGACAACGCCTATTAATGAACTAGAAAAGATCACTTGTTTACAACCAATAGAGTATAGAAGAGATAGTAGAGCCCAGCAACAAGCAGAAAAATTTAGAAGATTGACAGACCACCCTATGTATAACAGGTTTAATGGTTTTGGAAAGGGAAGACTGAAGCGTGGCAACTTTGTATAAACTGCAAAACGAAAGATTAGGGCAGATCCCGTACTTAACATATCAACAGTCAAACCCATTTATAATGCACACAAGTTTCCAGCTTGGAGACAGCAGCAACTGCCTGAGATGATAGAAAACATTCCAGGTATTGAAAAAAAAAAAAAGAACACTCAGAATGAAACCGAAAGAAGGAATATAACCCTAAACTACATAAAAGAACATTACCCAAGCAACAATTGGACCCATGCATATACAGATGGATCAGCCAAAAATTCATTAGAAAATGGAGGAGGAGGAATTCTTTTAAATTTAAAAAAATGGAGTGAAAAAACAGTCAGTGGCAACTGGGAAATTTTCAAGTAACTTCAAAGCAGAGGTAGAAGCTATGAAAACTGCAGCAGAAATGCTCTTGATGAAGGAAAATAAAGAGAAGCAAATAGCTATTTTCACAGATGCAAAGTCAGCAGTCTCAATACTGAAGAGCAAAAACAGCACAGAACTAACTGACCTAAGAGCAGCACTCCATGGTCTATGCCAGAAATCCAAAAAAGTTGTAATACAGTGGATCCCATCACATTGCAGTATACCTGGAAATGAAGAGGCTGACAGATTAGCAAAAGAGGGTGGACGACTACCACAGCCTGACACAGACATAACCTATAATGAGGCAAAGAGGTTTATAAAAAGCACTTATAGAACCAAATGGGAATCAGAGCATCCAGGCTACCAGAAGGATGACGCATATTACAAACTCGACCGAAGAGAACAAGTAGCAATCTTCAGACTCCGCACAGGACATAACAGGCTGAAATACCACTTGTGCAATAAACTAAAGATAGGAGATACCGATGAATGTAATTGTGGAACTGGTAAAATGACAGCTAAACATTTGCTACAGGAGTGCCCAATATATGCAGAACAGAGAAAGATATTTTGGCCCACACCTGCTTCATTTGAGGACAAGCTCTATGGAGATATCAACAAGCTCAAGTTGACTGCATGCAGCTTACCTTAACTACATTCAGGTTGACATTTAAAGGTGCATGAAGAAGTATTTAGACTGCCACACTTCATACTACAGGTATGTCAGTTACAAAAGCGTCCCAGAGTCATGAAATGGAATATTGCTTGGATAGCAAATCCATTACGTGGAATGTCTGAATCAAAAGCCCACTGTGTGGGCTTCATAAAAGGTGGAAAAGTGTCCTAGTGGCACGAAATGGAATATTGCTTGGATAGCAAATCCATTACTTGGAAAGTCCGAATAAAAAGCCCACTGTGTGGGATTTATAAAAGGTGGAAAAGTGTCCTAGTAGCACGAAATGGAATATTGCTTGAATAGCAAATCCATTACGTGGAAAGTCCGAATCAAAAGCCCACTGTGTGGCCTTCATAAAAAGTGGAAAAGTATCCTAGTTGCACGAAATGGAATATTGCTTGGATAGCAAATCCATTACATGGAAAGTCCGAATCGAAAGCTCACTGTATGGATGTCATCTGCAGACTGCATACCTCTGGTTTCCGGAAGAACAGCCTATGGTGAACGGAAGGCCCAATATACGGAAGTGAGGCTAAGCAGCCATGTGCAGGACGTGACGATTCCTTGGGTGAGCCCAGTACCAGAGCGCTGTGCCAGCAAGGCCATAGGATCAGGTAGTTGTCACAGCCTCACATTATCCACATTATCCGGTAAACTAACATTAGTTAATAGATATTAGCCAAGGGCTACAACTCCCGCCCAAGGGAAAGAAGTAAGACCCTCGAAGGCCAGAGTATTCCAGAACCTTCTCGAAGGACTGGTCAGTGAGTCCACTGTCCCGTGGACACTGATGTGGCCCGCCTATTGCGGGGTCCACGAGGAACTCGAACAGAGTTACCACCCGTGTCGGATGGCGACACGTGTGGATCGGCAGAGAGAGAGAGACGGGACATCGAAGAGGCAACAGGGCCTGCCTTAGAGGGACTCAATAGTTTAGACCCATGTGTATTTGGGGTTCATAGACATATGCTAGATAGTTTGCTTAGAATGTTTGATGATGTTAAACTGTGTGATGATGTTAAACCTCTGTGATATGCAACTCAGTGCGGGCTTGTTAAACCCACTGCGCCAACGCACTGTATATTGAAATACAATAAATGTTAGATATTATATTCAACGGAGTTATTGTTGCCTGTGTGAGCCCGAGCTCAGATACCGAGACATCCAACACGCTGACAGGCTTTTGGGGGCTAGGCTCCGGTTTTGGCATAAGCTTTACATATAGACGGCTATTGATTGCCAAGTAAAATAGTAAATTAATCATATCAAATTGATGTTTGAAGAAATTTAACAAATTTGCATCTATCTAGTGATCAACTAGTATTAATATGAGTCCCTCTGCAGCTAGTCTCTCAATGATGTTAATACTATAAACTATTTTGACATGACTGTGACATTTTTTGACTGTTACTAATGTTTTCTCATTCTACGAGCAGATTGTTCCGCGAATTGTGTGGTGTGTAACCTATGTAAACTATCCAACAGTGGCGAGAGTACAAGACAACATTCACAAGTTCTGGGAATATAAGATAAGTTTCATATCATGCCCATTGCAACCCTAAGCGGTACTTATCACCATCCATCCATGTATCATTTTGCTTTACAGTGATTTGTATGTATATTCATGACCTTGTAACCAACATAACTTTGCATTTGTATTTGCGCATGTAATAATTAAGGGAGATAACTAAATTTTCTACTCCCCAACATTTTTCTAAGGGATTTAACTTCAGTAAAATTACCAACAAGTAAAAGACAAGATGTCTACTTTAGAAAAAATTTATTGAGCAAGGTATAAAATTAGGTTATAAAGAAGAGAAACTGTCAGAATGGGCACAGAAGACGCACGCAGAGAACATTGTCCGTGAAGAAAGAGCGATAGAACGAGAAGAAAAACAAAGGCAAGTGCATGCAGAAGAAAAGAAAATGCAAATGCAGGCAGAAGAAAAGAAAATGCAAATGGAGGCAGAAGGGAAAAAGATGCAATCAGAAGAGAAAAGGATGCAGATGCAACTGCAGGCTCAAGAGAAACAAATGGAGCTTGAGGCGGCGGCCAAATTAGCCCAATTGAATGCCGATACACAAATAAAACTAAAGCAGATGGAAATCGATTCCAACGTAGAAATATCTGTAAATAAATTAAGAAGCAAAGAGGAAGAACAGAAATATAACAAGTATAAAGGCCTCGTCAAGGCATTCTGCTCAGGAGATTCCATCAGTGCATACCTGGAAAATTTTGAGTGTCTAATGTCCTACCATAAGATCATAAAATCAGATTGGTCATTTATTTTAATGAGAAACTTAGCTCTGGAACCTTTGAAAGTAATAGAGACAGTGCCACAGGAAATGAGAAAAGATTATGATTACTTAAAGCAACGCATTCTCCAACATTTCTCTTTAGATACTGCAGGTTACCAAAAACAGTTCGCTAAATTATCCCCTCAACCAAATCAAACCTTCATAGACTACGTGTCTACAGTTCAGGATGTGTGCACAAAGTGGATTAACTCAGCTAAAACTAACAACAGCCATGACAAACTAAAAGAACTCATTATTATTGACAAAATAGTTAGTACAATCCCCACATCTTTTGCTAAGTTTTTGAAACAAATGGATTGTAAGAGTATTCAGGATGTAGAGACAAAGGGGAACGCATTTTTCACAGCGAACAGAGATATTTTCCAATTAAACCTAAGTCAGAACGAAACAGCAGCAGTGGTAAACACTAGATACTCGAAACCAACTGAAAGCAAGTTTAAACCACGCTCAAATGTCAGGAAGCCAGTTAAGTGCCAATATTGTAGTTTGACTCACGAAGAATACGCTATGTGCGATAAATCGCCCAACTATCCACACCATCTCAAAATGATCGTGGAAAAGCAGAAGAACAAGAGAAATGCGTACCAGAGAGCGGTCAAATGCTATTTTTGCAGTAGCTTTGGGCACTACAGTCGCTTTTGTGATGGCCGAAAATTATTGAAACAGGCCAATGCTGCACTAGTTGAAAGTTCCTCAGAGGAAGATATTGAGTTACTGAATGAGTGTGACAATCAAAACGAAAGTTTGAGTGAGCTAGGAAATGCAGTGCACATTATTGACACCATTACAGACAGTAAGTGTAACACCTGTACGAAATTCCAACTTGACACAACATTACTATGTGGCCACACTATCCCTATTTCGAATGAAACGGCCAATGCTGCCTTATCTTCTACAGGCAAGCTAAATTTCTCAACAGGGTTTGTAAATAACAAAAAGTGCACATTAATTCGTGATTCCGGCGCAACGCTCTGTGGGATTAAGAAAACATTAATCAACGACAAAGACTATACACACAAACACGTAACTTGTCGCACATTCTCAGGCACTATAGAGAAATACCCCCTTGCTCTTGTCGAAATTCGAACACCGTTCATATCAGGACTAGTATTGTGCGCAGCCCTAGAAAATCCGGTCGCTGATATTATACTTGGGAACCTGCCCAACATACGACCTTGCTCTGAAAAGGAAATCAGAGATTGGGAGCGGAAAAACGGTATACAACACCCAAACAGCGATCCGAAAGAGAAACACCATTCATGCTTGTCTCAATCTGCCAAAAGAACAAGGGAGACAACCAATGGAGTAATTCAGAAAGAATTCACTGAGGTGTATGATGCAGGGGCGGTCGAATCTGTCAATGATACGACCAATTTAAAACCTCGAATTGAGGATGCTACCGATCTACCAAGTACCAAGCCTGTAGATGTGCAACAACACACACAACACACGAATGCAATAACACAACAGACAACTCACAAAACTCACACCGACCAACTGCAGGAGTCACTAGAAATTGTAGCACCAAACACTACCATCACTAATTTTGGAGATGAACAAAAATCAGATCCTACACTTTCTCCATATTTTAGGTTAGTAGGACTTAAACCAAAATTATCTAAGAACGCATCGTGGTCATTTACAGTAAAGAACAATGTGTTGACTAGATTATACACTAGAGATCAGACCACAATACAGCAAGTAGTGTTACCACAAGCACATCAAGAGAAAGTACTAAAGATAGCCCATGACTCACCTTTCGGAGGTCATATGGGGTACGAAAAGACTAGAGCTAGGGTCCTGACCCAATTTTATTGACCGAAATTTTGCCAAGACATAAAAACCTACTGTAGATCATGTGATATATGTCAGAAACTGGTGAAAAAGGGGAAAAACCCTACGACAGAAGTCCAATCAACCACAACTGCCTCGAGGCCATTCCATGTAAATATGTTAAAACCATACTATGCTAGACAGGACACTGACACGAGTGAACAAACGCAGCTAACTGATGACAGAAACGAAACGACAGTGACCCAACTGAGTGACATCTCGACAAACGAAGCATCGTTAACGACGCACTCTTACGACAACAAAGACGACGAAGACATATGTACATTACCGACAATATGTGATAACGACAGCGACGACCAATTTAATGACATATTGACAACGATTAATCTCGACGACGACGACAATGACATTGAGGACAATTTACAAACAGTAGCATCTGTGATAAATCAGACAGACGTAGACAATACTGAAATCCCAGTACCGATTATGAATGACGACGGTAGTATAAAGGACATACAAATCTCTGACACTCTGACACAACAGCAGCGACAAGACATTTTGACTCTCCTTAACGAGTATAAATCTATCTTCTCTAACAAACCTGGACGGACTGACAAAATAACACATTCAATTGTGTTGACAGATCTGACACCGGTCAAATGTAGACCATATTCTATTTCTCTGCATTATAGAGCAAATTTAGACAAAGAAATTTTAGATTTAGAGCAAAATAGAATAATTCAGAAATCTATGTCTCAATATTCTTCACCGATTGTCCTGGTGAAAAAGAAGGACCAAACAATCCGTTTGTGCATCGATTATAGAAAGTTAAATACAATAACCACAACAGATGCGGAGCCGATGAATAGCTGTGAAGACCTCATTTTGAACATGTCTCAATCATCCATATTTTCAAAGGTTGATTAAGCGAAAGGTTATTGGCAAGTACCACTACACCCTGCTTCTAGACATATAACAGCATTCGCAACACCTCTCGGTTTGTACGAATGGAGATATCTTCCATTTGGTCTGAAGAACGCTCCCGCCACATTTGTTAGGTTAACTAGATTGCTATTGCACGGAATTAAAGATGTCCAAGCTTATATTGATGATATATGCATTCATTCTTCTAATATGACTTCTCACTTACTTACACTCAAACAAGTCTTCGACCAAATCTTTCTTTTTGGACTTACTATCAAACCTTCCAAGGTTGAAATAGGCTATAAACAAATAGACTTCCTTGGTCATAGAATTTCTGAAGGCAAACTGCTGACAGATGAGAAAATTGTTTCGAAGATTCTCAATCTGGAAGTTCCTACCACAAAGAAACACATTAGAAGTTTATTAGGTCTTATAAACTATTATTCTAAGTTTATACCAAATTGGGCAGAACTTACATCAGTTTTTTCTAATATGTTGACAAAAGATCATCCATCAAAAGTTTGTAAAAGTACCAGCTTAGAGGATGCAATATGCAGATTGAAACGCATTTTTTCTAATCCACCAGTCTTACGATTACCAAACATAGATTTACCCTTTATTTTGACCACAGATTCGAGTGCTATCGCAATTGGAGGATGTTTAATGCAAGAAGTGGATGGAGTGAGACACCCAATTCTCTACGTAAGCCGTAAGCTGAAGAAAGCAGAGACCCGTTACTCTACAGTGGAATTGGAGGCATTAAGTCTATTATTTTGTATGCTCAGATTGTCTAAGTTCCTCTTGGGTGCCCACTTCGTTGTACTCACCGACAATTCGCCATTGTTGGTACTTAAGCAAGGTGTTCCCAAAAACCATCGTTTGCAAAGATGGTGTCTTCTTCTCCAAGATTTCGACTTCGAAATCCGCCATATCAGAGGCACTGATAACATTATAGCTGATATTTTATCGCGGCAGACGAATGCGCCAACAGAATAACATTTGGCATATTGACCATTCGCCATACCAGAAATTGTGATATTTTATCCCGTGGCATAGAACAGTGTAACTTTACACCTGCTAAAGAACTTTCAGTTAAAAGTAATAACACCCCAGTGAATAGGTTACTTATGACACCCACGAACATGAAGCGTTGATAGGATTTTGTTTGTTGAGAGCTATAATATCATTTACTAAAGCTCTAAGACCAATCCGAGCGAGAGACATTAACTGTGAAATGATTTCATCTAGTGAACTGACATTGATCACGAAAACATGAAGAACACTTATACTCGACATTGAGAACATTCCATACTTGCTGTGGCTAATAGACTTTGCAAACAGCCGAAATAGAACTACGTCAACGACAACACTCAAGAGACAGCCATACTAACTATTAACATTCATGGCACGACACGCTAACAACAGGAGGACAACGCGCACATCATCGTTGGATTTAGTTACTTAATTAATTAATTTAGTAGTGAATATGTATTATATTATTATGTATATAAAATGTGGTAACCTGTAATTTGTACATGTTCTACTATATTATTACAGGTATTTCCATTCATAGGTTAAATAACCTGCCTATGCCATTTTCTCTATGTAAATTATAAACCATTTTTGAGTCATCGCACAAAAAGTACGTATTATCTTAAAGGGAAAATATCGCCTATTCCGTTTTTTCTAACGGAAATAACACTTACCTCAACTTTAATTATATATTTTAACCAAATACTATTTTGAATGAAAGATGTGTGAATGGCAGTGTGAAAGAATTAAATGAGAGAGCGATATACTGAGCGGACAAATTGTACGCAAAACATATTTATTTTAATTTGTCTGCGTCTTTCATGTAAATTGTACCACTTGTCTAAATTGTTGATACATGTTTAGCAGTTAGTTTAGTACTCTTAGTTAGCAGTTAGGATACTACATCTAAGCACCACTGCTTGGAATGCCTGATCATGTATTGCACACATTGGAGTAATTCATGATTAAGGGTATCCCAACTCGTGACGCTTGGAGATAAGCCACACATGCAGCACACACTTTACACAAAACTCAAAACTGAACACTATCAATTAAAATGCAGTCACTTTATTAGAAGCAGCAACTTATTAGTCAACACACTAACAAGCCAACAGGGACACATGTAGTCAGATGGGGTAAAATAACAACGTAACCACATATTTAGCATTATACAACATACGAGAGTAAAAGTGTATTGAAATGCACACACAGAACAAGATTTGAAGATGTACTTAATTAGCCAAGACTTGTGTCTTGTTAATCCTCTTTAAAACAGAGGTTAATTATCTTGGTATCAGTGGGATACTATGAGAAGGACGGGTTGTAGACACAACTAGTAAACGTCACGTAACTTCGGTCAGATAAGCATTTTAAGGACACAGGAGAGAGAGAGAGAGAGATCTCTTCACCAAATCAGAGAAGTGATGTATGGGAGAATACATGAGTGTTGATGCCAGTATGTAAGTTACCAAGTTACTGTCCACCAAACTACATACACCGACTTTATGTGATTCTGTGACAGAATTAGTGCAGAACTAATTACCCTATAACAACCCATCAAATCAGGGGAGAGGGGGGACTCCTGTCACAGCCTCACATTATCCACATTATCCGGTAAACTAACATTAGTTAATAGATATTAGCCAAGGGCTACAACTCCCGCCCAAGGGAAAGAAGTAAGACCCTCGAAGGCCAGAGTATTCCAGAACATTCTCGAAGGACTGGTCAGTGAGTCCACTGTCCCGTGGACACTGATGTGGCCCGCCTATTGCGGGGTCCACGAGGAACTCGAACAGAGTTACCACCCGTGTCGGATGGCGACACGTGTGGATCGGCAGAGAGAGACGGGACATCGAAGAGGCAACAGGGCCTGCCTTAGAGGGACTCAATAGTTTAGACCCATGTGTATTTGGGGTTCATAGACATATGCTAGATAGTTTGCTTAGAATGTTTGATGATGTTAAACTGTGTGATGATGTTAAACCTCTGTGATATGCAACTCAGTGCGGGCTTGTTAAACCCACTGCGCCAACGCACTGTATATTGAAATACAATAAATGTTAGATATTATATTCAACGGAGTTATTGTTGCTTGTGTGAGCCCGAGCTCAGATACCTAGACATCCAACACGCTGACAGTAGTGGTAGTCATGAATGTACATGATTATGCTCTATGATGTTGATGGTGTGTCCTAATATGTCTACTGTGAGTGTGACAGTGAGTTAGAACAGAGGGCTTTCACCCAGTTGTTTGTTTTCATGCTCTCCCTCTTTGGTTGGTGAAAGGATCTACAACTTTTGAAGTTGAAAGACCAAGTGACCTCAGCCTTTGGCACGAAAGAAAATGCCTATTTGTAAGGCCGACGAAAATTTAAAGTTGTCTGTCCTTGTGTCCGAAGTGCTATTGGTCGTCATCACCACTTGCTTGGCATGACAGCCAGTAAAGTTCTTCATAATTATTCTAAGCTGAGTGAATGGTACAATATTTTTCATCTGTGAGAACGAAGTGGGACAGAAAGGACAATTTATCTATATAAACAATGTTGGGCTGGGTAGGCCAGAATCAAGCGGCTTGACATATAAGCAGACTCCACACTTTGATGGGTATTCACCCTGAAAATGATTGGGATATGAGAAAGACTGAGGACTATTATGAACTTTAGATATCTTGATCATGAAGTGTGAAGATGTGTTCGTTAACACCACCCATAGTGTATTGTGGGCCAAGTGAGAATTAGTTGAACAGTTCTTCTACTTTGAGCTGGCTCCAATGGAGGTAATACTTGTTCAGCACACACCCATAACATTTCAACCGTCTTGCTTTGCGTCAGTGGATGCATTGAGACATCCTGAAGCCCTCAAAGTGTAGTACTTCTTAAAGTGACCTAGTCTGGGCTGAGTCCCCAATCTTAATTGATGACCCTCTACATAATCGAGAAGTGTCCTGATACATACCTAGAACTGGAAGGAGGAGCTTCGACACACTGGGGTGAGAGGTTGCCTGACTCCAGACATACCAACACAAACTTAGGGACACTAGATGATGATATCCTTAGTCATACTACCTGACCGTTGGGCTGCCAGGTTCTTTCTGTAGACTATTCTATGGACTAGTTCCAGTTAGCATATGTATTATTTTGTTGTAAGGGTTGTGACGATGTTTAATACAACAGCTTTGTGTAATGTTTTGAACTCTTGTGTGGGTCTGGTCTTTGTCTAGAGAGAGGGTATAGTGATTAATTATATGGGATAGGTATCCAATATACTGTGGAGCCCTCTGAACCATAATCCCTGAACGGGCCAGAGAAGTCCCTGAATATTTAAGGTGGCATTTCGGCAGTCAACTCCACCCGTTCTGTTACACATAGTCATCTACACCGATGGGTCAGTGGTGAGAAACAGACGTAGTGGTTGGGGTTTCATTGCAAAGGCTAATGGACGAGTGTTGAAAAAGGAGAGTCTGGCATTTGACACTACGACCTCCGGCATGAGAATGGAAATGGAAGCAGTAACAGCGGCATTCCGTTGGTTAGAGGAGACTACTGCAACACACATTATTTTCATTACTGATTTAAAGAGTATGCTTAGTATCGTCGCTTCAGAAATCACAAATTGTGAGAATTGTATGGAAATATTGCTTTGGCCATGCGGGGGTGCGGGGGAAGGAACAGACTGATAGGATGGCAGGGAATGCACCTCTTAGTGGTAGATTACCTATGGACACGGGGGAGGTGGTCGTCCGCTTGTGTAACCAGGTGGAGAAGGCGGGGGAACAGACAGAGAACCCGTATGTAGAAAGAATGAAATTACTGGGGATCGGCAGGAGTTCTGGAAGAATATCAAAGCTGAGAGGAAAGACCAGGAGAACTTTAAATCAGATAGCGGCGGGAACGATTAGTAGTTGAACGCTTGGTGTTGAACGAGGGACGGAGCACATATGGGAATGTCCTGAGTGCAGTGATGTCGGTTCTTAACTCAACTCAATAACTCAACTATCTTTTCTTTTTTCTCCTCCCTCTCTTTATCCGTCTTTTCATTCGTATTCCTAATATCACCAATTGGAGCTTACCATCCATTGCTGTTTTCTCATCTGTCTCTAATTTTCTTTTCCGTGTGTTTATTCTCTCCCTTTATTTGTATTGTAGACTTCAAGAGAAAGGATTTTCATCTTATATTAAGTAATATTTCATTCATTAATCTTGATAAAAACACAATTGTTAGTTATACAAGATAATTAATTCCAATATTTGTTAATATCATATTGTAGCAGTTTTTCTGACTGAAGATCATATTTCAAAGGCAGGTATAACTGTTGCTAACCGACGATAACAGTTCATCAATTAGCATAATTGCAGACATTTAGTGATTTCAGTTATTCCTTACAACAAGCCTGATTGTAATCATCATTATGAAGTAAAATACCGGACCCATCATTGTCGTTTGTTGTTGTTGTTGTTGTTGTTGCTGTTGCTTATCTGTGAAGAATTAAAAATTAAACAAATGATAATTATTCCTCAACTGATATGTTATTTAACTTGGCCAAAACGCAACACATTTTTTGTATGATGAAAGAAGGACGAAATACAACTGAAAGCACAGAGACAACTGGTAAATTTGATGGGGAAAAGCAAGGGGAAGACAAACATATGACCTTGATGGCTTGACCACATGGCATACTTAGGACAGGAACGCAATCCTGAGCCGAGACTGAAGATAGTGTCAGATGACAATGACCTCTCACACTTATCGGTATGGCACATGATGATGATGACTATATGACGTTTTCCCATATCTAACACTTCCAGGTGAAACAAGGCGATATCAACGTTTGCAGTTAGTGGACTTGAACCATGTATGTTTAACAGCGTTCATTTTTTCAGCGCATCCTCTGAGTGCTAATCAATACGCATTGTTCCATTTTCTGTTTCTTTGATTTCTTCAGAAGTATCCCATTGTTCTACATTTCTTATTGATGCACATTAACACACTAATACTCTCCGACCAAATGATGTTTGTCCATCTCTTGCTGTTATCTGCTTACATGTATCGTTGTCTACCTCTTGCTCACTTGCTTTCATCCGTATCATTCAGCAAAGTTTTTTTTTAAATGTCCGTAATGTATTAGACAGTGTGCGGGAATGGCTTAGAATACGCCTCAGCTAAAGTGAGGTGTTGAAAATAAAATAAAAACGAAGAGCCAGACCAATAGATTACTCATTGTACGGTATGTGTGTGTGTGTGTGTGTTTTTACAGCCAAGAGCTGGCCATGTACCCTGAGCATGAGGGAACAATAAGAGAAAGCTGAAACTAGGCACCATTCAACGTTTGGTGTTGAACCCGCTACCTGGCCATCAGGAAGTTTAAGAGTGAGTACTCTTATCTATTTGGCCAAGATGACCTCCTGTACTGTTGTGAACCTTGACCTGGGTATATCCCAGAGTACCTCTGCGCAGGTGGGACGTGGAATTGGAACTCTGGATCCTACACTAGTCTCAGTCGGATGGATGCAAGCCCCTTTAAATGTCTACACGACCTGGACGTTCATGCACGGAACTTGAGAAATTAAACCCAAGTATTCTAAAGGATTAATTGAGCAACCAACCAAATCCAAACTGAAATGATTTGAATATTCAAAACAATGTATTCTCTTGGTGAATTTAAACACACAAAACACCACAAACAATAGGTTGCACGATTTATTGCCTGGCATGTTTCGCATGTTTCATGTTGTTTTGCAAGCATCTTGCATAGTGTTTGAAAATAAAGCGGGGTAACAGAAGCTAACATTCCAAGAATACCTGTGATTATGAGTTTAATTGTTTCAGCTAAACTATTATTCATTTATTCACCTCTTATGATATATACGAGTAACTCTGCAGTATGCATCTGACGAGATGCAACGAAATACGCCAGACATTAAATCGTGCAACATTATTGTTTCTGGCTTCTATGTTTAAGTTCTCAAAGATATTGTTTCATATGGTAGGGTGTTTTCAATTGGCAGTCGTTTATTCTAACTCCTAAAGAGATAAATGTGTCTGTGCTCACCCACTCATGGGCTTTTGGAACTGCGTGTGGTACAGAGTCCCAAGAATGCCCTGGTACCACCTGCCACAAAACGCCAATTTGAAGAACTATACCTGATACAGAGCACGGGAAGGATCAAGTAAAACCGGAGTGATGGTATCAAGAAAAACCTTAGATAAATGAGGACCATCTGACTCAGAGCACTAGAAAGAGCGCACAGAGGATCCTTCCATCTTCCTCTAACACGTCACTAAGATAAATGGAGGGAGAGAAGAAGAACTTGTAGTACAGGCTGAGAATAAGACACAGTAATAATATCTTTGGTGACTCGAGTACGAGCTAATAGACTCAGGCCGCAGTGATCGCAGCTTTCTGAGTCTAAATACTAGAAGTTGTATAACACCATAATTAATTAAATACTGTCACAATTTGCAGGAAAGCCAAACACGTGTAACTGGATATCATCTATATATGTGGTTTGGCGTCGCAGACAGCTGAGCATATACTCCAGGATTGCCCAAACTACAACATATCCAGGCGAACCTTCTGGCCTAGAGAGACAACAGTGGAAGATAAACTCTATGGACCGCTGAATGAACTAAAAAAGACTGTTGGATTCATACGAGAGACAACATTGCAGTTATAAGCATATTTCAGGCAAACGAAAGAAGAAGAAGATCTATATAAAATGCCATATAATAAGCAAAGCCGCGTTCTCCTGTATTTTTCTATGATGACGATATGTGCAGATGTTACCAGTACAATGCATACATCAAAAGTGAGGTATCGATCGGGCATGTGGTATATAACACAATTGCAAAGTAAAGTATGTGAAGCGCTCTTACATGCCACAATGCGTCTTGGGCATATGGTGAATAAAGTATACGAGGAGGGGTAGCCAGGGATAACCTCGTCACCTGTTCTTCCCAGACAATTCCATACAATATTGAAACTTTCCTGGTATCCATTGTAAAAGGTCTGGTCTGCTTGGTTGATCGCAGAGCTGCTCTGGTAGAAAACAAATCTAGCCTCATACTATAGACTGAACTCGGACCACTGTCTTTGTTTCAGGATCGTAATAATCATCTCATCATCATCATCATCATACACGTAGGTCATTTGCAGAACATCGCTCTGACCTAGGCACACTGAAAAGTGCAAAATGCATTGTCTCTATCAATTTGGAAACCGGCCACGTGATTGATAGGGATAATGCGTTTAGCGTGTTGTTTAACACACAAAATAGCCGCATGTTAAAGGCGACAGAAGCGATCACCATTAATCTGCATAAGCCAGTTTTGTGCAAACAGAAAGGCATGATAGTCAGTTTAAAATTACCGTGGTAGACAATGAAATTACTGTGCGAATATTTATATATTTCAGATTGAAGGATTTATCTAATTACTTCAGTTTATGTTGTGTGATTTCTGCAGTATGTACCTGACAAGATACAGCGAAATATGCCTTTAAATAAATCGTGCACCCCTGAAACAAATAAAGGGTTTCAAATACCCAGGAAGTATAATATCACAAAATGGCAAATCAGAAGACAAGATCGGGAATAGATGCAATAATTAAAACCAACTCATTGGACACATGGCACCAATACAAAAGAACAAACATGAATCAATAGTTAGTAAGAAAGCACTTTACAACACAATCTTCCTACCGATTCTATGCAACCAATGCCAAATCTGGACAATGACCCCCCCCCCCCCCCCCAAAAAAAAAAAAAAAAAAAAAAGAGGGAGAGAAAAGAAAAGAAAAGAAAAATCACAACAGCATAAATGAGATTCCTGAGAAGAATACTCAATGTATCAAGAAGAGAGAAAATCAGAAATGAAGAAATCAGGACTAAAGTGCAGCAGCGGTAGGTATTATTAGAAGGCAGCAAGTCAAATGGTTTGGCCATTGTCGTGTCCTCCTTTAAAGTGTCGTCCCTGGAGTGAGGAGATCCGACACCCACATTATAATATTTTTTTCCTCTCAATATTCTGGAGAATCCACCCGCTTCCGTCCAACACACTCCATCAGCCTATGGACACCTTTTCCTATCACTCTCACACTGTCGTACTATGCCCCCTTCTCATACTTCCCCAACGCAACATACTCAACAACTCTTGCTTCTAGAAATTAATAAAGATTAATTTATTAAAATAAAAGTGTAACGTGTATGAGACGTGTATGCGAAGAAAATGTGTGACGTGTTCTATAAAGTGTGTAGACTCTGTCTCTCAGACATCAACTCAGTCAGCTGATCACAGCAAAGATAGACCACAGCACGTTACGTCAGAACAAGTACGTCTCACCCGTTGCCGGAACCATCTTGCCGGATAATGCTTTGCCTCTGTAGACCTCTGGTAATCCAATTTCATGAACATCCGAAATAGACACCGGTGGTATTACCAGTTAATCATGGACCGGTTGCACTCTACATAATGTCCGTTCCTAACGTTCCTTAACAAACTGCACAAGTCTTTTGTAGTGTGTACGCAGTTAGTTAGTTAGTTAGTTAGTCGACAGATCATCCTCGTTGCACATCGAACCATTCAGTCCATAAGTGCTAATTTCTAATGTTAATTGTTGCTGTACTAACACTAGGTACTCTTAGCCGGTTCTCGGTTCGTTACTACTGTCTAATGCTGTGTGGTGCATCAGTATGCATCACTCTCTTTGATGAATCAATTTCCTTCTAGCGTAAGTTACGTTCTGTATGCAACTCTAGTGACTCTTGAACTGGTGTTCTTCCCTTTTGGATTTGATTTTTTCCCAAAAAACTTGTTGAGTTTCCTTGGATCTGGTAGGGAACCTAGGATAGAAACAACACATCTGGTGATAGTACTAGTCACTGATCCTTTCGGCTGAGTGTAAGCCTATCACCTTGCTTAATGATCTTTAGCTAACTAGAATTAGTCATAGAGCAGATTAGCTACCCACCTAGAGCCGAATCAGGCTATGACAAAGAAAAAAATCAGCAAACAGAATGCGGAACCCCGCCCACCAGGGACACCTACGGGAAGATCCCAATTATCCCTCATTACTCAATTCTCAACTAGTAAAGCTTATCAACACTTCACTAATCTATTCTTAACTAGCAGAGTTAATATCACTATTCTACTCTAACTAGTTTCCACTAACAGTGCTAATCATCACACTATAGTTTAACAAGGCCACAGTCTATATTAAGTAGAACTAATAGACTATATTGACTACCTTATGTAAAAACCGCCTCATTCCCGGGATGGCTACTACACTTTGCCATAACGGCACATGCTAGTTAATCTTAAATTAATCTAACACTGTAGAGCTCTCCCACAAACACGTCCATCATAATCCACGGTTCTTGGTCAACTCCCCCCTAGTTGATCCCAACTCGGGTTTATATGGCAAACTACCAAAGTTGGCCACGTGACGTTCTCCTTTATGCCCCCACACAGGTGGCACAGTGGCAGATCATCTCCTGTCAGGGATCCATCCTCCCTGGCTCCATTAATGTTAGATTTGTCATCACTGGTTGTGACATCCAAAACAATCTAGAGAGTTACTGTACAGTTCCAACAAAGAGTTTTTCCCAACACGCTGTCAATCTTCTCGATGTTCCGGAAACAAGACTTGACAGATGTACTGTTTCCTGTCTCTCGCTGCCAATTCCGGTTTGTCTCTGACTGTTGACAAACTGTCAAGCTTCTGTTCAGTGGTGACAATCCCAGCAGCCATTTCGCCTAATGTCCGGAACTATAACTGACAGACAGGGCTGTTCCATGTACTGAGCCGGGCAAGGCTATGTGATTCTAAATGTTTATAAACTGCCAACGCATTGTATCCCTTCCTTCTCACTCACCACCAAATGTGTTTATGGGCTGACACGATGTAACCTGTGCAGCTGTGTTTACTCTGTTAGTACGACTGTTGTGGCCTAGAAAATATACGCCAAGCAAACGTCGGTATTATTATCTGGTTAACTCATGGCGAGCTCGTGACATAGGCCCCCTCTTAAGAGAGTAGTCCATCTCACTCTTCTCCACCATGAGTTAAATCCAGATGATTCATTCCTCTTCTTCAGGAGCTGGGTGTCTTGACAAGAAATCCGCTCCAACATTCTCCTTCCCCGGAATGTACTCTACTGTGAAATTATATGGTTGAAGTAACAACGACCACCGCATCAAACGGGCGTTGAGCTTCTGAGAAGTAGCCAGGAACATCAGGGGCTGATGATCCGACTGGACCCGAAACTTAACTCCATACAAATATGGCTGAAATTTTTGCACTGCCCATACGAGGGACAAGCACTCTCTCTCGACGGTTGAATAATTCCTCTCCGCCTGTAGAAGTTTCTTACTTGCGTATGCTACAGGTCTCAAAACCGAAGCATCGTCTTTTCCTTCCTGTAACAAAGCGGCTCCAATTCCAATCGCACTCGCATCTGTTCTCAACACAAATTGTTTGGAAAGGTCAGGGAGCTGTAATACAGGTTTGCTGACCAAGGCCTCCTTTAACTGACTATAGGCATTCTCACATTCTGGTGTCCAAATGATTTGATCCGGTAATCCCTTTTTCAAGGTTTCCGTCAACGGAGCTCCCAGTTCCGTGAAATGTGGGATAAATTTGTGGTAGAACCCACACAACGAGAGAAAAGATCGCACATCCTTCTTCGTTTTTGGCCTTGGTGCATTTCTGATTTTCTCCAGGTTCTTCTCTTCTGGAACAATGTGTCCTGGAGTGATGGTGTGACCTAGAAATTCCAGAGTCTGGTAACCAATCATGCACTTGGTTGGACGAGCAGTAAGAGCTGCTTCCTTGAGCCTATTAAACACTCTCTCCAAGGATTGTAAGTGGTCATCCAAGCTGTCACTGGAAATCAGAATATCATCCATGAATGAGATGATGGATGGATCCTGTAACGGATCTAGTAAAGTCCTCATCATGCGTGTAAACACACTAGGTGCATTGCTGAGTCCAAAGGGCATGACCTTGAATTCGTAGTGTCCACTGGGTGTACTGAAAGCTAACAGTGGTCGAATCTCCGGTTTGACTGGTATCTGATAGTACCCCCGACTCAGATCCACCTTTGAAAAGTACCGAGCCTTATGGAGCCTAGCGAATAACTGAGTTGGATTCGGCAAAGGTTCCACCTGAAACTGTGTATGACTGTTCAGAAGTCGGTAATCTATACACAACCGGTGTTCTCCACTTGGTTTGCGTAACAAAACTACCCCCGCATTGTATGGGGATGTGGATGGTGCAATCACATCATCCTCCAGCAATTTGTGTATTTCCTCCTCCAGGGCCTTTTCTTTAGAGAATGGCACTGGGTAAACCTTTTGGCGAACAGGCTCCTGTGTGGTCAAAGTCATCTCGAACTCAACCAACCTCGTTCGTCCTGGTTTATCAGTCAGTATCTCCTTATGAGACTTGAGAACCTGGGTTATCCTTTCCCTCTCCTGGGAGGTCAGATCAGGGTTCACTTGCACATCCCTATAGGTTTCCTGGTGTACCAAGGGATATTCCCTGCCCTCGCTGGTTCCCACTTCTGTCTCCACTGCAACTGCCATTGCCATGAGGTGAGCTGCCTTGTCTCCGGGTCTCTCTTCGTATTTCCGCAAGAGATTGATATGGAAAATCTTCGACTTTCCCCGGATCCGGATCTGATAGTTGGTTCTGGAGATCACCCTTTCCACGGGAAATGGTCCTTGCCAACCCATCTCCAGTTTGTTGTTTCCCGTTGGGAGTAGCAACAAGACTTTATCTCCCACCTCTAGAGATCTTTCTTTAGACCTACGGTTGTAGTAAGCCGCATGTCTTTTCCTGGCCTTTTTCAAGTTTTGATTTGCCAGAGTCCATCCCTTGTGGAGTTTTTTCTTTCAGTTCCTCCACGTATTTGTAGGATGAGATCACGTCTTCTGACGTCCCCTCTTCAGTCCAACTCCTCAACATGGCTTCCAACGGTCCTTTGATTGGACGACCAAACAGCAACGTAGCGGGTGGTAGTCCTGTTGAGCCATGAGGAACTTCCCGATAGGCAAAGAGTGCTGCTGGGATATATTCATCCCACCTATCAGGTTTTTCCTGCGCTAGTTTCCTGAGCATTGTCATCAACGTGCCGTTGAAACGCTCTACTTGTCCATTGGCTTGAGGGTGGTAAGGGCTGGTATGTATGTGGTTAGAGTGAAACACCCTAAATACCTCCTCCATGAGTTTTCCACAAAACTGAGATCCATTGTCCGTCAGAATTTGATCCGGAAAGCCTAATCTGGTAAAGGCCTCCATCAGTGCGTCCGCCACTCTTTTCGAGTCAATCGTTGTCAACGGTATAGCTTCACCCCACATTGTACAGCAATCCACCATTGTGAGTATATACATGTTCCTCTTCCTAGTCCTGGGAAGTGGACCCACGATATCGATGGCTACCCTCTCGAAAGGAGAGTTCATGATGGGCATCTCACCCAACATCACCGGTGCTGTCCAGTGTTTCGGTGCCACCCTCTGGCACTCAGGGCATGACTTCACATACCGACGCACATCATCTGTCATTCCCGGCCAATAGTAGTGGCAGGAAATCCGCTGCATGGTGGCGGCAATACCCATGTGTCCACTAAAGGAGATGGTATGCCCCATATGAAGAATCTGGGACCTGTGAGCTTTCGGGACGACCAACTGACCGTATAGGTTGTCTCCCCTTCCTGCTCTCCTGTAGAGTATCCTATTCTTCATGTAGTACTGCCCCCGTCCTGGTGGATCAGCACTTTTCTGCAGCTTTTTGTAGCAAGGACGTAAAGTATCATCCTCACTCTGGGCAGTTCGTAGCTCCCCCGGCATTGGGTTAGTCACAATTGCGTCTGCCTCTTCCGTTTTCGTCTGAGAGCGAGTCTGCATTGCTCCCATATGGATTGGCTCCCTTGGCATTCCCAGAAAGACATACCGGCAACCTAGGATGACTGGAAAAATGGGATCGGTCAATACAGCGGCCTTGATGGTGCCGGTGACGTACCTTGACCGAATCTCCACATTAGCAATGGGCAACTTCATGGTTACAGCACTTTTCTGTGCAGGCTGTATATCCAATGTTTCACCTGTGAATTGTTCTGGATGTACCAGATCCGCAGAAATCACGGCCTCCCCGTCCAGTCCTGTGTCGTATAAACACTCCACTTGACGACCGTTAACCTCTACCAATTCCACTACAGGTGGTTTTTCCTGGTCTGGAGTCTCTTCCTCGGCCTCGACCTGTTCGGTGGGCTCCACCTTAGGTTTCCCGGGGCACACGACGTTGAGTGTCTCCTGACTTTCCCCTGCAGTCAATAGCATTGTGCGTATTCGACTGGCATTGGTTGCACCATTTCCCTGTCCTAGATTTTCTATTGCCAGACTTGAGTGAGCTCTCCTGGTGGCGAGCTTCCTTGTTGACCTTGGCATTTTCTGTGACAACCTCCTTGGAAGTCACTTGACATGCTGCGAAGTGAGGGTTCTTAGCCTTCGATTTGCAGTCCCTCGTATTGTGAGAGGGTGACTTACAAATTGAACACCACTTCTCCGACCACGGTCGTTTAGGTGTAGAGCTTGAAGTGCTCTTGCTTCCCTCCTTCTTCTTCTCTGAACTATCCTCTGATTTTTGCACATAAGGTTCCCACTTTTTTGTTCCTGAGTTTTTGGTTTTCTTCTTGTCATGTTTCTCTTGACTTTTGGTGTTGGTGGAAAGGTTTTCCCCTGCCTCCCCATGTACCTCGACGAACCGTTCTGCTAATTTAGTCACGAGGTCAATACGTTCCGCTCCTTGTTCTCCCAGGAACGTCCTGAGAGGTTTAGACATTTGCTTCTTCAGCTGGTCGACCACCATGAGCTCTTCCAGACTCTTATAGTCATGTGCGAACCCAGCCAAATCCATCCACTTGTGGAGATAAGATTTTAGACGCAAACTGTAGGCGGCAAACAACTCTCCCGGTTCTCGTTTCGCTGCTCGAAATTTTTTCCGGTAGGTATGTGACGTAACCTCGAATCGTTTCAGCAGAGCCGTCTTTAACTCGTCATAATTGTTCTCATGTCCTGGTGGCAGGCGAGAATAAACCTCGTATCCGGTCCCGCGTAAACTCTGGGATAGCTTAAGATTCCATTTGTTACGCTCCAGACCCATAGCAACCGACATAGCCTCGAAGCGTTGAAGGTACTGGTCAATCTTCTCTTTGTCCTCCTCGTAGACCGCCAAAGGAAACTTCATGGCATGGTACCCATGTCCACCTACTGGTGTTGAGCCTGGGATGGAGGAACTTCCAACTGCTCCCTCAGTTTCTCCATTAGATTGACTCTTCAACTCGAGTTCCCTCATCCGGTACTCGTGCTCCCTTTTCTGTGCTTCCTGGTCAGCTTCTAATTTCCTAGCTGCTTGTTCAGCTTCAAATTTCCTAGCTGCTTGCTCAGCTTCCAATTTCCTAGCTGCTTGGTCAGCTTCCAATTTCTTAGTTGCTTGCTCAGCTTCCAATTTCTTAGCTGCTTGCTCAGCTTCCAATTTCTTAGCTGCTTGTTCCAACTCCATCCTTCTCAATTCCAACTCGGCCTTTCGCTCTTCCCTTTCTGCTTGACGATACTCTCTCTCCACTTCCTGTATGTAATCCGTTAGAGCAGACCCCGCCAATCCCATGTCCTCCCCCTTTGCCTTTAATTCTGCTGTGCTAAGTTTAGGGGTGGCCATTATACAGAGAGGTAAGCTAGCAGGTCGAGTACAATATAACTACAAATTACTATACAGATATATGAACTAGTAATATAAATCTAGATATTACACACACAGCACCTTCACGCAGTGACAAGAGTAGAATCAGGACCACAGACCTATGCAGACGTGTGAAGTGTGAACAGGTAAAATGTTAGTCCTAACCCCTATCCACATTCACTCTAGCTGGATTCTCCAATATGATATCACCGTTTTATAACTAAGGATCCCGTGTCGAAAGACCCCGTTGTCAGAAGATCCCCCTGTCAAACGTTCCTGCTTGCAGGAGATCTCGCTGTCCAAGGATTCCGTTTATTAGAGATCCCGCTGTCCAAAGATCCCATTTACGAGAGATCCCGCTGTCCTAAGATCCCGGACGAGCCCCCAATAATGTCGTGTCCTCCTTTAAAGTGTCGTCCCTGGAGTGAGGAGATCCGACACCCACATTATAATATTTTTTTCCTCTCAATATTCTGGAGAATCCACCCGCTTCCGTCCAACACACTCCATCAGCTTATGGACACCTTTTCCTATCACTCTCACACTGTCGTACTATGCCCCCTTCTCATACTTCCCCAACGCAACATACTCAACAACTCTTGCTTCTAGAAATTAATAAAGATTAATTTATTAAAATAAAAGTGTAACGTGTATGAGACGTGTATGCGAAGAAAATGTGTGACGTGTTCTATAAAGTGTGTAGACTCTGTCTCTCAGACATCAACTCAGTCAGCTGATCACAGCAAAGATAGACCACAGCACGTTACGTCAGAACAAGTACGTCTCACCCGTTGCCGGAACCATCTTGCCGGATAATGCTTTGCCTCTGTAGACCTCTGGTAATCCAATTTCATGAACATCCGAAATAGACACCGGTGGTATTACCAGTTAATCATGGACCGGTTGCACTCTACATAATGTCCGTTCCTAACGTTCCTTAACAAACTGCACAAGTCTTTTGTAGTGTGTACGCAGTTAGTTAGTTAGTTAGTTAGTCGACAGATCATCCTCGTTGCACATCGAACCATTCAGTCCATAAGTGCTAATTTCTAATGTTAATTGTTGCTGTACTAACACTAGGTACTCTTAGCCGGTTCTCGGTTCGTTACTACTGTCTAATGCTGTGTGGTGCATCAGTATGCATCACTCTCTTTGATGAATCAATTTCCTTCTAGCGTAAGTTACGTTCTGTATGCAACTCTAGTGACTCTTGAACTGGTGTTCTTCAGAATGGGTTTTGGATTCTTTCCCAAAAACTTGTTGAGTTTCCTTGGATCTGGTAGGGAACCTAGGATAGAAACAACACATCTGGTGATAGTACTAGTCACTGATCCCTTCGGCTGAGTGTAAGCCTATCACCTTGCTTAATGATCTTTAGCTAACTAGACTTAGTCATAGAGCAGATTAGCTACCCACCTAGAGTCGAATCAGGCGATGACAAAGAAAAAATATCAGCAAACAGAATGCGGAACCCCGCCCACCAGGGACACCTACGGGAAGATCCCAATTATCCCTCATTACTCAATTCTCAACTAGTAAAGCTTATCAACACTTCACTAATCTATTCTTAACTCGCAGAGTTAATATCACTATTCTACTCTAACTAGTTTCCACTAACAGTGCTAATCATCACACTATAGTTTAACAAGGCCACAGTCTATATTAATTAGAACTAATTGACTATATTGACTACCTTATGCAAAACCGCCTCATTCCCGGGATGGCTACTACACTTTGCCATAACGGCACATGCTAGTTAATCTTAAATTAATCTAACACTGTAGAGCTCTCCCACAAACACGTCCATCATAATCCACGGTTTTTGGTCAACTCCCCCCTAGTTGATCCCAACTCGGGTTTATATGGCAAACTACCAAAGTTGGCCACGTGACGTTCTCCTTTATGCCCCCACACAGGTGGCACAGTGGCAGATCATCTCCTGTCAGGGATCCATCCTCCCTGGCTCCATTAATGTTAGATTTGTCATCACTGGTTGTGACATCCAAAACAATCTAGAGAGTTACTGTACAGTTCCAACAAAGAGTTTTTCCCAACACGCTGTCAATCTTCTCGATGTTCCGGAAACAAGACTTGACAGATGTACTGTTTCCTGTCTCTCGCTGCCAATTCCGGTTTGTCTCTGACTGTTGACAAACTGTCAAGCTTCTGTTCAGTGGTGACAATCCCAGCAGCCATTTCGCCTGATGTCCGGAACTATAACTGACAGACAGGGCTGTTCCATGTACTGAGCCGGGCAAGGCTATGTGATTCTAAATGTTTATAAACTGCCAACGCATTGTATCCCTTCCTTCTCACTCACCACCAAATGTGTTTATGGGCTGACACGATGTAACCTGTGCAGCTGTGTTTACTCTGTTAGTACGACTGTTGTGGCCTAGAAAATATACGCCAAGCAAACGTCGGTATTATTATCTGGTTAACTCATGGCGAGCTCGTGACAGCCATGCAACTAAGTTATCAACTAACAGCATACCACAAGCAATTATGTACAGAACAGATGGAAGCAGCGGAAGAGGCCGACCACGTAAACAATGGTCAGAGGAAATAGCAGAGTACATTGGAATATCGATACATAGAGCCCTTAAGCGGGCAGTTTCCCTCTCTTTATACTTAACTTCGACACCACAAGGTACAAGAGGAACATGATGAGATTAGATGAGATAAATCGTGCAATCTATTGTTTGTGTCATCGTTATTCAAAATCTGTAGTTATTGATGAAAAAGCTCTTAAATATTAGTTAGTTAGTTAGTTAGTTGCAGTTCCAACTTCACAGCAATGGGTCGTCCCCATTATGCTCCGTTCCTGTGCCAGTGAATATCACACAAAACGCTCCCCACTGCCCAATGTGAAAAGTGGAAAAGACAGGAGTCTCGACAAACAACAGCCTGCACAGATACACTGTGCATAATGCCGCCGCCAGAATGTCAACACACCAGTCCCCCACGAAACACCTAATTCATCTCTGATGGAATCGGCAGTCATTTTCCTATCTGGATGTTTTCTAGATGTTCACCCACACAGTCCACGAAAATACAGTTCATCACAGACGGCAGTGGCAGTCAACCAGAAGCCCAGCAGCCACGCATTTCTGCATAAGGCAAAAACATGTCAACTCTGGGACATAGCCACCTGCCATCGCTCCGAACATGCAGTCACGTTCCAAAAAAAAAAAAAAAAAAAACAAACTTGGGCAGATTCAAAAGCACTTCACACGAAACCCACAGCTCACAGTGTCGCGCCACGCACTCACTCAGTAGCAGGGCGACGGAACCATAAAGCCTCATTAGTCGCCTCTTACGACATGCGTGGTAGGCTACAGTGTTACCCAGTGTTCTTAAATATTAATGTAAGCGTATAAATAAAATGTATAATGCTTTATCCGGTTTCACAGTGCGAGTTACTGTTACTACGAGGAGTCAAAAATTAAAGAATAGAAAATGTAGTTATAATTTAGTAAGTTAAACTACATTACACATACAACAGTCTAATTGGCTAGCATACTTGTTCCTTCAATAGCATCAGTGTGAATGATTTGTCACAGTTCAGATCGCCTACAATACGGATGTTATGGCCGACGTGCGGGTTTCTGATTGGCTGCTGGTTGACTAATATGCGCCAACATATCTTTTTTTGCTGTTTTGTTTTTGCATATCCTTTACAGGACATCGCTGTCAACACCAGCATCTTTCAGCTGTATGTTGATTTTTTTGGAAAGATTACGCTCAGTAGTTTGCCATTGCTTTCTGAGCGGCCGGCTCACATTCCCCGTAAGTTATCGATGCGATTCGAACCACTGCTGATTCTCACCGTCATCACGTTACCCACGAGAGTATACGCGATTACGGAGAAAAGTCGCTAACCTCTAAGCCACGAAACCGGCGCTGTAACAGTACAGATCAACGATTAAGTCCTGAAGTGTTTCTTATAAACTGGTTTATTGGTTGATAACATTATACAGAGACCTTTCTAACATGATGTTCTCTTGTCTCCGTTCAGGTTGTAACTACCCAACTCCCAGCTACGTCACGACTTGAGCATCCTTCTCGCTATTCTATATTGATGCTCAAGCGTGCTGTAGACTTGCACACCAAGCTAATACTAATAATACCCTCATTCTGCTACACCTCCCTATGTTTTAAAAAGACTTTTCTTCTTCAAAAGTCTTTACTCCTAACCCCTTTTATCCTACATCTTCTCTCCTTACCTCCCATAATTTCTCTAAGCCGCCCCAAACTAACTCTATTTTAGGCAAATATTCTATTTTGTAACCACTATGAACTTCTTCTTCGTTCTTGACTCTTCAAACATAACACACATTAATTACATACCCTCAATAACATTTAAATCTCAACTTTATACAATACATCATAACACATATGGTTACCTTTTGAAAATAAACACTCCTTCTTCTCTTCATAAGCAATCCGCTTAAAATTTCAAACGCTGTACTCTTCTGATACCAACTCCCTATTGTCATCACCAACATTACTTACTAATTCTCTACTTTCAACCAACCTGAGAACACTCGCACATGATAGAAAGACAAGGAATCGGTGCGCACCGGAGATTCAAAGAAGTAGAACTCTTTCTAAAAAAAAAACCACACTTAGCTAAATCACACACACCTTTACTCCCCTATGTCATTTGAGACTTTATGTAATAAAGTCTAAAACAATTATCTCTTCTACAGTACCACTTATTATGGTAACAGTTTACGCTGCTATCTACAGCATCAAGTACCAACCATCAAAAATATTATTCACTCCCAAATGTCTATATATTACAGACAGTACACAATTACCAAGGTCTATCATCCCTCTAGACCTCTTCCAACTTTATACACATCACCTCACATAACTAATCTTCTCTCATACCTCACTCAGAATTCTCTCTTAATCTCGCCGAAGATTTCAGCGACCCCTTAATGTCCCTTTATTATGGCCATATCTACTAAAACATCTACTTGTGCCGTTATCAACAGCAACACCATACTCATGTCTGTGACTGCTTCCAATCAACATTATTCTATTATAGTCCATATATCACGGACCCTCAAAAACCCCATGTCTTTTGTCTCCACAGTGACAATGTTCATTTCTCATTAACACACTTACAACCCTTTACTATTGTACTGCTATCCACAGTATCTAATCATTCTTCGGAGTCAAACATGGAT
The DNA here is from genome assembly GCA_963921405.1 of Cepaea hortensis. NCBI lineage: Eukaryota > Metazoa > Mollusca > Gastropoda > Stylommatophora > Helicidae > Cepaea > Cepaea hortensis. The sequence goes on along the minus strand of OY992877.1, from coordinate 160,002,017 downwards.
TCAATTCATGTTTTGTTAATTGCCTGGCGTAGCACGTTACCCACTTCTTCTTCTATAAACCAGCAATCTCGTGTCTCTTATGAAAGTACACCATGGCTCTTCTGACCCCATGGAAACTATGTTCTAAACTTTCCCCTCATTTACCCCACTGCTATATACGTTATTCACTTTAATCTTTTCTTCCCAAATATGGCGTCCAATCCATATATCTTCAATTAATGCTCACTTAAATTCCCCAATTCCCCATAACCATTTTACTTGTGTAGTAACCCCGTCACTTAAGTATGGCCTATGTTTCCACAACTTCTCAACGCTGATTTTCACAGCAATCTTGCTAGTAGAATATACTCATAAACTTGTTATTCACAAAGAGAATGTGTCTCTCTTCTAGTCCACAGTAGTTTATTACTATTTTCTGAACGAAGGGTTGTAAATAAAGCCCCATGTATTTTCTTTATTCTAGACAAAACCATGTAAATTAAACATAACTTAATTAATTACTATTTAACATACAAAACAGCGAAATAAAATCACAACAGGATATCATACCCCCCCCCCCCCCAAGTTTTTTTTACATCATTTATGTTTCCCCTCATATCAATTAAAGGTATTAACTCATTCAAAGAAAAACATATATTAAAATAATACAACATACATCCTAATCTATTGTTACCTAATACTACTGGTCTCTTTTACGGACCAGTAGTTTGTACGCAAAAGGCTAAAAACACAATAATCCTATTCTAAAATCAAATAGTAACAATCATTTTACAAAACCAAGTCAATCAAAAAAATAATATAACATACTATACATATTCAACCAACATTGGTCTCTTATACTAACCAATGAAATACATATCTATTCCCACAAGTCATGCCTATTCCGTTAACAGATAAAACAAAACAACTCAATGCCAAGCATTAACCTCAAAATCTCTCTCTCTCTCTCTCTCTCTCTCTCTCTCTCTCTCTCTCTATATATATATATATATATATATATATATATATATATATATATATATATATATATATATATCTGTTATCTACAGACCAATTCTTAACTTAGAACAATATCTGTTCTCTCAACAAAAGTCATTAATTAATCAATGACCGTCAATCATTGATTCTCTCCCCTCACAATATTCTATCTTTTACCAGACTAACTCCTAACACATCTCACAATATCTGGAATATCACCCTAACCAACCGCTGTAAACTGCAGCTCAAATCACTTCACTTACTACTATTGTGGCGGCTATCCCAGCACACTACAACTCATTTCTCTACTAAAGGAAACCGTACTTCGACACACTAATTGTTTCCCTTGGATTTGTTCCAAGTATTACTACAACTAGTTAATCATTATTACCGTTAACTACGGTATCTCCACCCTCCTACGTCCAACAAAACTTTGTCTATTTACTATAGACCTCTCACCAATACATCTAACTACTGTACCAACAACTAATTCTACTTTTAAGTCTCTCGTCTATCCGACGCAAGTAATATTTCATTCTCCTGCATCAGTACTTTCTTAACATCTCACCACAACTACTCTAAGCTATCCTCAGGTCTCTCCTAGCGTTCTTGCACCGCGACGATACTAGTCACACTTATCGGAACAAGTTCTCCAACATTCATTTATCTAATCTTGTTTACCTCAGTATCTTTCACTCCTCTTCCTATTTATCGGGATTCTTTCAGAACAGCAACCCACACCACTTATAACTGACAACGGACCTCCCTTTCCTCATTTCTCAGTATCAGGCATTCATACTTCAACCTGTCCCTGTCAAGAATACTAAACATATTTTATATATCTCTTTTACACACTAACCAGCACTATCAACGATCTCTCAAAACAACCCTCATTCCGCTGAGCCACTAACCTCGTAACTATCATTCTATACTTCTCCACACAACAACTTTCTCAGATTTAATCAGCTCTTCTTTCTCCGCAAGCATGACGTAATTACTTCATCCCCCTCACCAAGAACTCGTATTCTTCAAGCATCAACTTCTACAGTCTTTTACTCTTAATACTCTCGCGCTCAACTGACTATTTTACACATGATACTCAATTTCTCCTCAATCTATATCTCCTCATCAGACACTCTCGGTTCAGCTGTCAACAATACTATACTTACTTCTCAAACTACCAAGCGAAACTATCTCAGACATCATGTCATAGCTCTGAGTCGAACCATTTCTAGTACGAACATTCATACTCTACTTTAATCGCTCTAGTTATACATCACTCAACGTGATTAACTCTCTGTATCTATCCATTCCGGACAAGGAACATTTCAACTTCTACCTTGTTTACTCTCCCTACACCGCAACCAAATACAAGAATATCAGTTTTCATGACTCTCTATCCTCAACAACACTATTGCCTACTCTGTACCATGTGATGCTACACCAAAAAAATTCATCTACCTATTTTAGACAGCCCATATATATTTGCTCAAACCGCAATTCCTCTCATAATCCAAAACAATGCCATATGTCCTTCGTCACCCAAAGAATTTTAACAGCCATAAAGCGCATCCAAGCCAAATATTTCATTGTCTCTTAATACATTAGTACGTCTTTTTTCAATTATGTCATCTTCACTATCTGTTGTTACCCTGTTGTTAAAGTACTCAGGTCTTAAGGTCATATATTCTTCTAATTTTCTTAAGTCACTTTCTGTCGTCGAGTAATTTTCTGCTATCTGTTTATTACTATTCTTCTTCTTAAATGCTTTCTTTCTATTTCCTTTATTTGCGTCGGTCTGCTCACTGTTTCCTGTCAACCTTACATAACGTTTATATTTCCCCATCTCATCTTCAGATGACACACTAATAATAGTTCCCTCATCAGATTCATAGTAGTAGTTTACTGCAGACACGTCGATCCTATTCCCATAGTCGGCTTTAGAACGTCTGACTTTCTTTTTACTTTTATTCCTCATGCTCCGGTTCTGTACAACTCCCATATCTTTGTCTGAAATATTCTCTCCATAGCCTGAACTCTCACACTTAATATTCCTACACCAGTTAGGTATTAAGTTAATGTCTATACCTGAGGAACTTGACATCTCAGTTGTACCTTTATTGACCATCAGACTGTTTATATTTCTTTCTTCAATACTTTTCCTCTTTGGTTTCTTTTGTTTATCTTTCTTAATTTCAACCGTGTCTCCCTTAGTCAAGTGAGTTGGTTTTAACTGAGTCTCTACCAACTCGGTTTGACTTCTCTTTGTTATCTTGCTGGCTGGTTGTACCTGGACTTTTTCCTCTATTGTATCAATCTGTGTTTGTGTGTTCCGTTCTACCACTTCAATCATTTGTGTTTGAGTCTCTTGGTCTATTTTCTTCTTTTCTTGTCTAATAGTCAGATTCGCAACCAATTTAGTAGTTGAATTCTTACTTATATTTCCTACCCTGTTCTTTGACCCTGACCTCAAATACTGTTTCCGTCTTTGTTCAAACCAGTCGTCACGTTTTTTCCTAGCAGTCTTGCCATGGGATGGCCAATTCCATAACTTATTGGAAAAGTCTCTCTCAGGACCATTCTCGTATCTATAACAGCTATACCAATCTGACCTTTCACCATTCCGTCTGTTCTCGCCGTCTTTTACTCTATATACATCAGACCTTGGTTCGTCATAACCATATTGTCTTCTGTCTTTATTAAGTAATGGCTGTCTCCTGTTATTCTTTCCTACTCTATTGTAGTCTACCTTAAATCTATAAGGGTCTTGTCTAGTCGTTCTGTTCTGCAACGTTTCTACACAATTTTCTACCTCACTAACTGCCTCTTTTAATTCTCCCAACCATGTACTGATACGTTGTAATTCTACATGTAGGTAATTCATATTAACTCCTTTGTAATTTCTATCAAGCTTACAACAATATGTCTACTTCTTCCTCTGTATATTCCTTGGTACCTGAAAAAAAAACTCGTCCTGAGCTCAGCTGAAATAAGAATAAAAGAAGACTGTTTCTCTACTGTGCTGTGACGGTCTGCCTGTTGCCATATCCTGTTGTTTCTTTTGCTATGCTGAAATATTTTATTATAGATCTATACAATCAATTTCACATTTATAATCTAATTTTAAAGATATGATCGTATTTAACTTACTCAGTTCTTAATAATAATTGTTCAATCAGTCAATAGTATCTAAAATGGCATTTAAAGTTTAACCAATTACCATTATTTCTGCTCTTGATCGAAGAAAGATGGATTCACTTATGTCCGCTGAAAATTTTCTTGCCAGGTAGAACCCAATCGTTAGGAGTTTGTACTTGTTGAAATCATCTAGATGACGACGTAATTTCGGGTGAGCTTCTTCCTTCAACGTCTCAGGTTTCAGTATCTTCAGCCCCTGGGTGGGCCCCTACCAGATTTCTGGCTTCTTTTCACCCTGAACAGGGCACTTCAAGCGACGTCTTGAAAACGGCTCTCACGTGCAACAGAGCCCAAAAAGGATTAGCTAGCGGCTCTCATATGCAACGGAGCCCAGAGATAGTCTGACTGCGTCAAAAAGACATGGCCCAATCGATGAATGAATGAAGTATTTAGCTGCTGTCCTGATTGTCCATGGACAATATTCTTTTTCTATAACGATTCAGTTGCAAGAGAGCTCAAAAACTTATTAACGTTGTCCACAGATCTTAGATAATATTTGATTTGATGAAACGAGTTGTCCGAATTCATCACCATTCTGGAAAATTTTTGTTTTTTGATTCTAGATGATTAAGTCTTAAACTTTTTTTTTTTTTTTTTTTTTTTGGATTAACTTCTGCAAATTTGATTTGAGGCAAGGGCTAAACTTGATTGAGCTTTCGAAAAATTTTACTCACTTGAGACAACGACCAAACTGGATTGACCTTCAGAAAAATTCTTACTCACTTGAGACAACGACCAAACTGGATTGACCTTCAGAAAAATTCTTACTCACTTGAGACAACGCTGGCTTCTGAGTTCGCCCCAGGCGATCAAGGTTAAATTAAAGAAAATAACAGCTTCTTTGAAACATCTCCAGAAATATTGATGGTCAACAAGACACGATTGCAGGCATTTTCTCAAGGACGTGGCACGACTGACAGTCCTGTCTTTTCACGATGACTTGTGGCCGCGACAAACCATGAGCCGAATCCTGGTCAATGGCTCCATTAAGTACTCTTGTAACAGTACAGATCAACGATTAAGTCCTGAAGTGTTTCTTATAAACTGGTTTATTGGTTGATAACATTATACAGAGACCTTTCTAACATGATGTTCTCTTGTCTCCGTTCAGGTTGTAACTACCCAACTCCCAGCTACGTCACGACTTGAGCATCCTTCTCGATATTCTATATTGATGCTCAAGCGTGCTGTAGAATTGCACACCTAGCTAATACTAATAATACCCTCATTCTGCTACAGCGCGCCAACATATAGTCCTAGCATTTTTATTTTAATTTTATCTTAACCGCCTGAAAAATAATTGTTTCTATCTTTCACTGATGTGACATAATCACCAACCATCATTTTGCAGTGCGTCAACTTTTACACACCAGAACCAAAAAACGTTTTCAATTTTGCCGCATGAAAAGGAACGAACACAACTTGACACTCGAGATAGACAGATGCCGGCTAAATATGGAAATTACCGCGTCCACTACTAAAAAAAGTTATTGGAGGGAGCAGGTCATGTGACACAATTCTGACCTGCTCAAGCGTTCTTTTCTCAAAAAACCCGGCACTTCTTCAATTCAGGCCTGACAGACAGTCAGAGACCCAAAGTGACCTGTCTTTTCAAACAAATAACGGCAGTTTGATCGTATACTCGAGTGATGTTCTTGGTGGCAACCTGACCAGAAGAGGGAAGCAGAGAGAAGGGATGACCCACACACATGAGATGGAAGATAACCTCAGGCCTTGACCAGAGTAAGGGCAGTCTTTAGGGTAGCTTCACTGGCAAGAACTGAACCGGATCCATCAGTCAATGGACCCAGACTTGACCCATATCTACCACTGCGAGGTGACCTTTCTCCATGCTAACAAACACAATCCCTCACAGGAAAATGAATCAATTAATTAACTCAAGCCACACCTGATTAGAACAGCAAATCATTTAGAGATTCATAACACACTCATGATCATATTGATTATTATTTATTGATGGTTTGCAATTGGTACTTATTTGCATTTTCCCATTCATTAATATGTTTGATGAACAGATGCCAAAATGAGAAATGTATGCAAAGGCCAAAAGAAACAGGCCAATCAATAAATCACATCTACAGTAACTTAATCTTATATTCATTTATCAGTTCAAACAGTCTGTTAATTATCTGTTTATTTGTGTAAACAAGATGTCAATGTCTGCAATAGTTGTTAAATAATTTATTTAGCAAAGCAAACATAACTCAAAATGAAATAAATAAACAAAGGGAAAAGAGGAGACTCTACATCTTTTTACTGTTCCAGACCCATGCTACATTTCACCTGATTCATACTGAGGAAGTCTTTTCTTTCTGACATTTCACAGAATATCATGGGGGTTCGAGAGCTATTAGAATCCTGGTGAAGGGGCAGAGTCAAATCTATTGTTCACTGTTCTCATAAATAGGACCATTAACTCCTAGACAAATAATGCAACTGAGCCTGTAATACTTCAAGGGTCGTATTCTTGATTTATTTACATATTAGAAGAGGATAGGGCCCAGCTTCTTAAACTAGAATATGGGTAATGCACAACAGTGATCCCCAGTCCCTTCAGAATATACGACAACTGACAAGGGTCAATTATTAGTGTGTCTTATTAGCTAGTTAGTTAGTTAGTCGCTGTTCCAACTTCACGGCAAAGATGCATCCCGACAATGCTCCATTCCTGTGCCAGTGAATAACACACAAAATGCTCCTCACTGCCTCATGTGAAGAGTGGAACAGACAGGAGTCTCGACAAACCAAGAGCCCACATATGTATACTATGCATAAGGCCGCTGTCTTGTAAGTCTTCTATTGTCACTAAAAGTAATATCAAAAGTCAACATTATTTGTTGGCTTTTGGCACAGTTCACACATTCGATGGGCGAATTTGAACAATTTTCGATCTGGTATAATGACGTGTGTTATCTGCTGTGTGTGTGTGTGTGTGTGTGTGTGCGTGCGTGCGTGCGTGCGTGCGTGCGTGTGTGTGTGTGTATCAGGGCTGCGGAAGTTAACGATTAATTAATCGATTAATCGTTAATTTTCTTTAACGATTAATTTTTTTAACGATTAATCGAAAACCTTTCTCCCATCACTTATACAAATGAACCGGATGTCGAAAAATGTTCGGACATTTTAAACATAGTGCCGTAAACACAACCGAATTGCAAAATTGTACTGAGTCACTACTGTGTAAGCTGCAACAAGATGTACCAACAAGATGAAACAGTATGTTTATTATGCTACAGAGTCTTATACAGGCCAAAGAAGCATTAACTGTCTACATGTCAGATGAAAAGAAGCATGCATTGGTCCAAACTGTCAGATTCAGATTGGGAGAAGATTTCGAAATATGTCAAAGGTTTGGACTTATTCTGTCAGACCACGGTCCTGCTCCGCGGTCAAGATTATGTTTCATGTAACTGTGTATTGCCACTGCTATCATCGTTGACAAAGCATATGACTGTACACGATGATGATCCGAGCTACATAGCTAAATTTAAGACAGCACCTATTAATGACCTCAATGAACGTATAGCTAGATGACAAGTATTTAAATACTACAGAATGCAACAGCACTTGATCCACACTACAATTACCTGAAGTGTTTGTCTAAAGATGCAAGAGAACGTACTCTGGTCACGTATTGAACAACAAATAGCAGTTCATGTTCAAGATGAGCAAATGGAGACTGCTGCAACGAATGATACTGACATTGACAATGAAACTATATGTAAACCAAATGAAGAAAGTATTAAGCTAATTGAGTCTGAAATGGAGAAGAAAGATGCTGAATCGGTTGACCCTTTACAATGGTGGAAACTTAATAACATCGATACCCAAAATTGACATTCTTTGCCAAGACCATTCTGTGCATACCGGCTACCTCAGTTCCATGTGAACGATTGTTCAGCTCTGTTGGTTATATTGTTAATAAGACGCGCTTGTCACTTGAACCAAATACTGTCAACATACTCGTCTTTTTGCCGGTCTCCCTGGTCGAGGAGTTAGCAGCTTTCTCCAAACCCCGAATACTCTCGTGGTTGACGTGAGCGCACGAGAATTGGAAGCTGTTCGAGTAGCGCCAGTGACTTATGAGAGTATGGAGCCGGTCGCTCAGAAAGTCGCGGCGTGCTGATGAGCGTAATCTAGCCTAGGAATCAACATACAGCTGAAAGATGCTGATGTTGACCGCAATATCCTGAAACAGGATGGAAACGCGGAAAAAAATACTCGTCTGTTTGTATAGTGGTTATTAGATGACATATGAACAAGACAATCCAGTGTTATTTCGAAGTTTGACAAATACAACTATAATGTGAGTTATGTGACTATAAATGTTTTGCTTTAATCGAAATTAACGATTAATTAATTGTTAATTTTTCAAATGTTAATTATTAAATTTAAATTAATCTAAAATTATAAAACTATTAAATTTAAATTAATCTAATTAAGCCCTTATATATATATATATATATATATATATATATATATATATATATATATATATATATATATATATATATATATATATATATATATATATAATATATATATATATATATATATATATATATATATATATATATATATATATATATATATATATATGTTCTTCTTCTTCTTCAGAATTCCGAGCCATTGAGGTTCTTTGCTGCAGATACAAACCGTCTCCATTCGTCTCTCTGGTTGACCTTCTCTTGCCAGTCGCTGATTCCAAGTGCTTGTAGGTCTGTATGTATATTATCTCTCCACCGTCTTCTTGGTCTACCTCGGGGTCTACGGTCATTTATGTCCTGAGTGTAAGCGAGTTTTGTTTCCCTATTATCTTCCATTCTTTCTATATGCCCCAACCATTGCAGTCTATTAGCCTACATGATACCAATGATTAGCGGGGACTTAAAAAGATCATAAATGTCTTTGTTGCTTCTTCTTTTCCACTCTCCACTTTGTGTATCCCTAATGGGCCGAAAGATGCGTCTTACGACTTTGTTCTCAAAGGTTTGTAACAAGGCTTCGTCTCCTTTAGTTGTACTCCAGGTTTCAGAGCCATACAGCACAACTGGTCTGATCAGTGTTTTGTATATTGTGATCTTGGTGTTACGAGATAGCGCATTTGATTTTAGCAGATGTTGTAGTGCATAGTATATCTTATTTCCAGAGTTGATTCTAGCTTGTATTTCTTCCCTTATTATGTTGGAGCAGTTGAAGATTGTACCCAGGTATTTGCACGTTTCCGTTCTTTTAATGGTCATATTATCTATTTGTATGTGGACAGAGTTGTTAGCTGTTCCTTCTCTTGAAATTACCATATATTCTGTCTAATCCTGGTTGATAACCAGCCCCATTTGTTGAGCTGTTTCCTTTAAGTGAGTCAATATTTCCAATGTCTTTTGTTAATTTTCCCCTATGATATCTATATCATCTGCATAACCAAGCATTCTGGATGTTCCCCCAATAGCACATTTCTCCTTCCCCTTCCTTACAACTTTCTTTAGAGCCAGATTGAAAAGGAGCGGCGATAGTGCATCACCCTGTTTCAAGCCAGATGTTATTTGGAAAAGGCCTGATTTCATGCCTTTATATGTTACTATAGTATAGTATAGCATAGTCTGGTCATGTTGATTAACTTCCTTGGTATTCCAAATTCCTGCATATCATTCCATAGACTATTCCTAAGGACACTATCATAAGCCTTTTTAAAATCCACAGAAATGTTATGGAGATCTCTTTTATATTCTCAATGTTTCTCGGCTATTTGTCGTAAGATAAATATCTGATCTATTGTTGATCTGTTTTGTCTACAACCCGCCTGGTAGTCACCTAATATGCATTCTGAATATGGTTTTAGTCTATTTAGTAATACCGCGGATAGTATCTTATAGCTTGTGGACAGTAGTGATATCCCTCTATAATTTTTACATTGGAACTTGTCTCCTTTCTTAAAGATAGGTATCAATAATGACTCTTTCCAGTCATGGGGTAATACTTCAGTCCTCCAGATTTTTATTATTAGTTCGTATAACTTTAAATGTAATGCATGACCACCTGCGTTTATAAATTTAGCAGCAATTCCATCAGCCCCATTTGCCTTATTGTTTTTAAGTCGTGTTATTACATATAGGATTTCGTCAAAAACAGGTTCTTCAATTTGTGGTTCACACGTTAGAACCTCTTCCTGTGGGAAAGTGTTATTTGGAGCTTCATCCTTTAGTAATTCAACAAAGTATTCTTTCCATGTGTTACACATTTCCTAATTAGTATTTATCATATTCTCATTTTTGTATTTTAAACCATATGTGTTGTGTTGGTGCCTGTCGCATTTTGCGCACCTCATTACATTACAAAGTTGCACGCCACAGCTCTAAAACACACAGTTCTTCAAAGTGCCTACGCTATTCTGCATCGGAATGTCAGGAATGTTGTATCATGTCTAAAAATAGTAGTGTCACTCGATGACGGTTAGGTCAGGTGTTCAAATCTTATACATCTATTGGTCGACCTAGCCTTGGTAGCGTCTCACAAAGACTGCTGGGTCGGAAAGAGCGTAAGAACGCGCACATACAGTTTGATCTTCAGTGAAGCCGGGTGTGTTTTCTTAAAGAGTATCTTATACTTGTGTGTCCCTCGCCTGATTCAGTGCCAGAGTACCTCTAAAAGGGATATGTAACTGATATATGCGTCAGGTAAAGCTTTGTGTATGTGAGTTCTGTGTTTGAAGGTTCCTGCACGTAGCATATATTCTTCCATCTGGAGATAACCGCCAACGTCTATCCCTGTTCAGGCAATGGCTGATTCTGCCATCACTGTCTAGAAAATAACTAATCCCATCCTTATCTTCTGTTTCCAAAAGAAGTGCTGTACTGTACACTACATCTTAAGCTGTGAGAAGAGGCAAGTCTAAGCCCAGAATGCTATTCTCATCTAAAACCTTATAGCTTCTTCATTAATTCAGGACTGGTTTAGTAAAAGACATGTTATGACTTTTGTGGCGACCGCGGCCCTCTTTTATTTTAATCCACGGCCCATACTCAGCACACGAGAATGGGAGAAGGAGGTATGAATGGTTTCTTCCTCTTGTCTTTATACGTCCGTGGTGTGAAGAAAGATTGTGTTGCATGACTAATTAGCATTGATGACAGGTCCAGCGTTTTAAACTGCTGTGATATATTCGAACCGAGATGCAGAATGACCGTCACTGCATCTGGCACTCTGATCGAACTGAAGTCAGGCTAACAACCCAGTCCAGGCACTTCAGTGAACGAAGAGGAAGAAGATTTGTGTTAGAATGAGAGAATGAGCTGTACTTTGTCATCTCATCTCTCTATCTCTATGTATATATGTTGTTGTCAATGAATGAGAGGCGGTGTGAGATTATACAATGAGTACTTCACTTGCACTTTAATATTCATTCTATCCATGACAATAATTGTATCAACTTATGAATTAAAATATTCATTATATGCTTCTGCACATTATAGCTTCTGCCAACATGTGGAGTGTCATTATGTAAAATCACCTCCCTGTTTGGGAAAGCGAGTACAGGAGAATATTCATTATGTGTTTCCATACATTATTGCTGCTATCCAACATGTGTAATGTCAGTTTATAATAACACAACCCTGCTGGGAAAAGTAAGTAAAGGAAATACACATAATATGCTTTCATGCATTATCACTACTAACCAGCATGGGAAATATCATTAGTAATATTGCACCCCTGTCTGAAAAGTAAGTAAATGAAGATATGCTCTCATGCATCTTCACTTCTAACCAACATAGGATATATCACCACAGTGTTAGAAGAAGCAAGTAAAGGATATGACAGAGGAAGTAAAAAAGAATAAACATGAAGAATAAACAGGCTAACTTAACATCTGATGCAGCCCTGATTTGGTAATGTGAGTTTATAGGAATGATATGCCATCATCATCATCCTGTTCTGTACCATTGCAGTTCAGGATCAGATCTTGCTGTGTGCATACCTTCATGAACTCTCCATCACTCATCTACCAGCTTTATCAGTCTCTGTGTCTGTGTCCTTTGTGAGAACAACAGCCTAAACAGATCACTATGTACAAGAGCAAAAGCAGTAGTAGTAGCTTGCCAGATGAATTGACAGATGCCTGATACCAGTGCAAAGAAGAGACACTGTAGCTCTCAACTTGTAGGTACTTCCTTAATCTTCTAGTTTCTACCACTTCTATCTGTAGCCCTTTTCATTCTTGTCAACTGGAGAACCATCATCAGTTGAGCATATATAAACAGGATCACCATGTTTATTCACGTCAGGTGAGGAAGACTGTGTTCGCAGATTTATCGCAGATTTATGGCAGATTATCGCAGATTTATCACCGATCTATCGCAGATCATTGCAAATCTAGCGCAGATTACTTCAGATTACTGCAGATTATAGCAGATTATTGAAAAAACAAGTTGATAAGATCATATTAGATGGATGGACATACTGTTGAGTAGGGAATGGACTGAACCCGAACCAATGCCAATGATCAGCTGGAGAACAAATTAGGGATTCTTGCACTGCGTCAAGTGGACAGTTACCCCGAATCTGTTATTGGAAAACAATTCACAGAGGAGCTGCCAACCTAATAACTCCCAGAGAATCTAGTACTCAGTGTTATCTGGGTGTCCTTCTAAAAGCCAGCATGTCAGACCCAGAACAATCTCACTACCAACTCAATTGAATTGAACTAAACTGTACTCAATTGAACTTACCTAAACTTGAGAACCATTTCCACAGGCACATCACATTCAATAGACTGAGAACATTTAAATAATAACCTCAAGTCATATTTGTGTGTAGAGACTGTTTAATTTTACAAACATTACGAATCCATGGAAATTCCACCATCATCAATTATAATCCAGAGACATTATTAGGAAGAACATGTGGGTAGGCACAGTGACAATCTGAACTATTACAGGCCTAGATCCAATGAAGTTAAATGAACATTAACTAATTGGTGTGCTGAATTGTAATTTATGTTTCCGAGATGCACTACATGCTTTTATCTCCAAGCATATTTAGTAAATAAACTGAATTTTACTTTCATATTTTCTTTTGTCGGGTATATTGTGATGTAACAAAAACTTTTCTATGTGTTTAGTTAAAATTACTAAATCACATACTTGAAGAATTTGGAACGATAGGTGGCTGGGTAATCACGAATAGACAGCACAGTCCTGTTCTATTGTAAGCACCCTGGTTCCAAATTATTCATAAAGGAGAACTTAAAATCTTACAAATTTTTCTTGTAACTGTTTCACCTATAAGGGAAAATGGATACAAGTGGGCGACACTAGCTAAATAAGTAACTCCTTTTCTGGAAAGGCTAAGTTTGGAGGTAAATCTTCAATATACCTGGGAAAACCCTAGATTTCCTGAGCCAATATGGGGCACTTTGGCTTCCAAAGACCCATCCCCCCAGACGAAATTAGTCCCATCCTTGTAGCTTGACTTCATCACGGGGCAGGCCAAAGTGGGTATTGCATTCTCCTCCCAACATACCACAGTGCCCTCGTTTCATTGACTTCAGTTATTTAAAAAACTTTCTGGATTCGTTTTTCTGGTGATTGGTTTCCATATCTTTGATTATATTGCTCATATATTCTCGCTTCTTCTGCCGAATTATTTTTGTAGTCTCTTTACATTCAGTTCTATATTGCTCTTCATTTTGGATGTTGTTGATGTCATTTAGCCATAGCTGTCTGGCATTCTATTTCCTAATGACTGCTTCTTCACATTTTTGATTGAACCATATGTTCTTTCTATGCGTGGTTAACACACCGAGACATTCTTCTGCGGTAGTTTGAATTGTATTTTTGATGTTCAACCAAGTTTGGTCAACGCTTTCCTCCAACGGGTTTTGTAGAATTTCAAGTTTACATTTTATTTCATCTGCAAATTTCTCTTTGACTGTAATTTCTTGTAGTTTTTCTCTGTTGATGACAAATCCTGTTCCTAATTCATGATCATTTTGGGTGTTTCCTCCATATATTATAATCATTCCATTTTGCTCTAAAGTACCCTCTCCTGGCCACCTTATTTCTTGAATTGCTGTTATATCCAGTTAATATTCAACCAGCTCCCGGGTTAGTTCTTCGGCCGCTCCAGCTCGATATAGTGTCCGTACATTCCATGTTCCAAATCTCAAAAGTCCTTTAACGTTCCAAGGTCGTTGTCCAAATAAGTCAGTCCGAATTTGAGGCTCATGTATCTGTTTCGTAACAAAATAGGTTTTTACAAAAATGTTATTTTTCCATAGCCATTCGGGACTTATTAACTTACCCTTGTGTGTGTGTGATCCACTGTCGAATCTCGCGCAGCTGTGTTTCGTACGAGAGTATACGGGACTACGAACAACGTCTTTAACCCCTACACCAGGGAGACTGGCAAAATAGCTACTAGGTCTTGTTAAAAAGTATCGGTCCCTTGTACACGCTATAGAGCCCTATAGATATAATCTAGCACACAGTAGTGACTAATCAAAAAACAAACTAAAGTAATAGATTTGTGCATCTGTTTATTTCAGGTTTGTTGAAAAAGCCATACAATCAATTAACGCAAGTAAATTTTAGTTAATATGAATCATTATCATCCAGAGGCTAGTACTATATAGAACTTTGACCCCACAACAGTCTTTTGAAATCCCTCTTCATCATAAGCCATAGTGTATTCGCCTGATTGCGAGGGACGCTGGTAATAGGTAATAGGGGAAGCTAATAAACGGGCAAAATCAGACCAGTGGAAGTCTTATTAGTGGCAACTACTAGAAGTGGTAGCACGTGTATGGAGTACACTTTAGTTCAAAGCAAGCGAACACACAAAATAAGCCAGATTTGCTGTCATGTGTAAATTAGCTATAATTTATTTGACTGCTGTAATTTTCTAGGCACCTGTCATTGCTTTAGTTAATGGACGTGACAATACAAGTCCGTGACCGTTGCCATTGTGGATATATAGAGATCATCTGCCGACTGTCACGAACTAGACACCAAAACCAGCAACCATTTATCGATAGCTCTCAAGCTCAAGATCAATCAGCCAATATATCGATATTAGATTTGACACTAGACACCAAAACCAGCAACCATCTATCGATAACTCTCAAGCTCAAGATCAATCAGCCAATATATCGATATAAGATTTGACACTGATTTCTACACTTGTGTGTTTTAAAAACAAAACTAATTATAAAATAACTGTTAACATAATGTTGTGGGTGTCATCGCTCCTGTGTGCATAGTAATGTTTTCCCGTAGTGAATTTGAATAATGAAGACACAAGCCTATTTTGTGCAAACAGAAAGACATGATAGTCAATTTAAAATGACCATGGTAAACAACTGATATTACTGTGTGAACATGTGTATATTTCAGCTTGGACGATGAATCTAATTGTTTTACTCTACGTTCTGTGACATCTGCAGTAAGTACCTGACGAGATGTAGCGAAATGTGCCAGGCAATAAATCGTACTATATATGGTTTGTGTCTTCGCTATTCAAATTTTCAAACTATCGCATGACATTTCCCAAGCTTTCCATAAAGGGGATGCCGCCCAGTCCAATTGATGGGACTGTAGCAGTAATATGTGTATTCACAGGGGCACACATCTGTTTGTCTCCAGATTCCAGAAGGTCGTTCATTGCCATTTCCTCGAACATCGGCGTAGCACTTGTCATTCACTCTTCCTCCGCGGCTGCAGAATCCATGAAGACAACAGTCGAAAGGGCGACAGTCAGATGCTTGATTACATGACACAAACAGACTCCTTCGAGGACACGGGGCTACTGTTGTAGCTTCGACCAGCTGTAAAATACAATGTTTGTTTTTTATTACAGCTACTACCACTATTACTGCTACTACTACTACTACTGCTGCTACTACTACTGCTACACACTACTAAAAGTACTACTACTACTACTACTACTACTACTACTACTACTACTACTACTACTACTACTACTACTACTACTACTACTACTACTACTACTACTACTACTACTACTACTACTACTACTACTACTACTACTACTGCTGCTACTACTACTGCTACACACTACTAAAAGTACTACTACTACTACTACTACTACTACTACTACTACTACTACTACTACTACTACTACTACTACTACTACTACTATTACTACTACTATTATTATTACTGCTGCTGCTGCTACTACTACTACTACTACTACTACTACTACTACTACTACTACTACTACTACTACTACTACTACTACTACTACTACTACTACTACTACTACTACTACTATTACTACCGCCGCCGCCTCCGCCGCTGCTGCTGCTGCTGCTTCTACTACTAATACTACTACAGTATTATCCGGACTTTAAATTATACAAATGAAACATTTAAAATTGTATAAAATAAAGGTGGGTGCAAAAACATTCTTGAAACCGCTAGTTTATTCAAAATATTTAGGTCGATCGAAGTAATCTTCTCTGTTCTATGAATACATTGATACTTAAGAAGATATGTTTTTTATTGTTGAATGTTCAACTGAATTTGTCAGCATGAGATCGCATACTGATTACTGCCGTGACTTAAGTTCTCTCTCAAAAAGGATTGCCTACCTTAAATGTTTAGATTTTGCTAAGAGAGAGCTCGCGCGCACGCACGCGCGCGCGCGCGCGCACACACACACACACACACACACACACACAGACCCGGTTTCAAGATGGTGACGGACGGTCGTGTTGTTTTGTGATCGTAACTTTTTCGGGTAGGAGATGGATTTATTCATCTCTTGCGTGTAATTTGTGTGCCAGGATGTAAAACCAGGAGTTTCTACTGAAGATCTGCGCATCTTCTACGGAGTTTCGTGCATCGAGCGAAGCAATCCTTGAGTGAATTTTTCGCAGCGTGTGTGGTTTCTGTGGTTTTCGGTTTTTCAACATGGCGGAACAACGTGTGTTCTCCGAGCGGTCGACTGTCAACCTAACGAGGCGATGTGGGCGCCGGGCAGGCCTAAAACGACAAGGTAAGCGTGTTGGTTTAAGGCGTTTTAGACTCAAGTATGACCGTCTGGGACTCAGGAATATCCGTATTCTGTATTGGAACTGCGCCAGCGTAAAACAACGGGGCTCTATTATAGAAACCCTGGCTTACACGAATGACATTGTAGCGCTCCAGGAGACGAGACTGGGCGATCAGCTACTCCGAATTGCCGGCTTCAAATGTTTCTATAACAGACGACATCTGGGAATGGCAATTCTCATTCGCGACAGCATGGTGGCGTCAGAGCTAGACAAGTCCAGTTGGGACAGTGACAATACACATATATAGCCGTTAAGAGTTCAATCCAGTCTACCATTCGTGTTGGTTAATGTTTATGCCCGCAACGCGAGTATGGATTCCCAGAAGTGGCAGTGCTTAAGTGACATATTAGGTCACGAGAGAAATGTTATTTTCTGTGGCGATTTCAACACTAAAGGCAGATCACGGGGAAACATTTCCTCCAACACACAGGGGAGGAGCTCGAGGCTGCACTTGAAACCATTGATCTGGTTTGTATCAAAAGTGGCTGTGTCACCAGGACAGCAAGACGTCCAGGGGATGAGGACTGCAATTCATCTAACGCTGGTTTCTCCTTCACTCACTACAGTGTGTAGATGGGGTGTCCTAGGACACCACGGCAGCGACAACCACCCTTGCAGCATATTGGTGGAGAAAGGCAGAACCAGGCAGCACAAGCTAACGGTCAAGACTTTCCAGTATGACAGTACAGGGCAAGATGTGGTGAGTAAAATAAGACGTGACAAGCGCAGAAAGCTTCAGGGCAGGAAAAAGAGCTGGGAGCAGCCACCTTGGTGGACTTTAGAGGTGGAGAAGGCTTGGGTGGATAAGCGTAGTGCTGTAAGGAGATGGCAAAATGCCAAGAAGAACAGAGCTGGCCATCTTAGTCACTGCATGCACTTAGAAATAGAGATGCACACAAAAGTAAGCTATTTAAAAAAAAAAAACTGGTCAAGGTGGTTAAAAGTAAAAAATGGGCAGAGGTGTGTCAAAGCGTAAGCACAGACAAGTCACTGAAATTGTTCTGACGACTACATAAAGGCATGAGTGGGGTAGTCAAGAATAAGAGCATTTCTGACTTCCAAAGTGCTTATATCATCTGGCAGAGGACTGACGAGGACAAGGGCAAAGCCCTCTTTGAACGCTATCTAGAGCAGAGCAACCAGACAGATATGGGAGGCCGAAATCATGCCAAGGAGGTCACCTCAGACAGGTGTAAGGCCCAGAACACTTCGGATGAAGACACAGTGACAGTGAAAGAAATCAAGGCTATGCTTTGACGATCAAAAAACAGCGCTCCAAGGCCTGATGGCATAAGATACAGGGGCATCAATAGGTGCACCGACAACGAGCTAGAGAAACTAGCAGACATGTACAACAACAGTATAGGGAGCGCTAGCATCAAGAAGGAGTGGTTACACAGCTATCTGATTCCCTTGTCGAAGCCTGGCAAAGACCACACAAAAATTCAGGATATCGAGTTATAACCATGCAGAATACAATAATCGTGGGTACCGCCCAAAAAGAGAAACCTGGACGAATGCAGCAGTTTTTGCCCATGATGTCTATGAAGGTTTCCACTCAGGCATTGAAACCTTTGCTGCAGCGATTGATCTTGAGGACGCGTACACCAGACTACCATTAGATTTTTTAATGCTTCAGCTTCTCGAACTCAAAATAAGTCAATTGCACCTTAGTTGGATCGCTGCAGCTCTCTTCCAACGGAAAGTAGTTTTTAGATGTGGCAGTTGGACTTCGGAACCAACAACAATATATCCTGGCCTACCACAGGGATCACCATTATCTCCGATACTGTTCAACGCTTACACAGTGAGAAACACCAGTGAGCAGATCACTGGTCCTGGTAGGACATTGTCATATGCCGATGATGTTTTAGTGTATCGTCAGGGTAAGGATAGAGATCAGGTTGCTGTGGAACTACAAACCGAACTCAATCGCATAAGTACTTGGTGTGATGAAGCTGGGGCAATGGTCAACCTAACAAAGGCAACAGCGACATGGTTATCGTTGAATAAGCGTAGTGCTGTAAGGAGATGGCAAAATGCCAAGAAAAACAGAGCTGGCCATCTTAGTCAGTGCATGCACTTAGAAATAGAGATGCACACAAAAGTAAGCTATTTAAAAAAAAAAAACTGGTCAAGGTGGTTAAAAGTAAAAAAATGGGCAGAGGTGTGTCAAAGAGTAAGCACAGACAAGTCACTGAAATTGTTCTGGCGACTACATAAAGGCATGAGTGGGGTAGTCAAGAATAAGAGCATTTCTGACTTCCAAAGTGCTTACCCCATCTAGCAGAGGACTGACGAGGACAAGGGCAAAGCCCTCTTTGAACGCTATCTAGAGCAGAGCAACCAGACAGATATGGGAGGCCGAAATCTTGCCAAGGAGGTCACCTCAGACAGGTGTAAGGCCCAGAACACGTCGGATGAATACACAGTGACAGTGAAAGAAATCAAGGCTGTGCTTCGACGATCAAAAACAGCGCTCCAAGGCCTGATGGCATAAGATACAGCGGCATCAATAGGTGCACCGACAACGAGCTAGAGAAACTAGCAGACATGTACAACAAGAGTATAGGGAGCGCTAGCACCAAGGAGGAGTGGTTACACAGCTATCTGATTTCCTTGTTGAAGCCTGGCAAAGACCACACAAAAATTGAGGATATCTAGTTATAACCATGCAGAATACAATAGGCAAGCTGCTGGAGAAGTTAATTGCCAGGAAATAATCAAGCCAGCTAGAGAGGCAAGGTGTTTTCCCACCTACCCTGCGTGGGTACCGCCCAAAAAGAGAAACCTGGACGAATGCAGCAGTTTTTGCCCATAATGTCTATGAAGGTTTCCACTCAGGCATTCAAACCTTTGCTGCAGCGATTGATCTTGAGGACGCGTACAACAGAGTACCATTGGATTTTTTAATGCTTCAGCTTCTCGAACTCAAAATAAGTCCATTCCTCCTTAGTTGGATCGCTGCAGCCCTCTTCCAACGGAAAGTAATTTTTAGATGTGGCAGTTGGACTTCGGAACCAACAACAATATATCCTGGCCTACCACAGGGATCACCATTATCTCCGGTACTGTTCAACGCTTACACAGTGAGAATCACCAGTGAGCAGATCACTGGTCCTGGTAGGTAGGACATTGTCATATGCCGATGATGTTTTAGTGTATCGTCAGGGTAAGGATAGAGATCAGGTTGCTGTGGAACTACAAACCGAACTCAATCGCATAAGTACTTGGTGTGATGAAGCTGGGGCAATGGTCAACCTAACAAAGGCAACAGCGACATGGTTCTCGTTGAATAATCATATTGTCAACACTCCAACACCAACTGTAAAGCTGTGTTCAGAGATGGTGGAAAGAACGCAGACAATGAATTACTTGGGGATTCGGTTTGATCGAAGCCTTGCTTATAATGAGCACATAGACCAGGTGATAACAAAGGCCAAGCGGGGTTTGGCTGCGATGCGGGTGATGGCGGCAGCAAACTGTGAGCAGCGCCATCTATGTCTTCTGTACGAGGGGCTGGTCTGTTTTTGAGTATGCAATGGCAATCCTGACTCTCAGTCATAAGCAGATAGAAAGGATCGCGAAGGATACATAATGAAGCTATGCGCAATATTCTTGGATGTACAAGAGATACAGCATGCATGGCGATGCGTTACCTTCTTGATTTTCCAACCATTGAAGACAGAATACAAGTTTGCAGAGCACGCGCCTACCTCAGAGTTAACGCAAACACACAACATCCACTGCATAGTGAAATTATGAAGGTGAAGGGCAGCGGGTTAAAAAGAGGACAGTCGTGGGTGGGTCAAGCCGAAGACATTCTTCAACAGGTGTGTTCACTTGGGGACTTAGAACCTGGCGATGAGTGGGTACAAGTGCCAACAGATTTCTGCACATCATTTTCAGTTTGCATCCAACTAGACAGAAAATGCAGACAAGAAAATCCGGCTGCTGTGGAGGGTGAAGTACAATCATTGATTTTCGAGAATTCGCTAGACGGTGATGCTGTCATCTACACAGATGGGTCGGTCGTCCGACATGTGAGAAGCTCATGGGCCTTTACTTCTCGGGCGGAGGGAGAATTGTGAAGGAGGACTCTAGTGCTTTCACTGAAAACACAAGTAGCCTGACTATGGAAGTCATGGCAGTAAGTAAAGCAATAACATGGCTCGAGACACAAGAATTGTGAAGGAGGACTAGTGCTTTCACTGAAAACACAAGTAGCCTGACTATGGAAGTCATTGCAGTAAGTAAAGCAATAACATAGCTCGAGACACAGACATTCACTAGGGCATGTTTCCTTAGCGACTCAATGAACATGATCAAGAGGATAGAGGTGGGGTGGACCCGAAGAGAATGGTTGCTGTCTCTGGAGCGGTCTCGGCTGGCAAAGATTAGTTTCATCTTCGTGCCAGGGCATGCGAGAGTACAAGGAAATGAGCGGGCTGACAAGCTCGCAGGTGAGGCTACGGTGGAGGGCGGACGCGCCATGGACCAGGCTTACATTCTGAATGCTCCACGAGAAGTAAGACTTTTGCATGAACCAAGTGATGACTGTGAATCTACAACCATGGCCATACTGCAAGAACAGCAAATTAAAAGAGGGGTGGCCAAACAAGAACACTAAGCAGGAAGCCAAAGAAGATTGATAAACCAACACAGAACTAGTGTCGTTAGCCGCTACACGCTGCGGGATTTGCTGAGGAGGGGATCCGAGCACTTATGGACTGAATGGTTAGATGTGCAATGAGGATGACTTGTCGACTAACTAACTGACTAACACACAGAGGCACGCGCACGTACGTACGTCCGCCTAAATGCTCTTCTTTTTAGCTTGCTCTGTTTTCCATTAACAACATCCTTATAATGTAAACAATATTGTCCTGGATTAAAGCGATATTCACAAGTTTATCCCTCTCATTATTTCTTGTCTACTTTTGTTAATGCTACACGAGAGGTCATACTGTGGTCAACTGAAGCACATTAAAATCGCATCACCTGTGTAACCCAGGAACAGATTGCGAAATGTAAATATAAGTGCTTACAAGTTTACATATTTTGAATCTTTATTAATTTTCATATGAATCCATACTTGTACATTTGATTGTTATGAAATGCGTTGCATTCTGTGCAGGCAAGGTAGAAAACCAATTATGCAACCAATAAAAAATGCACTCACACTATCCTCAGTACCTGGTATGTCCACCGTGTGCTTTCAAACAAGATTGGCAGCGACTCCGCATGGAACGCACAAGTCTCTGAAGGAAATTCCGGGAAACCAAGTCCCATTCATGTGTAAAAGCAACTTCGAGCTGTTGCAGATTAGCTGCAGAACCTTGCTTGTATACTCTACGTCTAAGTTCGTCCCACAGATGTTCTATAGGTGACAAATCTGCTTATAGAACAGGCCAATCAATCGTCACAATTTTCTACTGCTGTAGGTATTGCTGCGTGATGCATGCGGTATGCGCCTGTGCGTTATCCAGCTGGAGAAGCTGCAATTTTTGAAAATTTGTGAATACAGGAGGAACCAATGCATCCAGAACCTCATCTCGATATGTAACAGCATTAACATTTTCACGGAAGACGTGAAGAGGCAAGCGATGGTGAAAACTGAATCCTCCCCAATTGTAAATACTTCCACCTCCAAATCGGTTGTGCTGACGAACACAGCAATCTGCAAAGCGCCCGCCATACCGTTTCCAAATCTGCATACGACCATAAGCAAAGCATAGGTTGAATCTACTGTGGATAGGACAGCATTCCATTGCAATCTAGTCCATCTGATATGTTGCTTTGCCCATTGCAGGCGCTGCCGACGATGTCTGTGAGTCAAGTTTGGCCCATCATAAGGACGTCTTGCAGTAAAGCCTGTATCTCTGTCATTCAAGAGACTTCCCACGTCTGCCCACTATTGCTGTTGCTGTTTGAGTTGCCGGGAGACAACGATTCCTTAGGTGACTCAGCACAATATGACGATCTTGCGCCGGGGTAGTAGCTCGTGGTAGTAACTCATTCCGGTCTCCAACATGCCAATGGCTCATTGACGATAGTTTTCAGATAGTCGTGACATTTCAAGCACATGTACTGGGTGTTTTGACTCAACGGCATTTTTATACCGAGTATACTGCCACAACACGTATACATTTTCAGGGTTACAGCTGTTGGAAATCATGTTGCACTGTTTTCATGTAGTTCTGTACATAAACCCGTGGGTTGAATCATGCACTTTCCATTGCAGCAGCCATTCGCTCTGTACCTCATGACAAACACGGGAAACATCCAACCCCACGATTCCCCCCCCCCCCCCCCCCTCAATCAGTTTCTCGGCATAAGTATATACAGGATGTTTGTAAAGTATTACTACACTTTGAATGTAGAACAATTTTGAAAAATTAAGTACATGACGTCATATAAAAGTGCTAATAATTCATTAAATTAGTTACACTAGTTATTGCTATGGTCTAACGCTCTTTTGGGGAAGCTGGGAAGTACCAATGAAGTATTCATTATAACTTTTTCAATAAATTTCTAACTGTAATGCGATGAAGCTGTTGTTTATGAGGAAATCTTGCTATGAATCCTTGAACAACCATCCGTGTGTATCGACCGCCATTTCGAAACACTTGTTCAACCAAAAAATAAATTCTCTCTTCCCATGATAACACCATACTGTTTGGAGTGCCACAAGTTACTCCAGCAGACGACAGCTATTCGCTGCATATTGCTTCACGATGGACTGTGGAGCAAATTTTTTGATGACGTCATATACTTCATTTTTCAGAATTGTTCTACATACAAAGTGTGGTGAGACTTAACAAACACCCTGTATAATAGTAGTGCGTTTTTAATGTGCTTCAGTATATATTCGAATCGCCATGTAGACATGCATTTGTTTGTTTGTTTTTTATAAACTGTAAAATTGACCCGGGCTTCAAGCGGCCTAAGCCTAAGATGAGTACGAAGAAAGGTTCTGGGTAGTAAAGGCGGCCGGAATAATATTGACTATATCACCCATCGAGTGCAGTGTGGTCTATAGAAATATAACGTTATCACCATATATTCAATAGCCTCAAGGCCATAGGTCATTACATTTTTTTTAAACTTGCAGCAGAGGTAATGGCTTCTGCACACATTCACATACTCTCCACTCAGTGTCCTCTTCAATATGTGCATCAATGTTTCCATCTGCAGGGTGATCATCGCTTTATCTATACATATTATCACATTGTGTCTCCTGCAGATGTTTATTCACATTACTCACTTCTTCTTCTTCTTCTTCTTCTTCTTCTTCTTCTTCTTCTTCTTCTTCTTCTTCTTCTTCTTCTTCTTCTTCTTCTTCTTCTTCTTCTTCTTCTTCTTCTTCTTCTTCTTCTTCTTCTTCTTCTTCTTCTTCTTCTTCTTCTCTCTCTCTCTCTCTCTCTCTCTCTCTCTCTCTCTCTCTCTCTCTCTCTCTCTCTCTCTTTTTTTTGACATGGAGGTCTACCATTGCCTTGTCTGATGGGTTGCGGCAGTCCTCTATGAGCGTAAGGTTGCACTAGGCATGGGTTCCTGGACTTCTGACTGTACTATTACACATGGGTTGCCACAGGGATCTGCTATGTCCCAAGTGCTCTTTAATGTCTACACTACCAAAAGCGTAGCTATTGAGGCACCAGGTGTGGGTAGAATCTTGACATTTGCAGATGATGTGCTGGTGTACAGACAGGGCAGGGACAATGAAAGTTTGGCCGAAGACTTACAGGTGGCAATAAACAGGATGGCGGAGTGGTGCAAGGACGCAGGGGCCGTTATAAACCCAGACAAGGCATCGGTTGTGTGGTACTCCCTGGATAACCGGATCGTCAAGACAGATGTCCCAGGTATTGAATGTATGTCCTCTTAGTAGAGTGAGAGACAGGTGTTTGTCTTTTAAGGATCATGTGGAAGCTTTGGTGGTGAAGGCTGGTAGGGGCCTTAATGCATTGAGGGCGATGGCAGCAACCGCCATAGAGTAGGGGATGCTTTACAGGCTCTTTCAGCAGTTAATAATTTATGTCATTGAGTAAGGTTTGGGGCTGCTGACAGTATCAAAGAGCCAGCTTGAAAGGTTGGAGCGCATGCGGGTAATCCTGGGGTGCACAAAGGACACACCAATTACGATGGCGAGTCAATAAGTAAGTCACACAGTTCTGTGGGATGGCAGATAGATGTAATTGATGTTTTCTATAGGTGTCATTAGGTGACAACAACATCGAACTTTATATTCCCGTTTGCCGGGTGGCGCTAGGTGTCTCATGCGCATACGCAGCGCATAAACGAAATGGCGACTGTACTTACGGAGTGTACAACCAAAGAGCAACGTGCTGTTAGGCGTTGTTTGTTTTTTGTGTGTGGGAAAAAGGATTGCCTGCAAAGGACATTCATAAGGAAATGCTTCCTGTTTATGCTGACAAATGTTTGTCCCGTAAAGTGGTGCATAGCTGGGCGGAACATTTTCTCAAGGACGCTCGAACATTGTTGATGAAATCCGATCCTGTCGTCTTGTTGAGATTGCAACAGAAGCATCCGTGCAGCGGGTGGAGGAGATGAATAGAGGTGACAGGCGAGTAACGATAGACTCTGTAGCATCTGCAATAGCGTGTTCACATGGTTCAGCATACATCATAATGCATGATCGATTGAAAACATCCTGGACTGCAGACAAGGTGAGTGTTGCTTCTTCATGACATTGCCAGACCACATACGGCTCGATTAACTTAGTAGAAAATTAACCAACTAAAGTGGGAAGTTCTGGAACATCCACCTTACAGCCCCGACTCAGCACCTTTTAGGTCCACCGAAAACCCACCTTGGCGGGAGACATTTCGCGAATGACGCCGAAGTTGAATGGGACATGAAAACGTGATTTAGAAAACAGAGCACGCAGTTCTATGCAGCCGGTTTGGTAGGACTGATAAAACGATGGGATAAGTGCATCAATGTTCGTGGAAATTATGTTGAGAAATAAAGAAACAATGTATGTATAAAAATAAACCGGTTTCAAGTTGTTATAATATTTATTTATTTTTCTACAGCCATTTGTGACTTACTTATTGACTTCTCCTCGTATATGCATGAGGCATATCCTGGCGCTACCAACAATGACGGATAAGGTTCCAAATTGCTGTATGTAGCCGGGGCGCATTGTTGGGGTGAGCGCCCAACATTGCTTAAATACCCCAATGGCTCGTGAATACATAACCTCTGCAGCAAAAGTCCAACTCCTGGCCTTCACGTGGCGGAACTGTTTTAACTAACAGGAGAAGGGGCGACGGCGAGTATCTGGCGCCGGAAAATAACCAGTGTGCTCTAGATGTGTATACACATACATGCATGTGCAGACACGTGTGTGCGTGTGTACACATCTAAACTCGAGTGAGACCACAGTCTGCTCTAGCAAAGGAAAGGTGCTGAAGACGGAGGCAACCAGCCAGGAGGCGCACCACAGAAATCAGGATGCCATGCAATTACGCAAAATGGAATATGTCGACTGCTGCTAAAAGTTATGGTGCTCGCCCTGCTTTGGACCCCCAGGCAGGTGCAGTGCCGGGCCCTATGTCTCGAAAGGGTCCAACCCCAACTACTGGAGGTCCTTCTCAGATGTCCTGTGGAGCCAGGGGACATGAGAATAGAACAGCTGGCCATACTAAACAAAGACTTAAAATAATGCACTGGAATGCGGAGGGAGTCAGCAACAAAAAAGTAGAATTAGAAAACATCCTGGACAAAGAAAAAGTAAGCATATGTTGCTTGCAAGAAACTCACCTCAACGAAAATATAGCCTTCAAAATCAGAGGCTACCAATGTTACCGATCTGACCGAAAGGACAGGCGAAAAGGTGGGATAGTTACCCTTGTAAAAAATAACATCACTGCTTCCCAAATCGAAGTCTATATGGAAGGGGCTGAGTATCAGACACTTAAACTTAAAACAGGCTATACAGACCTACATCTGATCAATTACTACTGTCCAAGTGACCGTCCACAGGCACTGGACACACTACCATTAACAGAAAAAATGATTGTGTGCGGCGATTTCAACAGCCACTCGCAGAGTTGGGGCTATGATCACATGGACCAGAGAGGAGAGAGACTGGAAGACTGGCAGGATGAGAATAGATTCATCTTGGTTAACAAGCCGTCCGCCCCACATACTTTCTACTCGAGATCATGGCACTCTACAACTACACCTGACCTGGCTTTTCATTCACCAGACCTGGAGTGGAACATTACACGAATTGTTGGGAAACAACTAGGTGGCAGTGACCATCGAACAGTCTTTCTAACTGTAGAAAATGAGCTTGTAAGTGAAAGCAGCACCCTCTCGAGGTGGAACTACAAGAAAGCAGACTGGGCAGTGTACAAGCATCGCACCAGCATACTGGTTAGAAACCTGAACACTGAGAAGGACATAAATAAAGTAGTTGAAGAGTTTGGGAAATGCATACTACAGGCAGCGCGAGAAACAGTACCAAGAGGAGCCCGTAAACAATATAAACCCTACTGGAGTAGTGAACTGGAACAGTTGCATAATGATGTGGAAGTATGTAGAAAGCAAGCAGAGGCCACACCCAGCCAAGAGCACCACAATAAATTCCAGCATGCAAAAGCCAAATTTCAAAGGGCCAAGCTGCAGGCTAGACGGAAAAGCTGGCAGGAAAAAACAGAGTCTCTGAACTTTGAAAGAGACACAAGGAAATTGTGGAAGCTAATAAAACAACTTAACGATGAGGGCACAGGGAGAAACTCAAAAATTGCACTACATAAAGATGGAAACATCTTAGCAAGAAAGCAAGCAGCTGACCATTTTGTGGACTCATTCGCACAAGATAACAATATCAAAATCAGTCCAGAGAAACAACAAGAGATTCAAGAGAAACGGCAACATACAGGACAGAAGGAAATAGTACATGAGGTTCTGGAGGCACCCATCACAATCAGCGAACTGGAGCTAGCCATATCAAAACTGAAAATGAGAAAGTCACCAGGAGCTGATGGTATCTCCAATGAAATGATCAGGAACCTAGGAACAGAGGCCAAAGCAAAGCTGTTGCAGATCTTCAATAACAGTTGGACCTTAAGCAGTGTTCCACAAGCCTGGAGAGAAGCAATAATGATACCCCTCCTAAAATCAGGGAAAGATAGTTCCATTGCCTCTAGCTACAGACCAATTAGCCTCACCAGCTGTCTCTGCAAAACACTGGAGCGCATCATCAATCACAGACTGCAGTGGTACATTGAAAGTAAAAACATCCTTGTGCCACAGCAGGCTGGCTTTAGGCAGTGCTACTCTACGGAAGATCAGACAACCTACCTCTCTCAAGAAATTGAGGATGCATTCCAAGAGAAGAAGCTGGTGCTTGCGGCATGGATAGATTTGAAGAAAGCCTTTGACAAAGTCTGGAAAGAAGGTCTGATGAATAAACTGAGAAACTGCAAAGTCAATGGAAGAATGTACAAATGGGTGAAAGCATACTTGCACTACAGAAGAGCCCGAGTACAGATAGACAGACTAAAGAGCAAGAAAGTACTACTGCGTCACGGAGTTCCCCAGGGCGGAGTATTGTCCCCCACACTCTTTCTAATCTTCATCAATGATCTCGTTGCTAATCTACCGCATGGAATTAAAGCCGCAATGTACGCCGATGACCTGGTTCTATGGAGCACAAATGAACATGCATCAGTGGCCACCAGATTACTACAAAGAGCTGTAGATACATTTGTTGCATGGGCAAATAGATGGTGTGTCAGCATAAACACTGACAAGTGCAGCACCACCCTATTTACCCTCTCTCCAAAACAAAAGGCAGGGACCATCCAAATAAATGAAACACCCCTACGAGAAGATAAAGAACCAACATACCTTGGAGTAACATTTGATGGCAGGCTGACATGGAGAAAGCACATCAACAAAGCAGTAGCAAAAGAAAGAAGGAAAATAGCCATCCTGAGAAAGCTAAGTGGAACCACATGGGGAGCCAGTGGGAAAATACTTAGCAAAGTTTATCAACAGAGCATACGACCACACCTGGAATACGGGTCAACTGCATGGTGTTCGGCAGCAAAAACCACACTACAAGAGCTGGACAAAGTGCACAATCAAGCACTTAGAGTAACCACAGGAGGGATGAGATCAACCCCTATAGTGGAAATGGAGAAGATGGGGAGGACACAAGCACTGAGTGAGCGCAGAGATACGAAAACGCTAATATAAGCAGAAAAGTTCCTCAGCTTGCCAGGCCACCCTATGAAGAACAGATTTGAAAACCTAGCTATGGGGCGGTTGAAAAGAAGTAGTTTTATCCACCAGGCCAAACGACTCTGCAGAGAAACCACCGATCTGCCCACAGTTGGTATCCCCCTAACAACTATTCCAGAGCGAACTCCATGGAAAGATGAGCATAGACTATCATTACAAATCCAGACAAAAGTGAGAGGAATATTTGACAAGGAAGAACAGAACAGTGTGCAGAGCAGAACAGCCACTCTCAGCTTCCTTGATGAAGAATACCCACAGGACCTCTGGATCCGAGTCTACACAGATGGGTCAGCACAAAATGCTGTTCGAAATGGAGGAGCGGGAGTGTACATAGAATACCCAAATAATACCAGGGACACAGCTAGAGTACCGACAGGAAAGTACTGCCATAACTACGATGCTGAAATTGAGGCAATCAAGATAGCAACAGAGAAATTACTAAATACCAGCAATGGTACACAACCTGAGGTGCTATTGACAGATGCAAAATCAGTACTCAAGGCGCTCCTGTCTGGGAAATTGTAAGTACTAAGGACACTGCTTTCTGAACTTAGCAGTCAGCATAAGGTCACCATACAGTGGATACCATCCCACTGTGGAGTACCCGGGAACGACAGAGCTGATCAATTGGCTAAGGAAGGAGCCAAAGAAGAACAGCCTGATGTGCCTGTAACATACCACCAAAAGAAAAGAATGATCAAATCAGTCAGAAAGCCGCCAAAACCTGCTC
The DNA here is from genome assembly GCA_963921405.1 of Cepaea hortensis. Taxonomy (NCBI): domain Eukaryota; kingdom Metazoa; phylum Mollusca; class Gastropoda; order Stylommatophora; family Helicidae; genus Cepaea; species Cepaea hortensis. The sequence continues at coordinate 159,971,739 of OY992877.1, read as the reverse complement.
AAGATGACTACCACGTTATGGATAGACCAGAACAAGTCATTATTCTGCGCCTCAGAACAGGGCACAATAGATTACGCAACCACATGTATACAAAATTCAAGATTGGTAAAACAGCCATGTGTACATGTGGATTGGCGTCGCAGACAGCAGAGCACATACTCCAAGACTGCCCAAAATATAACATATCTAGGCAAACCTTCTGGCCTAGAGAGACGACAGTGGAAGATAAACTCTATGGACCGCTGTGTGAACTGAAAAAGACTTCAATTCATACAAGAGACAGCATTGCAGTTATAGACATATTTCAAGCGAACGAAAGAAGAAGAAGAAGAAGAAGAAGAAGAAGAAGAAGAAGAAGAAGAAGAAGAAGAATAGTAACACTGGGTCGTGAGTGCAGAGAATGGGCAGTGAGTTTGAAGAGTAACAACTGATCCAGAGTAACGCACATCAAGATGACATAGTGTAGCGAAAAATCAGCGGATTTCCATTCATTTACTGTTAACGGGGACATGCTCTAAATATAGCTTGGGAAACCCTTCACGGGATTCTTCTTCTTTCGCGAAGTTTGTAGAACAGTTTAGTTCTCTCTTACAAATAGAACGCACAGAATATTACTTCACTGTAAACAAGTTCTGTTCCCTTAATCCCGTCTATTAATATTCAGTTGATTATAAACATGAACAGTGAACAATCCTCGGGTCGGGAGTAAGAGAGTTGAGCTACTGCCGTAACGAGTAAGCAGTTACCTTTTAGTCTTCAGACCGATAACATGTTCAGATCCTACGTACTGTATATCTGTACACGAGAAGAAGTCTTCAGTTGTTACCTACAGTGACTGAATTCATAATGGCTTTTCCCAAAAGACGGTATTCAATATTTGTGTGTCTTTACTGGGTAGTTATATAAATCATGTACCATTGGAAACTACCGCGATTTGACACGCCACCGGAACACGCAAGGTAAATAGGTCAAGCAATTATTGATTGCCGTCTGTGGCCCAGTGAACAATTTATTTAGCGGTGCGGTCAGAATGGAGGAGCTTAATAATCGAAAACCAGATCCATTTATTGTGCTGATCGGCTGCATCTAGGATCTTTTTCGATTGCGGCATTGCTTTCCTAAACACATTAGCTTTTATTTAAGCCTGAACAACATAATGCGGAAAGTGAATTTATATTTCATCATCAGCTAGTGCTATGCTTTAGGCATATACTGACTTAGCTCCCGTAAGAGCAGGCGAGCGTTAAATTATCTCCGAGTATTTGTGGATGTGATAATGGTCTGAATCCTTTTACATTGTAACCCTTCTACATGGGGTACACACACATGCATGGATTATACTCTCTTGTCTCTTCTTAGTATATGCCAAGAAAGGGAAAGGTAAAGGGTTTGGTTGTGACTTAAAGATAGTAGGTATAATATCTGCACTATCTTTCTTCTGTAAACACAACCCAAGAATATTGGTCACAAGGTGATATTTGAATAATGTGACGTCAGAAGGGACGTCTCTTTTTCCCAACCTCAAAGAAAGTTAACAACCTTTAGTCCTTAAGGATGAGAGATAACTGCGTGTGAAAGAATCAGGATGAAGAGTTCCGGTACTCAAAAGCGGACGAGACGAGCTGGACCTCTACAAGACGAGATGACAGTCGACCAGACGAGGCGTTTCCAGTCGACCAGAATTTAGACGTCACTCTATCCTTGATAATCTCTGCCAGCCATGCCATAGGATCAGGTAGCGGTAGTCATGAATGTATATGATTATGCTCTATGATCCTGATGGTGTGTCCTAATATGTCTACTGTGAGTGTGACAGTGAGTTAGAACAGAGGACTTTCACCCAGTTGTTTGTTTTCATGCTCTCCATTTTTGGTTGGTGAATGGATCTTCAACTTTTGAAGATCATCAAGCTGAATGACCAAGTGACCTCAGCCTTTGGCACGAACCAACATGCCTATCTGTAAGGCTGACGAGAAATGAAAGTCATCCATACTCGTATCCGAAGTGCTATTGGTCGTCATCACCACTTGCTTGGTATGACAGCCTGTAAAGTTCTTCATAATTATTCTAAGCTAAGTGAATGGTACAATAATTTTCATCTGTGAGAACGAAGTGGAACAGAAAGGACAATTTATCTATATGAACAATGTTGGCTGGGTCGGCCACAGACTCCACACTTTGATGGGTATTCACCCTGAAAATGATTGGGATATGAGAAAGACTGAGGACTATTATGAACTTTAGATATCTTGATCATGAAGTGTGAAGATGTGATCGTTAACACAACCCATAGTGTATTGTGGGCCAAGTGACAATTAGTTGAACCGTTCTTCTACTTTGAGCTGGCTCCAATGGAGGTAATACTTGTTCAGCACACACCCATAACATTTCAACCGTATTGATCTGCATCAGTGGATGCATTGAGACATCCTGAAGTCCTCCAAGTGTAGTCTTCTTAAAGTTATCTAGTCTGGGCTGAGTCTCCAGTATTCATTGGTGATCCTCTATATAATCAAGAAGTGTCCTGATACATCCCTAGAACTGGAAGGAGGAGCTTCGGCACACTGGGGTGAGAGGTTGCCTGATTCCAGCACAGACCTAGGGACACTAGATGATGACATCTTTAGTCCTACTACCTGACCGTTGGGCTGCCGGGTTCCTACTGTAGACTATTCTGTGGACTAGTTACAGTTAGCATATGTATTGTTTTGTTGTGACGGCTGTCAAGATGTTTAATACAACAGCTTTGTGTAATGTTTTGAACTCTTGTGTGGATCTGGTCTTTGTCTAGAAAGAGGGTATAGTGATTACATATACGGGATAGATATCCAATATACTGTGGAGTTATCTGAATCATAATCCCTGAACTGGCCAGAGAAGTCCCTGAATATTTAAGGTGGCATTTCGGCAGTCAGCTCCACCCGTTCTGTTACACATAGTCATCTTCACTGATGGGTCAGTTGTGAGAAACAGATGTAGTTGTCAAAGACTTCGTGAGTTCTCTACTTCTCTTATGGGGATAGGACAAGATCTCTCCTTTCCTTCGTCACACTGTTGTATCACTTCACTTGGCTAATTGAGTAGCTCATCACACTAGTACAGTTGGCTATAACCTGTCATTATATTTCTGAGAATTGTGAGGTCCGGATCTAATGCCATAAGGCCTGTCCCCAGATTGTCCAAAATTAACAATCCCTAACAACTTGCCTCTATTATGAGTGCAAAACATGGACACTAAATGTTCATGCTCTCATATAATAATCGCCCCAGCTCGTATGCATGCTATACGTGCAACTCTTCACCTTTTAGCTTCCGCTTGTGAAAGAATATTTAAGTGTTACATTAAGGTTTTAGAGATATTATTGTGTCCCCTGTTGGAGTAGTTATGGTTCTTTGAAAGTAGTGGTGTATGCAAGTTTATGTGTTTGTTTTTCTGGTTGGTTGTGTGTTTTCTATTAAACTACAGTGTATTTAACTTACTAACATGTGTATGCGTTTTTAATTTACGTATATGCATTCTTTCGAGCACCGTAAAACGGTTTATTGTAGCCACAAATGAGTGTGTTATGCTAATTTATGTCTACAGTGCCTTTTTAAGATGCTCAAAATATGTTCTCTATGTTTCTCACTAAAGTATGGCGACTACACACTTATAAAAAAATGACAACACATTGGTTACACAGATTGACGCAGACAAGTCACAACAAGTCGTTTTGTGCGGTGAAAAAATACCGCAATATCTCTCTCACTCTCCTAATTTAATTTGTTCTTTCTCTATCGTTCACACATCTTTCATTCTTCTCTCTCTATCATTCACACATCTCTCGTTCACCTTTCATTCAAACGTGGTTTTAAAATATTAGGTCGTCATTAGAATATGGTTCAAGTAATAATGCATGGATGAACCAAAAATATATATATTAAATGGTTGGCTGAATTTACATGGGTATTCAAGCCACATGACTGTGCTGTCTTTCTGCACTTGTCAATATATACAAAAATATACATGATTGAAAAAGGATTGTTCGCTACCAATCCTATGGTAATGACTGATCTACCTAATCTATTATGAGTTGGTGCACTCTTCTAAATTTATCTAAGAGAAATAATCTAACTAATTAATTCAATTTAAGACAAATGAGTTATTTACCTTAAAGTGCTCGTAGAAAAACTAAGAAGTACACTCAGAACCCTTCACCATAAGATCTGGAGTACGACAAGGTTGTGTCCTGTCCCCTCTCTTGTTCATAACATATATAGACAACATATGTAAAGAAACCAGCCAAGCAGAGACAGCAAGAATACCGCATGATGAGAACACAGAAGAAGAACCATCTGCAAATCTAACCAATAGAGAACTCCTGTTTGCGGACGACCAAGCACTAATAGCAAAATCAGAAGCTGAATTACAAGACCACATGAATAGTCTAAACGAAATGTGTAGGGAACATAACATGAAAATTAGCACAAGCAAAACAGAGGTAATGACTATAACTAAAGAAGAACAAACAGCAACAATTCACCTAAACGAACATCCCTTGAAACAAGTAAAGAGCTTCAAGTACCTACGAAGTATAATATCATCAAATGGCAGATCAGAAGACGAGATCGAAAATAGGTGCAATAAGGCAAATCAACTCATTGGACAAATGGCACCAATACTAAAGAACAAACATGTATCAATAACTACTAAGAAAGCACTTTACAACACAATCTTCCTACCAACTCTGTGCTACCAATGCCAAACCTGGTCAATGACAGAAAAAGAGAAAAGAAAAATCACAACAACAGAAATGAGGTTCCTGAGAAGAATACTCAACGTATCAAGAAGAGAAAAGATCAGAAATGAAGAAATCAGGACTAAAGTAGGGGTTAAAGCTGCTCTAGATTTTATTAGAAAGCAGCAAGTCAAATGGTTTGGCCATGCAAGTAGGCTACCAGTCAACAGCATGCCACAACAAGCAATGGTGTACAGACCAGATGGAAACAGAGGAAGAGGCCGACCACGTAAACGTTGGACGGAGGGAATAACAGAATCCATGGGAATGTCGATATACGAAGCCCATAACCGGGCACTCTCACGAAGTTTATACTTCACCTCGACACCGCAAGGTACAAGAGGAACATGATGAGATGAGATGAGTGTTTTTACCAAATGGAATGATATAAATTACCAAATGATCGGGTTAATTTGTAAGTGATGTTTTAATTAACTAATCTAACTAAATAAGTTTCAATGGTGATAAATTAAAGTAATATGATGTAGATGTTAACTTAACTAAGTTCTTAACTAACTATAAGTAAATTATAACTCTGAAATGTCCTAACTAAAGTTATATATTAAATCTACATAAATAATTCTAATATTTCCACAAAATATGAAGTTATACGCGACTGTTTATAAAAACATGTTATATACATATCACATATAATTTTAACTAACTACACTAACTAATTACATCCAGGTGTGATGTTGGAGCTGTGTCCTCTGTAGAATGTCATCGAAAACAAAGTTCAATAAGACAAAGTCTGATTTACGTTCTCATCCTGGGTAATGTTCATACTAATGTTATGCTACTGGTTGGTGTAGGTTCAAGTCTAACATTTCGATCCACTCAAGGGTTGTATAAGTGGTAGTGGTGTAGACAGTTCACAAATGTGTCTGTTCATTGCAATAATGCTGAGACAGTTTATATTACATAGATGTAAGCGACTGGCGATGGTAACGCACTTTAATGTTCACAATCACCACATAGGGCACTAGGTAATTACAGTGTCAATGTTTTTGGTGATGTAAGGTCGCTCTCTTCTCGTATTTCAGGTATTTCAATGTGAGAAGGTAGGCTCAATGTGTCAGCCAGAGAGTTCAAACTTCCCTTCAAATGTTTAATAGTGAAGGCATAATTCTGCAAAATTAAGGACCACCTGTAGATCCTGTTGTTGCGATGAACCCCTGTTTGCATGACCGTAAGAGGCGAATTATCGGTTTCGACAACAAACTCTGTACCCGCCAGGAATCGATGAAGTTTCCTGATACAATAGATCACGCTTAGAGCTTCCAATTCAGAGGCTGAGTATCTTCCCTCAGCAGGGCTGATCTTACGACTCACATACATTATTGGGTGAAACTTGCCTTCATAAAATTGGCCTAGGACCCCAGAAATGGAAATGGAACTCGCCTCTGTACGGAGGAAATACGTAAGATTGACATTAGGCAAACGCAAGATAGGTGGAACGCTAAATAAATATTTCAATTTTGATAACGCACCGATAAACTTTGCATCCTGAACATTAAGTTTTACAGATGCTTTTAATACATTAGAAAAAACGCTGGTGATTTCAGCCAAATTGGGTATAAATTTGCTGTAATAATTGACCACACCAAGGAAGCTACGGACCTATTTCTTTGTCGTAGGCATAGTTAGATTGAGAATCTTGGTCACAATTTCTCATCAGTTCTTAATTGGCCTCTGGTGATTGTATAGCCTAAGAAATCAATTTCTTCCATTCCCAACTCCACTTTGGTGAGTTTCACTGTAAGACCAAATAATCGCAATCTATCGAAGACACGTCGCAGTTTCAGTAGGTGTGTTGTCCAGTCTGCTGTATGGATGCAAATGTCATCAATATAAGTCGATGTATTGGTCACTCCGTGCAGAAGATCCCTAGTGAGTCGGACAAAAGTGGCTGGTGCATTACGAAGACTGAAAGGAAGAAAGCGCCACTCGTACAGGCCTAGAGGTGTTGAGAATGCTGTCAAAGGAATAGAGAATGATTCCATCGGGACCTGCGAATAACCTTTCATGAGATCCAGTTTCGAGAAGATACGTGATGTTGACATATCAAGAATTAGGTCGCCACAAGATGGGACGGCTCTGCATCGATCTTGGTCACGTTGTTTAAGCGCCGATAATCGACGCAGAGACGAATAGTCGAGTCCTTTTTTCTGACTAGAACTATAGGAAAAGAATATTCTGACTGTGATTTCTGAATTATTCCACTCGACTCAAGATTTAACAATTCCTTGTCGAGATTTTCCCTGTAACTTAATGGGATGGAATAAGGTCGACATTTGATGAGTGTGTTATCAGTCAGAGGTATAGAGTGTTCTATTCTGTCTGTCTTATCTTGGATGTCAGAGAAAATGTCCTTGTACTCAGTTACTAACTCTATCAGTTGTCGTCGTTGCTCGTCTGTAAGTTTCGGTTCTATACGTATGCTATCGATTGTCCATGTCGTGTCCACTGTCGGGACTGGTAATTCTATTCCGTCGTCATCCGTCTGATTAAGTACTGTTGTTGTACTAGCTGTGTGTACTGTTTTCTGGCTAGGTGTGTTTGCGATGTCGTCATGATCTGTCGCCCTACCTAGTGTAGTTGTGTTGTGTACGTCTGTCGTCCGGTTGATTGGTGTAGGTGCACTCTGTTCGTCTATCATCAGTTCTTGTCGTGAGAAATAAGGCTTCAGCATGTTGATATGAAATATCTTTAATTTTACCTTTATCGATATTTCATAATCGACATCTGATATCTTTCGTTCAACTTTGAATGGCCCTTGCCATGATGTTAGTAACAAATTACGTTTATCTGGTAGTAAAAGTAGCACCTTTTGATTGGGTTCAAGGTGTAGGGTTTTGGCACCCTTATTTGCATAGTCGCTTAGTATAAACTGATTTTCCTTACTCGATACCTGATTCAAGAGTCCAGTAATGTCCACAGCTATACGTTCGCATGGTCTAGAGGCCCCTCTTGACCGTTGACCCTTGGCTATTACATCTTTTCCCTTCTCTACTAAATGTTGACAAGTAGTACATGATCGACAGAACAATTTAATGTCGTTACACAATTTAGGCCAGTAGAAGTGTGCCAAAATTCTGGCTCTCGTTTTGTTATAGGCCAAATGTCCAGCAAACGGTGACTCATGTGCATTGTTTAGCACATTTTGTCGGTGTTTTACAGGTAACGCTGTCTGCTGAATTTCATGGTTATTTGTTGAACAATAACGCATGAGAATTCCGTTATGTACTTTAAAATACCAAGATGCATTCTTAGTAACTTTCGCTCGCTTACCTAACAATTTAAAATAAGGTGCGATAGTTTGATCGTTGCGTTGTGCCTCGATAAATTCTTGTCGAGTAGCACTGTTACTAGCACCGGTGGGTGTTAACAACTGTAACATTTCGTTTTGTAGGTCAGTGTAATGTGTTTGAGTGTCTGACCTCGTTACAGCATTAGCCGTGTTTGTTTGTTTCCAGGCTAATATTTCTTCATCAGTACATTGTTTTAATGATGGCAAGCAACCCAAAATCAAATCAGTACAGGGATTTTGCAGGATAGCGCATGTAAATGTGCCTGAAAGGAACGGGGTGTTTATGCTCACTTTTGCCAGCGGGTATTTCTCGATGTTTCCAGAGAAAGTGCGGCATTTGACAAACTCACCCGTATAATCTTCTGGTTTCACTACGTGTCTTTTAACGCCAAGTAAAGTGCTGCCGCTATCAAGTAAACATTGGCATGGTTGTTCGTTGACCAGTGCATCGTGGAACTTTAAATTGCCTTTTAATTGTGATACGTGTCACTCTTATTAAAGTCTAATATATCATTAGCTTCACTCACACTCTCACACTCATTGCATGGTAATACATTTTCAAGTTCAGAATCAACTACACTCTCATCGTCAGATGATGTATCGATGAGCACAGCATTGTTTGCCTTCATTCTTTGCCTGCCCAAACACTTAGAACTATAATGGCCATAACTTGAACAAAAGAAGCATTTAACAGCACGTTTATAAGAGTTTCGTTTGTTTTCCTGCTTCTTCATCATCATTTCTAGATGAGCAGGGTAAGAGGGACTCTTATCACGCATGGAGTACTGCGGATAAAACAATTTGCAGTATCCACATTGTGGTGGCTTCTGATACGGTTTATCTTTCTTTTGATACTCTTTTTGCTTGTAAGACCTGCTTGGTATGTTTTTAACAAAGGCAGTAATCTCAGTATCATGTATTGATGTTTTAAATATGTCCCTATTTGAGGAAAAATATGCAGAACCTCGTTTTTCGAGTTGTTCAATAGATTCAATGTTTGCCTGTTGAAGGAACTTAGCAAAGGGAGTAGGAACGGTGGATATGACTTTATCCATCACCATTAAGTCCTTTAATTTATCAAAATTCTTCCCTACTTTTGCCGCCTTAATCCATTTATTGAATATACTCTGGACGTTTGAAACATAATCTAAGAACGTTTCAGTTGACTTTGGCTTTATCTGTGAGTACTGGATCTGATATCCAGGAGCATCGAGTATAAAATGCTGTATAATCCTATCATGGATGTACTGATAGTTACTTCTTAGTTCTGTTGGTATTCATTCTATGACCTTTAATGGCTCCCCACTGAGGTTTCTCATGTAGATCATTGCCCAATCTTGTACTGGTATTTTCTGAGTTCTAAGTTGAAATTCTACATTCTCCGTCCAAGCTGATATTGAATCAACTTGACTGAACGGCTTGATGACCCCTTTATATTTGGAGAATTTATTTTGTTCTTCCTGACTTTTCAATTTAGTAGAGGCTATCTGGGTGTTAGAGTCAATCTCCATTTCTTTCATCTTTAACTTCGTTTGTGACTCCACCTCTATTTGTTTCTGCTTGGTGGCATCGTCCATCTCTATCTGCTTCTGTTTAGTAGCATCGTCTATCTCTATCTGTTTCTGTTTAGTGGCTTCCTCTAACTCCTTAATCTCTTTCTGATGTTGCCTTTCCAATGCTCTTTCATCTCTCAATTTGTCTGTTTCTTCTTTGTATCTTTCGTTTGCCCTTTTCTCTAGTTTTTCTCCAGTATATTCTAGTACTTTACCAGTCTGGATGAAGTCACTCAATGATGACATTCTAAGGCTTTATGTTATCTGACAATTGATAGCAATATATTTTCCAAATACAATTTCACAGTTATTATGTGTTTATTTACAGGTTTTGCTGAAAAAGAGGATGCGTCGTTAAGAGTGCATATCAAAATTAGTGAAAAATATACTCATCTAATCTTGCAGAAAAACCGGCCCTCGAGATGTTTCGCCGCTCTCTTTCGTACACACACCTGCTCGACTTGGTTTTATAACTGATGTCTCTGTTTAATAGAACATGAACATTTTAGCAACATGCATGTGATGTGCAATACATGTTTGTTAATTGACATATTATAGTTTCAACGTATGGTGAACTTCAATGTGATATAAATGATAATGATTAATGTAAATGATGTGAATGTATGATAGTCTAAATGAACGTCAATGAAAGTCAATGTCGTCTTGTCTTCACTTTCTATCGTCTCTGACTGAGCTGCGCTGTATGATTTTAGCTTAACCTCTATTCTCCTACTGTTGTGCGAAAAGAATTTGCTTTTGCACAAATACAAACGTGAATGTGATAAATGTTGACCTTATGATAGTATCAGACAACATGGTTTACAAATGATGGTTAACTTTACAATTCGTACACAATCACCGTTTATATTTCATACATTTTCCATTCAAGTAATTTACATAGCTAATATATCCATAATATTCTGTAGGATTTCCGAAAATGGTAAATTACATGGTACTTTTCACAATAGTATGCTAATGATACTTGCAATCAAATAGTACTTTGCTATCTTTGTTAACTGGTACGTTCAATTAAATGGCAAAAATTTAAGGTGGTTCAAGCCCCACGAGAAATGATAACGTGGTATCTTGGCTAATGGTATTGAGCGGTGGTTCAAAACAACTACCAAATGGTATTCTAAATAGCAAATAATTGGTAATGAGCGGTGGTTCAAGGACCTTCTGACACCAAATGGTATCCTTCCTATAAACAAATGGTAGTGAGCGGTGGTTCAAGGAACTTCTGACACCAAATGGTATCCTGCCTGTCAGCAACTCATTTGCGACAGGCATACAAGGATTCCCTTCTTTTGCACTACACGAAAGTGACAACTCGTATTGTTTGCAAAAGAATACATTTTTATTCGGAGCTGATCATACAATAGCTCCACGAGCGGAATACCACAACGGTATTAAACATCGTAGGATGTGATGATGATAAGATGGAATGAGGAGATGATATTAATATTATAACCACTGAAGCTAAGCTAAACTATTATAACTATTATACTGTCCTTAACAACTACAAAGTATCCCTAGCGGAATACACGTCTGATTCCTACGCCGTCCCGGTCTCTGTCTGAGCCCGCTGAGCGTGGCGTGTTCAGCCACGAGCAATTAGCTCAGCGTGCGTTCGTTAGTTTACGTGCTGGGCACTGGGCTGTGTTGACCAGAGTTACTTGGTCCTTACCTCGTGCAGTGGGTTTCCCAGTCTCTTGGGTAACCCCAGCTCATCTGCAGTGGTTGCCCTCCTTGTTGACACAAGTATGTCCCGTTATAGCTATTTATAGCGTTGGTGTCTCTTCTGTCTGGTCTCCTATCCTGTTACGTCACTTGCCCTCATGCTAAGCTCTATTTTAGCTCTCTTTAGCTTAGAGCTCTCTCCTAAGTCTTTGACAGTAGTGGTTAGGGTTTCATTGCAAAGGCTAATGGACGAGTGTTGAAAAAGGAGAGTCTAGTAGATGACATTACGACTTCCAGCAAGAGAATGGAGATGGAAGCAGTAACAGCAGCATTCCGTTGGTTAGAGGAGACTACTGCAACAGACATTATTTTCATTGCTGATTCACAGAGTATGCTTAGTAAGGTGGCGATAGGAATGTTTCGTGTGGAATGGCTATCGTCGCTTCAGAGGTCACAAATTGTGAGAATTGTATGGATATTTTGCCCTAGTCATGTGGGGGGGGGGGGGGGGAGAATGAACAGGCTGATAGGCTGGCAGGGAATGCACCTCTTTGTGGTAGATTACCTAAGGGCAAGGGGGACGTGGTCATGCGCTTGTGTGACCAGGTGGAGAATGCGGGGGAACAGACAGAGAACCCATATGTAGAAAGAATGAGATTTCTGGGGATCGGCAGGGGTTCTGGAAGAATATCCAAACTGAGAGGAAAGACCAGGAGAACTTTAAATCAGATAGTCGCGGGAACCATTAGTAGTATGACTATTCGCTGGTTGTTGAACGAGGGGAAGGTGCACGTATGGAAATGTCCTGAGTGCAGTGATGCCGGTTCTTAACTCAACAAAATAACTCAACTTTCTTTTCTTTTTTCTCCTTCTGATGCTGCTGCTCCTAGTCCTTTTCCTTCTCCCCCTCTTCATCCTTCTTTTTATTCATCTTCCGAATATCAATCATTGGAGCTTACCATCCATTGCTGTTTTCTCCTCTGTCTCTAAATTTCTTCTCCGTGTGTTTTATTTCTCTCCCTTTATTTGTATTGTGGAGTTCAAGAGAAAAGATTTTCATCTTATATTAAGTAAGATTTCAATCATTAATTCTGATAAAAAACAATTGATAGTTATACAAGATAATTACTTCCAATAATTGTTCATAACTTATTGTAGCAGTTTTTCTAACTGAATATCATATTTCATAGCCAGGTAGAATTGTTGCTAAATGAAGATAACAGTTCATCAATTATCATAATTGCAGGCATTTAGTGATTTCATTTATTCCTTACCACAAACCTGACTGTAATCATCATTATCAAGTAATATAACGGACCCATCATTGTCGTTTGTTGTTGTTGTTGTTGTTGTTGATGTTGTCGTTGTTGTTGTTGTTGTTGTTTATCTGTGAAGAATTAAAAATTAAACAAATGATAATTTTTCCTCAAGTGATATGTTATTTAAGTTGGTCAAAACGCAACATATTTTTTGTATTTTGAAAGAGAGAAAAAATACAAATGAAAGCACAGAGACAACAGGTAAACTTGATGGGAAAAAGCAAGGGGAAGACAAACATAAGACCTTGATGGCTTGACAACATGGCATATTCAGGACAAGAACTTAACCTGAGCCGAGACTGAAGATAGTATGAGCTGACTATGACCTCTCACACATATCGGTATGGCACATGATGATGATGACTATATGGCGTTTTCCCATATCTAACACTTCCAGGTGAAGCAAGGCGATATGAACGTTTGCAGTTAGTGGACTTGAATCACATATGATTAACAGTGTTCAGTTTTCCAGCGCGTCCTCCTGAGTGCTAATCAATACGTATTGTTCCATTTTCTGTTTCTTTGATTTCCTCAGACGTATCCCATTGTTCTACATTTCTTATTGATGCACATTAACACACTAACACTCTCCGACCAAATGCTGTTTATCCATCTCTTGTTGTTATCTGCCCACTTGTATCGTTGTCTGCCTCTTGCTCACTTGCTTTCAACCTTATCCAGAAGTTTTCTTTAAATGTCCGTAATGTATTAGACAGTGTAGGGGAATGGCTTAGAGTTGGCCTCAGCCAAAGTGAGACGTTAAGAATAAAATAAACACGAAGAGCCAGACCAACAGATTGCTCATTGTACAGTGTATATGTGTGTGTGTGTGTGTTTTTTTTTTTTTTAAAGCCAAGAGCTGACCGTACATATTTACACTGACTGTGAGGGAACTGTAAGACAAAGCTGAAACTAGCCACCATCCAAAGTTTGGTGATGAACTCGCTACCTGGCCATCAGGAAGTTTAAGAGTGAGTACTCTTATCTATTTGGCCAAGATGACCTCCTGTACTGTTGTGAATCTTGACCTGGGTATATCCCAGAGTGCCTCTGCGCAGGTGGGACGTGGAATTGAAACTCTGGATCCTACACTAGTCTCAGTCGGATGGATGCAAGCCCCTTTAAATGTCTACACGACCTGGACGTTCATGCATGGAACTTGAGAAATTAAACCCAAGTATTCTAAAGGATTAATTAAGCAACCAACCAAATCCAAACTGAAATGATTTGAATATTCAAAACAATGTATTCTCTTGGTGAATTTAAACACAGAAGACACCACAAACAATAGGTTGCACGATTTATTGCCTGGCATGTTTCACTGCATCTTGCATAGTGTTTGAATATAAAGTGGGGTAACAGAAGCTAACATTCCAAGAATACCTGTGATTATGAGTTTAATTGTTTCAGCTAAACTATTATTCATTTATTCACCTCTTATGATATATATGAGTAACTCTACAGTATGCATCTGACGAGATGCAACGAAATAAGCCAGGCATTAAATCGTGCAACATTATTGGTTGTGGCTTCTATGTTTAAGTTCTCACAGATATTGTTTCATATGGAAGTGTGTTTTCAATTAGCAGTCGTTCAGTCTAACTCCTAAAGAGATAAATGTGTCTGTGCTCACCCACTCATGGGCTTTTGGAACTGCGTGTGGTACAGAGTCCCAAGAATGCCCTGGTACCACCTGCCACAAAACGCCAATTTGAAGAACTATACCTGATACAGAGCACGGGAAGGATCAAGTAAAACACGGAGTGATGGTATCAAGAAAAACCTTAGATAAATGAGGACCATCTGACACAGAGCACTAGAAAGAGCGCACAGAGGATCCTTCCATCTTCCTCTAACACGTCACTAAGATAAATGGAGGGAGAGAAGAAGAATTTGTAGTACAGGCTGAGAATAAGACACAGTAATAATATCTTTGGTGACTCGAGTACGAGCTAATAGACTCAAGCCGCAGTGATCGCAGCTTTCTGAGTCTAAATACTAGAAGTTGTATAACACCATAATTAATTAAATACTGTCACAATTTGCAGGAAAGCCAAACATGGTGTAACTGGATATCATCTATATATGTGGTTTGGCGTCGCAGACAGCTGAGCACATACTCCAGGATTGCCCAAACTACAACATATCCAGGCGAACCTTCTGGCCTAGAGAGACAACAGTGGAAGATAAACTCTATGGACCGCTGAATGAACTAAAAAAGACTGTTGGATTCATACGAGAGACAACATTGCAGTTATAAGCATATTTCAGGCAAACGAAAGAAGAAGAAGATCTATATAAAATGCCATATAATAAGCAAAGCCGCGTTCTCCTGTATTTTTCTATGATGACGATATGTGCAGATGTTACCAGTACAATGCATACATCAAAAGTGAGGTATCGATCGGGCATGTGGTATATAACAAAATTGCAAAGTTAAGTATGTGAAGCACTCTTAAATGCCACAATGCGTCTTGGGCATATGGTGAATAAAGTATACGAGGAGGGGTAGCCAGGGATAACCTCGTCACCTGTTCTTCCCAGACAATTCCATACAATATTGAAACTTTCCTGGTACCCATTTGTAAAAGGTCTGGTCTGCTTGGTTGATCGCAGAGCTGCTCTGGTAGAAAACAAATCTAGCCTCATACTATATACTGAACTCGGATCACTGTCTTTGTTTTAGCATCGTAATAATCATCTCATCATCATCATCATCATACACGTAGGTCATTTGCAGAAGATCGCTCTGACCTAGGCACACTGAAAAGTGCAAAATGCATTGTCTCTATCAATTTGGAAACCGGCCACGTGATTGATAGGGATAATGCCTTTAGCGTGTTGTTTAACACACAAAATAGCAGCATGTTAAAGGCGGCAGAAGCGATCACCATTAATCTTCATAAGCCAGTTTTGTGCAAACAGGAAGGCATGATAGTCGGTTTAAAATTACCGTGGTAGACAATGAAATTACTGTGCGAATATTTATATATTTCAGATTGAAGGATTTATCTAATTACTTCAGTTTATGTTGTGTGATTTCTGCAGTATGTACCTGACAAGATACAGCGAAATATGCCTTTAAATAAATCGTACACCCCTGAAACAAATAAAGGGTTTCAAATACCCAGGAAGTATAATATCACAAAATGGCAAATCAGAAGACAAGATCGGGAGTAGATGCAATAATTAAAACCAACTCATTGGACACATGGCACCAATACTAAAGAACAAACATGAGTCAATAGTTAGTAAGAAAGCACTTTACAACACAATCTTCCTACCGATTCTATGCAACCAATGCCAAATCTGGACAATGATCGATACATAGAGCCCTTAAGCGGGCATTTTCCCTCTCTTTATACTTCACTTCGACACCACAAGGTATAAGAGGAACATGATGAGATTAGATGAGATAAATCGTGCGATCTATTGTTTGTGTCATCGTTATTCAAAATCTGTAGTTATTGATGAAAAAGCTCTTAAATATTAATGTAAGCGTATAAATAAAATGTATAATGCTTTATCCGGTTTCACAGTGCGAGTTACCGTTACTACGAGGAGTCAAAAATTAAAGAATAGAAAATGTAGTTATAATTTAGTAAGTTAAACTACATTACACATACAACAGTCTAATTGGCTAGCATACTTGTTCCTTCAGTAGCATCAGTGTGAATGATTTGTCACAGTTCTGATCGCCTACAATACGGATGTTAAGGCTGACGTGCGGGTTTCTGATTGGCTGCTGGTTGACTAATATGCGCCAACATATTTTTTTTTTTGCTTTTTTGTTTTTGCATATCCTTTACAGGACATCGCTGTCAACACCAGCATCTTTCAGCTGTATGTTGATTTTTTGGAAAGATTACGCTCAGTAGTTTGCCATTGCTTTCTGAGCGGCCGGCTCACATTCCCCGTAAGTTATCGATGCGATTCGAACCACTGCTGATTCTCACCGTCATCACGTTACCCACGAGAGTATACGCGATTACGGAGAAAAGTCGCTAACCTCTAATCCACGAAACCGGCGCGCCAACATATAGTCCTAGCATTTTAATTTTAATTTTATCTTAACCGCTGAAAAATAATTGTTTCTATCTTTCACTGATGTGACATAATCACCAACCATCATTTTGCAGTGCGTCAACTTTTACACACCCGAATCAAAAAACGTTTTCAATTTTGCCGCACGAAAAGGAACGAACACAACTTGACACTCGAGATAGACAGATGCCGGCTAAATATGGAAATTACCGCGTCCACTACTAAAAAAGTTATTGGAGGGAGCAGGTCATGTGACACAATTCTGACCTGCTCAAGCGTTCTTTTCTCAAAAACCCGGCACTTCTTCAATTCAGGCCTGACAGACAGACAGAGACCCAAAGTGACCTGTCTTTTCAAACAAATAACGGCAGTTTGATCGTATACTCGAGTGATGTTTTTGGTGGCAACCTGACCAGAAGAGGGAAGCAGAGAGAAGGGATGACCCACACACATGAGATGGAAGATAACCTCAGGCCTTGACCAGAGTAAGGGCAGTCTTCAGGGTAGCTTCACTGGCAAGAACTGAACCGGATCCATCAGTCAATGGACCCAGACTTGACCCATATCTACCACTGCGAGGTGACCTTTCTCCATGCTAACAAACACAATCCCTCACAGGAAAATGAATCAATTAATTAACTCAAGCCACACCTGATTAGAACAGCAAATCATTTAGAGATTCATAACACACTCATGATCATATTGATTATTATTTATTGATGGTTTGCAATTGGTACTTATTTGCATTTTCCCATTCATTAATATGTTTGATGAACAGATGCCAAAATGAGAAATGTATGCAAAGGCCAAAAGAAACAGGCCAATCAATAAATCACATCTACAGTAACTTAATCTTATATTCATTTATCAGTTCAAACAGTCTGTTAATTATCTGTTTATTTGTGTAAACAAGATGTCAATGTCTGCAATAGTTGTTAAATAATTTATTTAGCAAAGCAAACATAACTCAAAATGAAATAAATAAACAAAGGGAAAAGAGGAGACTCTACATCTTTTTACTGTTCCAGACCCGTGCTACATTTCACCTGGTTCATACTGAGGAAGTCTTTCTGACATTTCACAGAATATCATGGGGGTTCGAGAGCTATAAGAATCCTTGTGAAGGGGCAGAGTCAAATCTATTGTTCACTGTTCTCCTAAAGAGGACCATTAACTCCTAGACAAATAATGCAACTGAGCCTGTAATACTTCAAGGGTCGTATTCTTGATTTATTTACATATTAGAAGAGGATAGGGCCCAGCTTCTTAAACTAGAATATGGGTAATGCACAACAGTGATCCCCAGTCCCTTCAGAATATACGACAACTGACAAGGGTCAATTATTAGTGTGTCTTATTAGCTAGTTAGTTAGTTAGTCGCTGTTCCAACTTCACGGCAAAGATGCATCCCGACAATGCTCCATTCCTGTGCCAGTGAATAACACACAAAATGCTCCTCACTGCCTCATGTGAAAAGTGGAACAGACAGGAGTCTCGACAAACCAAGAGCCCACATAGGTATACTATGCATAAGGCCGCTGTCTTGTAAGTCTTCTATTGTCACTAAAAGTAATATCAAAAGTCAACATTATTTGTTGGCTTTTGGCACAGTTCACACATTCGATGGGCGAATTTGAACAATTTTCGATCTGGTATAATGACGTGTGTTATCTGCTGTGTGTGTGTGTGTGTGTGTGTGTGTGTGTGTGCGTGTGTGTGTGTGTCTCTGTGTGTGTGTGTGTGTGTGTGTGTGTGTGTGTCAGGGCTGCGGAAGTTAACGATTAATTAATCGATTAATCGTTAATTTTCTTTAACGATTAATTTTTTTTAACGATTAATCGAAAACGTTTCTCCCATCACTTATACAAATGAACCGGATGTCGAAAAATTTTCGGACATTTTAAACATAGTGCCTTAAACACAACCGAATTGCAAAATTGTACTGAGTCACTACTGTGTAAGCTGCAGCAAGATGTACCAACAAGATGAAACAGTATGTTTATTATGCTACAGAGTCTTATACAGGCCAAAGAAGCATTAACTGTCTACATGTCAGATGAAAAGAAGCATGCATTGGTCCAAACTGTCAGATTCAGATTGGGAGAAGATTTCGAAATATGTCAAAAGTTTGGACTTATTCTGTCAGACTACGGTCCTGCTCCGCGGTCAAGATTATGTTTCATGTAACTGTGTATTGCCACTGCTATCATCGTTGACAAAGCATATGACTGTTCACGATGATGATCCGGGCTACATAGCTAAATTTAAGACAGCATGTATTAATGACTTCAGTGAACGTATAGCTAGATGACAAGTATTTAAATACTACAGATTGCAACAGCACTTGATCCACGCTACAAATACCTGAAGTGTTTGTCAAAAGATGCAAAAGAACGAACTTGGTCACGTATTGAACAACAAGTAGCAGTTGATGTTCATGATGAGCAGATGGAGACTGCTGCAACGAATGATACTGACATTGACAATGAAACGATATGTAAACCAAATGAAGAAAGTATTAAGCTAATTGAGACTGAAATGGAGAAGAAAGATGCTGAATCGGTTGACCCTTTACAATGGTGGAAACTTAATAACATCGATACCCAAAATTGACATTCTTTGCCAAGACCATTCTGTGCATACCGGCTATCTCAGTTCCATGTGAACGATTGTTCAGCTCTGTTGGTTATATTGTTAATAAGACGCGCTTGTCACTTGAACCAAATACTGTCAACAT
This sequence comes from Cepaea hortensis, assembly GCA_963921405.1. NCBI lineage: Eukaryota > Metazoa > Mollusca > Gastropoda > Stylommatophora > Helicidae > Cepaea > Cepaea hortensis. The sequence continues at coordinate 159,952,318 of OY992877.1, read as the reverse complement.
ACTCGTCTTTTTGCCGGTCTCCCTGGTCGAGGAGTTAGCAGCTTTCTCCAAACCCCGAATACTCTCGTGGTTGACGTGAGCGCACGAGAATTGGAAGCTGTTCGAGTAGCGCCAGTGACTTATGAGAGTATGGAGCGGGTCGCTCAGAAAGTCGCGGCGTGCTGATGAGCGTAATCTAGCCTAGGAATCAACATACAGCTGAAAGATGCTGATGTTGACCGCAATATCCTGAAACAGGATGGAAACGCGGAAAAAAAAATACTCGTCTGTTTGCATAGTGGTTATTAGATGACATACGAACAAGACAATCCATTGTTATTTCGAAGTTTGACAAATACGACTATAATGTTAGTTATGTGACTATAAATGTTTTGCTTTAATCGAAATTAACGATTAATTAATTGTCAATTTTTCAAATGTTAACTATTAAATTTAAATTAATCTAAAATTATAAAACTATTAAATTTAAATTAATCTAATTAAGCCCTTATATATACATTGGCACCTTTCCGTCTTGACAGACGATAGTTTGGTACATTGTGCTTCAAAAAGGCTTAATAACTATCATATGGCAATAACTACGATCCATGGCGGTGGCGAGTGTGGCTGGTAAGGCCAATTCTTGCTGCAAATGTTTGCCCACAGTAGGTGCATGTGAAAACATGGTCATTTCCACCATTTTGCACCATCTTACGTCTCTCACGCTCTGTGTGTGCTTTATCTGCAATCATTTTCTCCTTTGCCTTTATTCCATTTCTGATAGTTGCCCTCCATGCAACACGTTCAGCGGCGACATGCTCCCATTGTGCATTATCAATGCCTGTATCAATCATGTCCCGCTTACACACATCTTTGTATCGTAGTAGAGGCCGACCCTGAGATCTCCTACCCGTCTGTAATTCACCAAAAAAGATGTCCTTTGGTATTCTACCATCATCCATCCTCCTAACGTGTCCTATCCATCTAAGTCTACGAAGACTGAGCATGGAATACACCGTCACACAACCTGATCTTTCCAATACTTCAGTATTTGTGATTTTGTCTTGCCACTTAATACCAAGTATTCTTCGCAGACACCGCATATGAAAGCTGTTTAAACGTTTCTCTTGGCGTGAGTAAGTTGTCCAGGTTTCACTGCCATAAAGAAGAGTACTAAGGACACAGGCTTGGTAGACGAGGACTTTTGTTTTGGCAGTAAGCTTCCTGTTCTCCCAGACTCTTTTTGCTAACATGTTCATTGTTGTTGCTGCCTTGCCAATCCTGATGTTGATTTCCTGATCGAGGGATAATTTGCTATTTACCTCTGATCCAAGATATGTAAAATGGTCTACTATCTCCAGTTCGGCGTCGTCAACAAAGATTGATGGTACACCATGTGCACCTTGTGACATAATCTGTGTCTTCTTTTTGTTAATTGTTAAACCAAATTCAGAACAAGCATTGGAGAATGCAGATAGTAGATGTTGTAATTCTTCCTCAGAGTGGGTCGTAATCGCAGCATCATCTGCAAAAAGCAACTCTCTGATTAGTACCCTCCTAATTTTGGTCTTCGCCTTCAATCTCTGAGCATTATAGAGGCCACCATCTGAGCGTGAGTGAATGTATATACCGTCATCCTGATCACGAAAGGCATATTTCAGTAGAAGTGAAAAGTATATCCCAAAGAGGGTGGGGGCTAGTACACAACCTTGCTTAACTCCACTCTTGATTTCAAACTCTTCTGAAGTTGAGCCATCAAACTTGATTATACCCTTCATGCCTGTGTGGAACGATTCCACAATGGACAGAAGAGTTGGTGGACAGCCAATCTTCTTTAGTGCTTTGAACAGACCCTCACGACTGACCAAATCAAATGCCTTTGTGAGGTCGATGAAGGCAATAAACAGTGGCTGATTTTGTTCCCGGCATTTTTCTTGCATCTGTCGCAATGAGAATATCATATCAATGGTAGACCGGTTCTGACGGAAGCCGCACTGTGATTCGGGGTAGACTTGATCTCCCAGGACTTGAAGTCTGCGCAGGACAATTCTGGCAAATACTTTCCCAACAATACACAGAAGTGAGATACCCCTATAGTTGTTGCAGTCGCTCCGATCTCCCTTGTTCTTGTACAGCGTTATGATGTTTGAATCTTTGAAATCCTGTGGGACTTGTCCTTCTCGCCAGCATAGCTCTATTAGCTGGTGGATCTGTAGAGCGAGGGTGTCTTGCCCACTCCTGATCACCTCTATTGGAATCCCATCCTTACCTGGAGCCTTGCCAGATGCAAGCTCATTTATAGCACACTTAACTTCTGTTATAGTGGGAAGTGTGTCCAGGTGGTCAAGAGTTGGCAGGGCCTCTATGGCGTTGAGGGCATCATCCGCCAGCTTGGTCTCACTTGAGTAAAGCTCTAAATAGTGCTCGACCCATCTATCCATCTGCTGTTTCTTATCAGTGATGATTTCTCCAGTCAAGGTTTTCAGCGGTGCACTTCTTTTGATCATTGGACCACAGGCTTTCTTTATCCCTTCATACATGCTTCTGATGTTTCCCTTATCACTTGCGATTTGAATGGACTCACATAACTTGATCCAATAGTCATTCGCACACTGCCTGGCAGCCGTTTGTACATCCTTCCTCGCTTGCTTCAGCTCACTTAGAGTGTTACGCGTTGGTCTTTCCTTGTTTCTTAAGAGAGCTATCTTCTTTTTATCAATCAAGGGCTGCAGTATCTGGCTGTTTGCCGCAAACCAGTCCTGCCTCTTATGATCCACAGTGCCGTAAACCCCTACCGCTGTTTTATAAATAGTTTCCTTAAGTTTACTCCATTTATCATTTACTATACAATTTTCTGATGTATCATTGAAAGCGTCCTCAAGTTGCTGTTGAAATTCAAAGCACTTTCCAGGATCGTGAGTGTTAATAATATTAATCCTGGGGCTAGACTTGTGTTTAGCTGTGTAGATTCTCTTTGGTCTCAGTCTAACCCTTGCAACAACCAAAGAATGATCTGTATCACAGTCAGCACTGTGGTAACTTCGAGTTAATGATGTATGGTTCAGATGTTGTCTCCGTGTGATAATGAAGTCCAGCTGATGCCAATGGCCGGATCTTGGATGTTTCCATGTGACCTTATGCATCTCTTTTGTTTTAAAAAAGGAGTTTGTAATACATAGGTCATTTCTAGTGCAATGCTCCAGCAGCCTTTGCCCATTATCATTCATGCGACCGATGTTGTATTTTCCAAGGCACACTGGCCATGAACTCGAGTCCTTGCCCACACGAGCATTGAAATCACCGAGCATATAAATGTAGTCGGATTTTGGAACTGCCTTGATCGCAGAGTCTAGCTGCTCATAGAATGTATCTTTGACATCATCAGAGGAAGTGAGTGTCGGTGCATATGCAGTGAGAATGGTGGCAAATCCACAAGAGGTTGCCAAGCGCAGTGATAATAATCTTTCATTACCTCCAGCTGGGATATCAATCATTCCCAGTAGCGAATTCTTCACTGCAAAGCCCACACCGTGTTGCCTTTTTTCTGCCTGCCCTCTTCCCTTCCAAAAAAAGGTGTAATTGTTTTCCCTGAGTGACCCTTCCTCAGCGAGGCGAGTCTCCTGCAGGCCAGCAATATCAATGTTAAGACGATTGAGTTCAGCATCAATCGCAGCCGTTTTTCTCACATCGTCAATATTTGTCAAGTCAGTGGAAAATCCTGGACACATGGTTCTCACGTTCCAGGTTGCAAGCCGTAGCTTGAGGTTTCTATTATTCTTTTTATTAGTACCTGGTGCATTGATTTTACAGCCTGCGATTCAGATTTTGTCCTAGCCCCAAGCACCCATTGAAGCAGGCAGGCTGTGGCGGATCAGCACCCAATTGGCCGGGGGCTGCCCAGCTTGAGGCGGGCGGTAGCTGATCAGTGATACCTGTAGGTGTCTCCCACCGTCAGAGGCAACGCGTGGCGCCCCATGTCTACGCCAACTGACAAGGACTTATAACCCGTAACAGTTGCCTCTCGCTTTGATTCCGAGACCGGTTAAGACCAGGGATGGAGTTATTGCCTCTCCATAGCACAAAGCCTGGGCTAAAATAAAGAAACCATGTGTTGCCCATGCAGCATGATCCCTCTCTCTGCCTGCCTAGTTCACTCCAGAGGAAAGTTAACACCTATACATCTGGAACAAGACAAGCTGCAGAAGCTGCCGGATCAGCAAAGCAATGCTCTAACTGTCCGCCTGTCGGAGCTTCGATCCTAGACCAGCTGCCAACCAAGGCTTAGGGCCTGGTCTGCCCTGCCATGACTTATTTTGTCTTTGGGTTGCATTTCCTCGCACCAGGATAAGGCTAGTACCCTCCCAATTGCGCTCTTCCGCCCGAAGCCGTTGGCACAATGTGGGGTGTCGGGTTTGGTAAGCGCCGCCCAACATTCGGCGCTGACAGAAAGCAGGTATATATATATATATATATATATATATATATATATATATATATATATATATATATATATATATATATATATATATATATATATATATATATATACATTACATTGGCACCTTGCCGTCTTGACAGACGATAGTTTGTGCTTTAAAAAGGCATAATAACTTTTAACTATGGCGGTAGCGAGTGTGACTGATAAGGCCAATTTGCGCTGTAAATGTCCGTTCACAGTGGGTGCATGTGAACACGTGGTCATTTCCACCATCATGCACCATCTTACGTCTCAAACGCTTGGTGTGTGACTTTTCTGCAATAATTTTCTCCTTTGACTTTATTCCATTTCTGATATTTGCCCTCCATGCAACACGTTCAGTGGCGACTTGCTCCCAATGTGCATTATCAATGCCTGTATCAATCATGTCCCGCTTACACACATCTTTGTATCGTAGTAGAGGCCGACCCTGAGATCTCTTACCCATCTGTAATTCACCAAAAAAGATATCCTTTGGTATTCTACCATCATCCATCCGCCTAAGATGTCCTATCCATCTAAGTCTACGAAGACTGAGCATGGAATAAACTGTCACACAACCTGATCTTTCCAATACTTCAGTATTTGTGATTTTGTCTTGCCACTTAATACCAAGAATTCTTCGCAGACACCGCATATGAAAGCTGTTTAAATTGTTCTCTTGGTGTGAGTAAGTTGTCCAGGTTTCACTGCCATAGAGAAGAGTACTAAGGACACAGGCTTGATAGACAAGGACTTTTGTTTTGGCAGTAAGCTTCCTGTTCTCCCAGACTCTTTTTCTTAACCTGTTCATTGTTGTTGCTGCCTTACCAATCCGGATGTTGATTTCCTGATCTAGGGATAATTTGCTATTTACCACCGATCCTAGATATGTAAAATGATATATATATATATATATATATATATATATATATATATATATATATATATATATATATATATATATATATATATATATATATATATATATATATATATATATATGTTCTTCTTCTTCTTCAGAATTCCGAGCCATTGAGGTTCTTTACAAACCGTCTCCATTCGTCTCTCTGGTTGACCTTCTCTTGCCAGTCACTGATTCCAAGTGCTTGTAGGTCTGTATGTATATTATCTCTCCACCGTCTTCTTGGTCTACCTCGGGGTCTACGGTCATTTATGTCCTGAGTGTAAGCGAGTTTTGTTTCCCTATTATCTTCCATTCTTTCTATATGCCCCAACCATTGCAGTCTATTAGCCTACATGATACCAATGATTAGCGGGGACTTAAAAAGATCATAAATGTCTTTGTTGCTTCTTCTTTTCCACTCTCCACTTTGTGTATCCCTAATGGGCCCAAAGATGCGTCTTACGACTTTGTTCTCAAAGGTTTGTAACAAGGCTTCGTCTCCTTTAGTTGTACTCCAGGTTTCAGAGCCATACAGCACAACTGGTCTGTTCAGTGTTTTGTATATTGTGATCTTGGTGTTACTAGATAGCGCATTTGATTTTAGCAGATGTTGTAGTGCATAGTATATCTTATTTCCAGAGTTCATTCTAGCTTGTATTTCTTCCCTTATTATGTTGGAGCAGTTGAAGATTGTACCCAGGTATTTGCACGTTTCCGTTCTTTTAATGGTCATATTATCTATTTGTATGTGGACAGAGTTGTTAGCTGTTCCTTCTCTTGAAATTACCATATATTCTGTCTTATCCTGGTTGATAACCAGCCCCATTTGTTGAGCTTTTTCCTTTAAGTGAGTCAATATTTCCAATGTCTTTTGTTAATTTTCCCCTATGATATCTATATCATCTGCATAACCAAGCATTCTGGATATCCCCCAATAGCACATTTTTCCTTTACCTTCCTTACAACTTTCTTTAGAGCCAGATTGAAAAGGAGTGGCGATAGTGCATCACCCTGTTTCAAGCCAGATGTTATTTGGAAAAGGTCTGATTTCATGCCTTTATATGTTACTATAGTATAAGTATCTTCCATGCATAGTCTGGTCATGTTGATTAACTTCCTTGGTATTCCAAATTCCTGCATATAATTCCATAGACTATTCCTAAGGACACTATAATAAGCCTTTTTAAAATCCACAAAAATGTTATGGAGATCTCTTTTATATTCCAATGTTTCTCGGCTATTTGTCGTAAGATAAATATCTGATCTATTGTTGATCTGTTTTGTCTACAACCCGCCTGGTAGTCACCTAATATGTATTCTGAATATGGTTTTAGTCTATTTAGTAATACTGCGGATAGTATCTTATAGCTTGTGGACAGTAGTGATATTCCTCTATAATTTCCACATTGGAACTTGTCTCCTTTCTTAAAGATAGGTATCAATAATGACTCTTTCCAGTCATGGGGTAATTCTTCAGTCCTCCAGAAGTGGAAATTCAGCAATTAATTAATTAATTCAGGAAAATTCTCGCCCGGGTGATGTGATTATCTACACGGATGGAGAGGTAGGAGAAGTGCTTGGGGGTTCTTGGCAAAATCTAATGGTCGGCGTTTGGTGCAGGAGAGCCTGGCGTATGATGATACTACATCTAGCTTAAGAATGGAGGTGGAGGCGGTCAGTGCAGCTTTCCGCTGGATAGAAAACACGATACATACACATATTGTGATTGTAACTGACTCAGAAAGCATGCTGAGAAGGGTGAGAACAGGCAAGCTTCGTGCAGAGTGGCTTGCTTCGCTTCGGAGGTCACGGGTAGCAAGCATCACCTGGATCTTTTCTCCTGGGCATGCCGGTGTGCTCGGGAATGAACAGGCGGACAGATTGGCTGGCTCGGCAGAACTTGGTGGAGTATTGATGCATGACAAGGCAGATGTGGTTGGGGCTATGTGGGAGCACGTGTACACCTCGGAGGAGCAAATGGATCACCATAGTCTGGTTAGAATGAGGCAGCGAGGAGTGACGAGGGGATCTGGCCGACGCTCGACGCTCAGAGGAAAGGCGAGACGGACATATAATCAGATTGCTACTGGAACTATTAGTGTTGGAACTCTTCGCTGGTTGCTGAGGATGGGGACAGAGCGCTTATGGGAATGTCCCGAATGCTGTGATGTCGGTTCCTAGATCAAATCAATCAATCAATCAATCCTCCAGATTTTTATTATTAGTTCGTAAAACTTTAAATGTAATGCATGACCACCTGCCTTTATAAATTTAGCAGCAATTCCATCAGCCCCAGTTGCCTTATTGTTTTTAAGTCGTGTTATTACATATAGGATTTCGTCAAAAACAGGTTCTTCAATTTGTGGTTCACACGTTAGAACCTCTTCCTGTGGGAAAGTGTTATTTGGAGCTTCATCATTTAGTAATTCAACAAAGTATTCTTTCCATGTGTTACACATTTTCTAATTAGTATTTATCATATTCTCATTTTTGTATTTTAAACCATATGTGTTGTGTTGGTGCCTGTCGCATTTTGCGCACCTCATTACATTACAAAGTTGCACGCCACAGCTCTAAAACACACAGTTCTTCAAAGTTCCTACGCTATTCTGCATCGGAATGTCAGGAATGTTGTATCATGTCTAAAAATAGTAGTGTCACTCGATGACGGACAGGTCAGGTGTTCAAATCTTATACATCTATTGGTCGACCTAGCCTTGGTAGCGTCTCACAAAGACTGCTGGGTCGGAAAGAGCCTAAGAACGCGCACATACAGTTTGATCTTCAGTGAAGCCGGGTGTGTTTTCTTAAAGAGTATCTTATACTTGTGTGTCCCTCGCCTGATTCAGTGCCAGAGTACCTCTAAAAGGGATATGTAGCTGATATATGCGTCAGGTAAAGCTTTGTGTATGTGAGTTCTGTGTTTGAAGGTTCCTGCACGTAGCATATATTCTTCCATCTGGAGATAGCCGCCAACGTCTATCCCTGTTCAGGCAATGGCTGATTCTGCCATCACTGTCTAGAAAATATCTAACCCCATCCTTATCTTCTGTTTCCAAAAGAAGTGCTGTACTGTACACTACATCTTAAGCTGTGAGAAGAGGCAAGTCTAAGCCCAGAATGCTATTCTCATCTAAAACCTTATAGCCTCTTCATTAATTCAGGACTGGTTTAGTAAAAGACATGTTATGACTTTTGTGGTGACCGCTGCCCCCTTTGTTTTTATTTTATCCATGGCCCATACTCAGCACACGAGAATGAGAGAAGGAGGAATGAATGGTTTCTTCCTCTTGTCTTTATACGTCCGTGGTGTGAAGAAAGATTGTGTTGCATGACTGATTAGCATTAATGACATGTCCAGCGTTTTAAACTGCTGTGATATATTTGAACCGAGATGCAGAATGACCGTCACTGCATCTTGCACTCTGATCGAACTGAAGTCAGGCTAACAATCCAGTCCAGGCACTCCAGTTAACGAAGAGGAAGAAGATTTGTGTTAGAATGAGAGAATGAGCTGTACTTTGTCATCTTATCTCTCTATCTCTATGTACATATGTTGTTGTCAATGAATGAGAGGCGGTGTGAGATTATGCAATGAGTACTTCACTTGCACTTTAATATTCATTCTATCCATGACAATAATTGTATCAACTTATGAATTAAAATATTTATTATATGCTTCTGCACATTATAGCTTCTGCCAACATGTGGAGTGTCATTATGTAAAATCACCTCCCTGTTTAGGAAAGCGAGTACAGGAGAATATTCATTATGTGTTTCCATACATTATTGCTGCTATCCAACATGTGTAATGTCAGTTTATAATAACACAACCCTGCTGGGAAAAGTAAGTAAAGGAAATACACATAATATGCTTTCATGCATTATCACTACTAACCAGCATGGGAAATATCATTAGTAATATTGCACCCCTGTCTGAAAAGTAAGTAAATGAAGGTATGCTCTCATGCATCTTCACTTCTAACCAACATAGGATATATCACCACAGTGTTAGAAGAAGCAAGTAAAGGATATGACAGAGGAAGTAAAAAAGAATAAACATGAAGAATAAATAGGCTAACTTAACATCTGATGCAGCCCTGATTTTTTAATGTGAGTTTATAGGAATGATATGCCATCATCATCATCCTGTTCTGTACCATTGCAGTTCAGGATCAGATCTTGCTGTGTGCATTCCTTCATGAACTCTCCATCACTCATCTACCAGCTTTATCAGTCTCTGTGTCTGTGTCCTTTGTGAGAACAATAGCCTAAACAGATCACTATGTACAAGAGCAAAAGCAGTAGTAGTAGCTTGCCAGATGAATTGACAGATGCCTGATACCAGTGCAAAGAAGAGACACTGTAGCTCTCAACCTGTAGGTACTTCCTTAATCTTCTAGTTTCTATCATTTCTATCTGTAGTCCTTTTCATTCTTGTCAACTGGAGAACCATCATCAATTGAGCATATATAAACAGGATCACCATGTTTATTCACGCCAGGTGAGGAAGATTCGCAGATTTATGGCAGATTATCGCAGATTTATCACCGATCTATTGCAGACCATTGCAAATCTAGCGCAGATTACTTCAGATTACTGCAGATTATAGCAGATTATTGAAAAAACAAGTTGATTAGATCATATTAGGTGGATGGACATACTGTTGAGTAGGGAATGGACTGAACCCGAACCAATGCCAATGATCAGCTGGAGAACAAATTAGGGAATCTTGCACTGCGTCAAGTGGACAGTTACCCCGAATCTGTTATTGGAAAACAATTCATAGAGGAGCTGCCAACCTAATAACCCCCAGAGAATCTAGTACTCAGTGTTATCTGGATGTCCTTCTAAAAGCCAGCATGTCAGACCCAGAACAATCTCACCACCAACTCAATTGAATTGAACTAAACTGTACTCAATTGAACTTACTTAAACTTGAGAACCATTGCCACGGGCACATCACATTCAATAGACTGAGAACATTTAAATAATAACCTCAAGTCATATTTGTGTGTAGAGACTGTTTAATTTTACAAACATTACGAATCCATGGAAATTCCACCATCATCAATTATAATCCAGAGACATTATTAGGAAGAACATGTGGGTAGGCACTGTCTTGACACATTCTATGGTATTTCAATGTCAACAGCTCGTATTCAAAGTACAAACGAATTAAACCAAGCTCACCTTGAGAAAACGGGTGCAATTCAGAGATTTGAATCTTTATTCGACTTTATCCCTTTACAGAAGAATACGAAAACATGATCATCAAACGTAACCAGCCCCTGATACGGGGACGGGAAGTTACAGGTTAATAACGATCCAGTTTCTATCTGCTGTGATTGCTTGATCTTCCAAGGACTTTCGTAAGCTAGTGTAAATTGTTGTCTAGAGAGACTCCTGTCCCGGTATGTATGTAAGACAACAGCTGAACTCCTCGCACTACTAATAAGATTGCGCCTACCAGATCATGTCCATGTGACACGAGCGCCAAGAAAACCGCTGACCTCTTGTCCTTTTCCTTGAAGCCTTCTTTCGTTGCTATTCCTCACGATGTCCACGTCAGTCTTGGTTACTCATGGTCAATTCATTCTATTCCGAGTCTGGGAATATCCAAACTTATGTTTGGCGGTGTGCGTGACTGTTATGTGGCATAATGCCCCCTTCCCCCCCCCCCAAAAAAAAAATGCTAAGGCATTTTTCCTTTGATAATTATCATACATGATACTTCCACTGTGACTATAATTTTCTTTTACCCACAACCACATAGTTCTAGGATTTACCCCATCATTAACCCTTAAAAAATTATAAATGCTACATAACGGGCACGCCCACCTGTCCGAACCTCACGTCGGACGTCGTGTGACTGATCCTTGTGAATCAAATCAACTAATAACACATTAGTCCCTTATTGTCCTAATGACAAGTGTGTCCTAGCTCTAGGTATTACCATGAGTGTAGGACAAGGGTAATAATGAAGTTCTCTCAGTAACCATGTTAGTGTAGTTAATCCATGTTATTGTTCTTGTATCATACAAACATTTCAATGGGTAGGGTAGATCCACCTTGCACTTTTTCCCGATTCTTTTCCCGTGGACTTTGAGATTGATCGTATTCTTATCTGGCACATGCATATAACATAATATAAAATCCACAATCTTATGTTCTAGACTCAAAATAATAATCAAATCATATAATATACTCTCATGTAACTCTAACCATTAATTCATGTACAATTATAACACGACATATACATTTTCACAATCACAGAAAATGACATGGTACTTGTTAAATTGCTGGTTGACTATCCTTGTTTACATAGCACTTGTCTCTGATATATCATTCCATCCATGCTTTGGTTCTGTCATGAACATACATTATTCATACATGTACCTTAATTTTATGTATAATATTCAATCAAATAACCTATTGTTATGTTGTTTCATGTTATATTGACCTTCTAAAAAGGCTTTCTATACAAGTATCATTTTAATATCTATATCATTATAATTATGAACTCAATTTATATAAACGAAACTATAACTATAATTCAACTATAACCGATCAACTAGAAAATCTGCCATTCTATAATCGACTCAGAATGTCAGCAAGATTATTGTCTTTCCCAGGAATGTGACAGATGTCAAATTCATAATCCTGTAATAATAATGACCATCTATGTATTCTCGAATTCTTCGGATGACCCGATTTGAAAATTTGTAAAGGTTTGTTATCCGAAAGAACCAGAAATTTCCTACCTAGTAAGTATCTAGAAAACTTCTCAATACTTTCAATTAAAGCTAAAGCTTCTAATTCAGTAACAGCATAGTTTCTCTGAGTTTCAGATAGCTTCTTACTGAAGTAAAGAATAGGATGTAGTTTCCCTTCGTGTAATTGAAGTAATACAGCTGAAATAGCATGTAAACTAGCATCCGTTTGTAAAACAAAATCTTTTGAAATATCAGGTAATTTCAAAATAGGATATGTACTAAATAGAGTTTTTATTTGTTGTAATAACTTCTCGTGATCCTCTGTCCAAACTATCTTTGTTGGTTGACCTTTCTTTAAAAGTTCCGAGAATGTTGCTGTCATATGTGCAAAATTAGGAATACATTTTTGATAATAATTAATTAACCCTAATACACTGTAACAGAGGAAGGGGTTTTGGTAGTATTTAGGTGGGAAATACTACAGCACGATTGAGCATCGGGGTCGAATGAGAGGGGAGATGCTCAATTCGTGACGTGGTTTGTTGTCAAAGGGGCAGTTAACATCAAGACACCGAACAGAAAGGTTGCCACACTAATTCCAGCCGTCATCAACACGAATAAAGTATATTTATAAAGATTCACCAGACTCCACTCATGTTATGAGTTATCAGTTATGAGTTGACTTCGTTACAATAAGCGAAATGGTGCCCACGACACAGGATTCGAGCCTGGTGTAACGCGAAGTCATGCCGTATACTATATAACATCGCGGAGGCCAAAAACTAAGAAGATGATCCTTGCTCCGTTTGTCTCAGTCGCCAGAAATAATTTCGGCACGCTTTTGAACAACCATTGAATGTAACAAGGCGCAGTGAAAAAAATGGCCAATAACGTATCAGCGAAAAATACAGCGACCAAAAGCCCGCCCAGGGGTGGTCGTCTGTAAGTCTTTTTCAAGACTGCTGGCGGTCAAAATTTGGCTGGCGTCAGGAGAAAAGTGAAACTGGCCATAACGAATTGCGACACCTGAGATCGTTATCAAACCGGCGAGCGTCAACTGTGGACACCATCCTGGCGACTCCTTTTATCCGTTCATCTAACGGACGTGTCAGGAGCAGAAGTATTCCTGAAGGTCAAGCCGTCTAACCGATATCTCGAGCGAGCAGGAGTGTGCTGAAAGTCGGCCCAGTTTAATCGTGTCTTGACCGAGCAAAAGTTTGGCTAAAGGGCAAATCCAGTCGGATAGTTGTTGCAGGTGAGAAAGAACTTTTCAATAGGACAATCAAGTTCAGCCTCAATGTTAATAGGTTTCGTTCTGAACGCTAACAACTAGAAAAAAAAGAACCTTGGTAAAAGAAGATCGAGACAGCAAATAAATAAGGCATTACTTCATGGATTGCCCAATGTTTTGTTGACGAGTCAGACTATCTCGGGGCTCTACTGCAGTTGAGAGCCGCTCGCTGTTGTGTGTCAGACTATCTCAGATGTACCTCATCTCAGAAGGGACCCAACCAGGGGTTGAAGTTTATCCAGGCATCCCAAGAGAAGTAACTAACTGAAGAGACGAAGTACCTGGGAGAAGAGACAGACTACCTGAACTCCGCTACCTGAACTCCGCGACTGAATTTCAGCTGACGCAGAATCCTAGTGTTTGAGTAACCTGAAGACGAGTCTAGAGGAATACACGAAACTTGCTTGGGATCAGGAACCGAGAGTAGGGTAATCTGTGACCCTATTATCTAGTCGAACTGTTCTTGTGTATATGTAAAATGAATTTCTTTAATTAGCTGATTACAAATGAGCTTGTGATTGTTTGTTATATATAATAATATTTCAGCATGGCGGAACAAGACTCTTTGGTACAAGTATTGACGGGGGTAGGAACAGCGGTAGGTAGACTTGATACGATTATTAAACAACAGGGAATGGCAACCGAAATTGTTAAGTTTAGTGGACAGGCCAGAGAGTTTAAGAAATGGATCACTTCCATAGAAAAATATGCGTATTTGGTATCTGCATCAGATGAAGAGAAAATGAGACTTGCATATCAGGCTGTACACAGATGCTTCGGACAATGCAATAGGAGCATGTTTGGTTCAACCATATGAAGGAAAAGAGTCTGGAATACCAGGGGTTAAAAATGAAAGGCCAATTTACTTCTTATCTCATAAACTTAGCAAATCTCAACGCAAATGGACGACTATTGAAAAAGAAGCGTATGCCATTCATTATGCCCTTCAGAAACTAAATTACTACTTACATAACGCAAATTTTGTTATTAGAACTGATCATATGCCTTTAAAGTCTTTTTTAGAAGCTCCAGTGCAGAACAGGAAAATACAGACGTGGGCATTGAATCTACAGGGATACAATACGAAAATTGAGTACATTCCAGGTAGGATTAACACATGCGCTGATTTATTATCTAGGATTCCCTACCCACAGTCGTCAGGTGACACAGAAGATGAAGGAGAACCAGAGATTGACGATCGAAACTGGCAAGTAAATATTTTAGATTCTGCCATAATAAATGGAGAAGACTTTGAGAGTTTACCATCGGATCAGGAGGCTGAACATAGAGTGGAAGAAGACCCACATTTAGCACAGTTTAGTATGAAAGAAGAACAGGAATTAGATCCAAAAGTCTTACAAATAAAACAGAAATTAAGTGAAACGGAGGAGAACAAATATAAGAAGAATTTTTTGGTTTTACAAGAGGATGGACAGTTATACTATATGTGTGAAAGGAACGAACAGTTAAGGAAATATATCCCAAAACATTTAGAAAATGAAGTTTTAAAAGCTTATCACAATGATAATGGACATCTCGGGCGGGATAAATTGGTGAAAGCACTTACGAGTAAATATTATTGGCCAAACTTATTTAGATCTGCTTGCAAATATGTGGATACGTGTGAAAGATGCAGATTAAGGAATATGAAAACAATTAAGTGTCCTTTACAAGATACAGATATTCCTCAGTTCCCTATGCAGAAAATTAGTTTAGATATATCGGGTCCTCACCCTAGAACATTGTCAGGGAATGTATATTTAATTCATATAGTAGACGTTTACAGTCTTTGGCCGGAAGTTTATGTAATTCCAGATAAGAGCGCTGATACTGTCATTAATATTTTTTTACAGGAGTTTGTACCAAGATTTAGTTGTCCACAGATTATACTCACAGATAATGGTAGAGAATTTGTGAATAAGAAATTTGAAAAATTATTGAAGGATTTAAATATAAAACATGTAAAGACCTCATACTATAGACCTTCTTCAAATGCTAGGAACGAACGACAACACCGTACGTTATATGATATTATAGCAAAGATTGTGGATGAACATGAAAAAGACTGGGATTTATTTTTGGGACCAGCGCTTAGCGCCATACGTACAAATCAAAATGTGAGCACAGGCTTTTCACCATTTTATTTAATACACGGGAGAGAACCAGTATTACCAATAGATAATCTCTTAAAACCAAGACGGAAGTATATGGGAGAAGACTTTCAGGAGACCATTATACAAGAAATGCATAAAGCACACATGAGGTTGAAGAATAATATAGTTAAAGCTAGAGAAAGACAGAAAAAGTACAAAAACCTGAATACAAAGTTACAGGAGTTTAAAGTAGGAGATAGAGTGTTTACAAAAAGCATAGAAGGAACTCTAAGTTTGATGATCGTTGGGTCCCAGGTTATTATGTCATAGAAAGGCTAGGAAATGTGTCGTATAATATTAAGAACCAGGTGACGGGACATGTGGCAAGGGCACACGTGGAACACTTAAGAAGAGATGATGATGAGAAGGAAAATGATAATTATAATAATAATTATTGTTCAGACACCGGATACTTAGATGAACGACTCGTTAGGGGAACTACAATAACCCCAGCTTTTAGAAAAGATCCGACACACAAGTTAAAAACGGCTTCAGGTTACGATGATACTCAAGAACAAACAATACCGAAAACGATAGTAGGAGAAAAGTTGAATGAGACCCATTGTGATAGTATAGAATCTATGGAAGAAGAAGTAAGTGCTCCATTTAAAAATACTAGACAAGCAACAAAAAGAAGGATGGATAAACAAAGAGAAAGAGACGTGAAAAGACAGAGGAGAATTAGAGAGTATTCAACAAGTGGTGAAGAAATGCCTTTACTAGAAAGATCCTTAAGAAATAGTGATAGACAAATTAGATGGGATATTGAACGGAAGAGGTTAGCGGCTGCTAACGAGAGAAATACAGATGAAGAAGAAGAAATGGATGAGAAATCAGAGTCAATTAGTAGTATGGAGGAGGATGATAGATTATATGGGGAGGATGATATTGATGTAGAGATAGCATTGATACAGAGAAACTTGGAGTTGTTGAAGAAGTGGAAACGTAAGAGATAAATTGATAGAAAATATTGCAGATTGCAAGATGTAAGTTTCAGGCTTTAAGGAAAGAGATACCTGATGAAGTGTGTGAGACGGTGGAAATGGAAAAGGCTTCTGTTGGTACTTTTTATAAATGATCTGGAGGAGTAGTCAAACAATGGATGTAGGTTCGACTGAGGTATATATATATTTTTGTTCTCTCAGTGACGGAATTGCTAGTTGATATTATGTTTTGGTTTCTTATTGGATGGATAAGTTAATCAATGATACAACAGGTAGTTGTACTAGATAGTAAATAGACAAGTTTTTACTGCTGCTAGGAATATCGTGGTGTATGGTAATGATTAAGTAGTTATAGGAATTTGTCCACGAGAAACAATTGGGGTGTAGATAATACGGCCATTGTTAGTTAAAGGCTTATACGAAAAGAACAGATAGTGTTTTAAATTAGAATTTGGTCTGTAAATAACAGATATAGATATATATAGACCTGGCGGTGAATGGTTTCAATTTCTTGCTTATAGAAACAATAGAGTGACTTGGTTACTTTAAGTAGATAATTCTATGTGAGTTATAATTTTTTTTTGAAGAACTTCTCTTTAGCGAGAAGACACTTGTGTTATTGAGTCTGAGTTTGTAATGCCTCATATATAATATGTTTTTTTTCTTTGCTTAATTTGCTTTTGTAATATGATTGTTGTTACTTGATTTTAGAATAGGGTTATTGTGTTCTTAGACTTTTACGTACAAACTGTTGGTCCGTAAAAGAGACCAATAGTGTTAGGTAGTATTAGAAAATTTTATTTTGGTTTGATAAGATGCATGTTGTATTATTTTAAAATCTGTTTTCTTTGAATGAGTTGGGGGATATCTTGTTTTGACTTTATTTCGTTTAAGTTAATTAAGTTGTTTGGTGTATTAGGTTACATAGTTATAAATTTAATTAAGTAAGTTAATTTTCAAGTAGTTAGGGTGTTGGCTGGAATAAAGAAAATAATATGAGGGCTAACAGAGAGACACATACTGAGGGCTAATAGAGAGACATATAGATAGTCGTCATGTAGAGGTTCTTATGGATATGAAATGTTAGAAAATAGGAGCTACACTAAAGTCAGCATTATAGGAGGGGGGAGACTGTAAATGGCAGCATATAAATGGGAGTGTTTATATAAATACTATGGGAAGTGAGGAGGCAAGAAATAGGTGCTGTGAAAAACCAGCTTTAATTAAATTGATAATGTTCATAGAATATGAACATTGGCTCATGGTGAAAGGTGAGGTGATTGTGGATGGCAATATAAATGTTATATATATATAAATGTTGAGAAAACGTGTGTCAACTTGGTTTATAGAGAACAAAGATCTATTTTCATAAGACGTATTTAAAAAAAAAAAATGTGTTGTACAAATTTTTTTTTATTGGCAAGGGAGGTAAATGTGGTTGTGTGGACATTGCTTTATGTAAATGTGATCACGTTGTCTTTTCATCCTTTATGCTTATCACTGGGTGCGCACCCCTTCTTTGCTTTTCTAAGTATGTTGTTGTTCTGGTTGTCTTGTGTTGTGAGAAAACGAGGGATTTTATAATGCCATGTGTACAATAACGATTATACGAACTATTCTTCTTATGATATGTATATTTGATACAGAAACGAGCCAAGAAGGGACCAGAAATATATATAGTGGATGGCTATATAGTTTGAAGAAATAGATTTGGTTACTTAACATAAAGTGTTTTGGGGAGGTTTGGGAACTGTAAGAAAGACTGTTTGGTTTAAAAGGGTTACCATACGTGGTATGATATATTGTACAAAGCAAAATCGAAGAAATAGTTTATAGTAGGTTACTAGGGTGACAATATGACAGGGAAGAATGGTTAGATGATATAATATATACTCAAATTTTAGTTGGGTTGGGGAAGATTAGAGGAAAAGTGGGAGTTAAAGGAAAAGAAGGAATAGAGTAAGAGAGTTGGGAATAAAGAATTTTTCCTTTAGAGGAAAAATTCTTTAGAAAAAACATAGGGAGGTGTAACAGAGGAAGGGGTTTTGGTAGTATTTAGGTGGGAAATACTACAGCACGATTGAGCATCGGGGTCGAATGAGAGGAGAGATGCTCAATTCGTGACGTGGTTTGTTGTCAAAGGGGCAGTTAACATCAAGACACCGAACAGAAAGGTTGCCACACTAATTCCAGCTGTCATCAACACGAATAAAGTATATTTATAAAGATTCACCAGACTCCACTCATGTTATGAGTTATCAGTTATGAGTTGACTTCGTTACAACACTCCTAAGCTCCTTTTTGGATGTTGGAGGTTTGATATTGAGAATCTTTGTCACAACTAATGGATCTGTTTTCCTAAATCCGTTAGAAATTCTATGACCTAGAAATTGTATCTCAGTAAAAACTATCTCCACTTTACTTGGTTTAGCTTTCAACCCATGTTCTTGTATTTTGTTAAAAACTTGTTTGAGAATTTTAACATGTGTGTCAATATCACAAGTATGGATACAAATATCATCCATATAAGTTGCTACATTGGTAATTCCATGAAGTAATCTTCTCATCATCCTCATGAATGTACTCGGTGCATTTTGTAAACCAAATGGAAGATATTCCCATTCATATAAACCCAACGGTGTGCTAAAAGCTGTAATATGTTTTGAATCTTCCTCCATGGGAATTTGCCAATATCATTTTGTAAGGTCAATTTTCGAATATAATTTCGAGTTTGCCATGGTTTCAATCAACTCATCGATATTTGGCATAGGTTCAGCATCAAGTAAAGTCAATTTATTAACTTTCCTATAATCAACACATAACCGTAATGACCCATCTTTTTTCTTAACAATTACAACCGGTGAACAGTAATTTGAGATTGATTTTTTTATAATTCCAGTTTTATCTAGATCTGAAATTTCTGCAGTAACTTTTTCCAAATAATGTATTGGAATAGGATATGGTTTCACTTTAACTGGGACATTTGATAATAACGTTATTTTATGTTTAATCAGTGTTGTTTGCCCCGGTTTATCTGAAAAAAATTGAACTATATTACTTTATTGCAGTAATAAGCTTTTCACTATCTTTAGGTGATAAATCTTTACTTATCTGTATCGCTTGCCAATTACTGTCGCTATTAACTATAGGTGTTGGAATCTGTTGTTTTATAGCATCTTCTTGTTGCTCGTTAATTACCCAACAAGCTGTTGCTATCCTATGAGGAATTTGTGTCCCTTGATCTGAGTTATCCACCCGTGGAATATATGGCTTCAACATATTAATATGAAAAATCTTATGTTTGCCATTCACATCAATACGATAATCTACATCGCTAATTTTCTTAATCACCTTAAATGGACCTTGCCATGAAGTAACAAGACAATCTCGAGGATCAGGTAATAATAACCAAACCTCTTCTTCTTCTTTCAAGACTATTGTCTTGGCGTTCCTATTACCATATTGTCTGTATCTTTCTCCAGCTTTTTCCAGTGCAGATTTTGCAATCTGACAAGCTGTAATAATTTTGTCTCTTAATTGTGTGACCATTTCATATGCATCTCTTTTCGGATGATCATATGTTTTATTTGTGAGTAAATCATTATATATTAATAATGGACCTCTTGGATTAGCTCCATATACCAATTCGAATGGAGAAAACCCTGTACTAAATTGTGGTACCTCTCGGTATGCAAATAGTACAGCTGGTAATAAAATATCCCAATCTTTTGGTCTTTCTGCAGCTACTTTTGCCAGAGTTCGCTTAAGAACTGCATTGTAATTCTCATTCACCCCATTCGTCATCGGGTGCCAAGGTGAACTAAATACTTGTGGAATTCCAAGTATCTTCATTGCCTCTTGAGTAGCCGTTGATATGAATTGACTACCTCTATCTGATAATATACAACTAGGAAATCCTATTCTGCTAAAAATTATCAAAAATGAATCTAGAATGGATCTACTTGTGATATATTTCAAAGGAATAGCCTCTGGCCAACGTGTACAAAGATCTATCATAGTTAAGATAAATCTATTGCCTCGATCAGTAGTTGTATTTAGCGGACCCACAATATCTATGGCGATTTTCTGAAATGGTCGCGATGCCAAATCAGTTTTCTGAACATGCGCTTTAGGATGTTTGCCTTTTTGTGTGGTCATCTGACATAATGTACATGAGCGTACATATGTGGTAATGTCTTTGTTATACCCAGGCCAATAGAACTGCGTTAGCAATCTATTAGTGGTTTTAGCAATTCCCATATGACCAGCGAATGGAGAATCATGTGCTAATTTCAATGCTTCAGTACGATATTTAGATGGAAGTACTGTCTGAAAATAACGTGATGTACCCCTATCATATCGTCTCGATAAAATATTATTGTCCAAAAAAAAATTTCCAATTACCTCTTTTACCTTGTTTTATTAGTTCAGTCAGTTTTTAAAAACAAGATTGTAGAGTCGGATCATGTTTCTGATCTTCTGGTAAATCAGTCACTAGTCTGATATTATTTTCTACTTTTTCACTGTCTTTTACTGTAGGTTGGTCTTTTTCTCTTTTGTCTTGAGCTCTTGTAATTGCGTTAGCTCTTGCATGATCAATCTCCCATTGCTTTGCTTCATCATGCATTAACTGTCTCGCATCTGGTACGTTACCAATCAGTAATCCGGCACATGGATTTGGTAATACCGCTGCATTTATTGTGCCTTCATAATATGGTGACATAATTGTAATCGTGGCAATCTTATATCTTTCTATTGTGCCACCGAATGTTCTGCACTCTACAGTTTCGCCTGTATAATCTTCTTCTTTTATCAGCTTTCGATCTACTCCGACAATCGAAGCTCCCGAATCACGAATGCAAGTAGTGGGTTCACCATTCACCCATGCTTGATGAATGTTTAGTTTGCCATTTTGTATGCTAACGGCATTAGCTTCATGGATTGTTTCTATACATTCATTACTAATATTGTCAGTTATACCTTTATGTAACTTGTCAGTCTGATCATCATACTGTTGTATGATAGCTGCGTGTGTCTCTTCTAAATCGTCTGAGTCACTACTGGAGTATATGTATGCTGTACTCGCTTCCTTCCAGGAATTTCTCATCGGACAAGACCTACTAGTGTGTCCGTACGCCCTACATGAGAAACATTTTATATTTCTTTTAAAAGAGTCATACTTATTTCTCTTCTTTGCCGTAATGTCCTTCAGATATGCAGAATAACCTGGATGTTTATCACACATCTCTAAGTTTCCATGCGATAATCTACAATACTGGCATCTGGTAAATTGGCCTTTCCTTGGTCTATCACCTTCTCTATTGTAAGGACTATTTCTGTTAGTACTACTACCAAACTTTCTAAACTTACTGTTTCCTCTTTGAAATTTTGCACTTGCTCCTATCACTAATTCAGGTTGTGTACAGTTAGCAAAAATATCCCTATGTGCATTGAAATAAGATTCACCCTTAGTTTCCATTTCACTTAAACTTTTACATTTGTTTTCCATAAGAAATACTGACATAGGTTCTGGTATCGCAGACAACATTCTATCTCTGATAATTAAGTCTCTCACTTTCTCATAACTATCATTAATATCCGCAGCCTTACACCACTTATCAAAACTAGAAGACATTTCCGAAGCGAAATCCAGGAATGTTTGATTCGATTTCGGTGTAAGTGTTTTAAACTTTGTACGTAATCCAGATTCGTCTAATGAAAAATGTGACAGCACACGATTGCGCATATATTTGTAATTTGTACGTAAATCCTCAGGAATCAACTCAATCACTTTCAACGGCTCCAATGCCAGATGACGGTGAAATAAAATTGGTATGTCCTTCTCTGGTACCTTGTAATGCTTTACGAGTACTTCAAAATTAGTCATCCAAGAACTAACCGAATCACCTTGTTGAAAATTCCTGAATAAACCTTGGTACTTTTTCACAGGATCGTTCTGCTTAGCCAGCATTTTCTCTCGTTCGATTTCAGCTCCACGTTCCATCTCAAGCGTCTTGACCCTTAGGTTACCTTCAACCTCCTTGTCCCTCCAGAGTGTTTCTGTAGCAAGTCTTTCCCTATCAAAAGCCAATTGTTTCTCTTTAAGTTCTGCTTCAGCAACAATTTGTTTCATCTTCAAATCTGCCTCTGTAGCCATTTGTTTTTCCTTAAGTTCCGCTTCCGCAGCCATTTGCTTTATCTTCAATTCCGCTTCTGCAGCCATTTGCTTTATCTTCAAATTCCGCTTCTGCAGCCATCTGTTTCTCCTTTATTTGCATCTCTATCATTAACTTCTCTTTTTCCGCATTTAATTCTTTTTCTCTAGACTCCATTCGTTCGCGTTCCAAAATTATCTCACTTTGTCTGATTGCCATCTCCTTTTCTTTCAGTTCTCTCTCAAGTTGTTTCGCTTGCTTTTCTGATGCCAGTCTTTTCTGTCGTTCCTCCTTCTAACGTGTAGCCTGCAGTTGTCTAGCTTCCTTCTCTGCTGCAAGTTGAAGTTGTCGATCCTCCTTGTCACGCTTCTGTTGCTCACTTGCCCAATTTCGAAGTTCTGCACCGGTTAAACCAGTCTTCTCACCCAACTCGATGAAATGTTGCAGTGTTGACATCTTATCCTAATGTCCTACCTGTAAAATGAGCTATCTGGCTGAGACAAATATGGACGTAGGCAAAAGAAGAAAAGAATCGACAAAATTGTGATAATATCTCAAATCACCATCAATCAGATAGTAAAGTAAGTGTTGTATCACCGCTGAGCAAACACGAACTCAATCAAATCTGTAGTGTAAATTCGAACACAACAAAAGAATCAACCAAATATATCTATAATGAACGAAACAGATCTAAATTATAAAATAAATATGAAGAAATATGTCTAATATACAATATGTGTGACGCAAGACAACTAATAATCATAAGAGACGATCGACGACTGACGTAAATACATATTACTGTTTACAAACGATAACAAAATTGTATCCCCATTTTTGACGGATAATGTTCCTACTATACTACTAACGTAAAGACGAGACTATAATATTGTGGTGACGCCCGCAAGATCAAAACCAAACAAAATTAATTCGTAATGACCTGGCGCCTGTCAACCCACAAATCACTTCATGAACTAATCAAGATATCAGATATCATTAGCTCATCAAGGCCCTTCTAACCACCCGCAAATAAAATAAATAGCCTTATTATGAGTCAACATAACATCAATCAACAATGAATAAAAATTGCTGGCCTTTTTCCGGCTCTCTTATACATAGATAACTTAGTAGAGTTCCTGTCGTTCAAAAATTTTGACATAGAATTGTGTCGATCAGTTCAATAAGAAATTGATCCGTGGTCACCACTCGAGTATTGGTATGTTTGTTGATTTATAACAGAGAAGCTGTGTCCACAATAGACTGTTGCTCCTGGCTTGAACGATAGTACAATTAACTTGTACTTTCACCCTGGACTAAGGAAGTCCGTAACCAACCCATAACACGTAGTTGGCTTTGGAGTAACGATGACGTTTGAGTTTTACTGCAGCCTTATTGTGATACGTTTAGGCTGCTGTAGGTATCCGAATGAATGATGCCCACAGTGAAATCAGTAGATCTGCTTGCATCCGGTT
Source organism: Cepaea hortensis (assembly GCA_963921405.1). Classification (NCBI taxonomy): domain Eukaryota; kingdom Metazoa; phylum Mollusca; class Gastropoda; order Stylommatophora; family Helicidae; genus Cepaea; species Cepaea hortensis. The sequence continues at coordinate 159,928,248 of OY992877.1, read as the reverse complement.
CTGGTACCTAAAGTCCAATGTGTGAACGATTCGACTGTGTCTGGTATCACGATGAAAAAAATAGTAATTGTCAATCCGTGTTATAGTGTACGTATGTCCTGGCGTCAGATTCTTGAAGAACATGTACCGTTTTTATGTGTTTCAGGTGCAGTGTAGTGTCTTGATCACTACCTGTGTTGACTCACTCGTCATTCGGTATAATAACAAGTTTAAGTTCTATAAACTGTTCTTCGGGTAACTGCAGGAGTTAATCACTGCTGGAGCGGAAAAGTCGTGTTGGGCGCAAAGGACTCCTCGTTCTATACTAGCGATACGATATACGTCTTCAATAGACTCCACTGTCAGGTCTATAATATCTATCACTTCTCCACAATACTACGATAGCTTGCTGTGCCTATGATTCTTACAATCGGGCAACATTTCTGTCTTCTTATTTCATATTTAAGTAATGTCCCAAAATATCTTCTTTCTTGTAATTTGAATCACGCATCCTTGAGTTCACTATTTGTTTAGGCTAGTGCGCACACAATTATCGTATTTATGTCCTTTCTTTCTTATTTGGGTTATTGATATATTTGCATTCTCGAACTAACATTCTTGGAATAATTTTGTACTCAAACCTTACCTTGTTAGTGAAAAATCTATGTTTAAAATTGACACCTTGCAGTATGTTCAGTTCTTCCTGATGTCACTTAATTTCCATCAACCACCATCTTTGCGCACAACAAGTAATCCTGGTGCAGTATCGTGTTTAGGAATTTATCGTGGAGTGCAATCTTTTCAGTTTGTCTTAGTGATATGGCGGGAATCAATCGTTGCTGTTTACATACACTCAATGTTCTACGGAACGCAGACCCCACATCTGTCTTGACACATTCTATGGTATTTCAATGTCAACAGCTCGTATTCAAAGTACAAACGAATTAAACCAAGCTCACCTTGAGAAAACGGGTGCAATTCAGAGATTTGAATCTTTATTCGACTTTATCCCTTTACAGAAGAATACGAAAACATGATCATCAAACGTAACCAGCCCCTGATACGGGGACGGGAAGTTACAGGTTAATAACGATCCAGTTTCTATCTGCTGTGATTGCTTGATCTTCCAAGGACTTTCGTAAGCTAGCGTAAATTGTTGTCTAGAGAGACTCCTGTCCCGGTATGTATGTAAGACAACAGCTGAACTCCTCGCACCACTAATAAGATTGTGCCTACCAGATCATGTCCATGTAACACGAGCGCCAAGAAAACCGCTGACCTCTTGTCCTTTTCCTTGAAGCCTTCTTTCGTTGCTATTCCTCACGATGTCCACGTCAGTCTTGGTTACTCATGGTCAATTCATTCTATTCCGAGTCTGGGAATATCCAAACTTATGTTTGGCGGTGTGCGTGACTGTTATGTGGCAGGCACAGTGACAATCTGAACTATTACAGGCCTAGATCCATTGAAGTTAAATGAACATTAACTAATTGGTGTGCTGAATTGTAATTTATGTTTCCGAGATGCACTACATGCTTTTATCTCCACAGCATATTTAGTAAATAAACTGAATTTTACTTTTATATTTTCTTTTGTCGGGTATATTTTGATGTAACAAACTTTTCTATGTGTTTAGTTAACATTACTAAATCACATACTTGAAGAATTTGGAACGATAGGTGGCTGGGTAATCACGAATAGACAGCACAGTCCTGTTCTATTGTAAGCACCCTGGTTCCTAATTATTCATAAAGGAGAACTTAAAATCTTGCAAATTTTTCTTGTAACTGTTTCACCTATAAGGGAAAATGGATACAAGTGGGCGACACTAGCTAAATAAGTAACTCTTTTTCTGGGAAGGCTAAGTTTGGAGGTAAATCATCAATATACCTGGGAAAACCCTAGATTTCCTGAGCCAATATGGGGCACTTTGGCTTCCAAAGACCCATCCCCCCAGACGAAATTAGTCCCATCCTTGTAGCTTGACTTCATCACAGGGCAGACCAAAGTGGGTATTGCATTCTCCTCCCAACATACCACAGTGCCCTCGTTTCATTGACTTCAGTTCTTTAAAAAACTTTCTGGATTCGTTTTTCTGGTGATTGGTTTCCATATCTTTGATTATATTGCTCATATATTCTCGCTTCTTCTGCCGAATTATTCTTGTAGTCTCTTTACATTCAGTTCTATATTGCTCTTCATTTTGGATGTTGTTGATGTCATTTAGCCATAGCTGTCTGGCATTCTATTTCCTAATGACTGCTTCTTCACATTTTTGATTGAACCATATGTTCTTTCTATGCGTGGTTAACACACCGAGACATTCTTCTGCGGTAGTTTGAATTGTATTTTTGATGTTCAACCAAGTTTGGTCAACGCTTTCCTCCAACGGGTTTTGTATAATTTCAAGTTTACATTTTATTTTATCTGCAAATTTCTCTTTGACTGTAATTTCTTGTAGTTTTTCTCTGTTTTATGTTGGGTGTATCCTTTGTAGTTTAGCATAGAAAGCTCACTTAAGTTTTATTTTAAATTTTGCCCCAACGAGGAAGTGGTCGCTGTGGCTCTCAGCTCCTCTATAGCTTCTAACTTGTTGTATGTTTGATGCATTTTTTGTTGTTAATTAAAATGTGATCTATTTGATTATAGGTTCTCTTGTCACATGATTTCCAAGTTTGTTTATGTATATCCTTTCTTTGCAGTCTGGTACTGCTGATCTGCAGTCCTTTGGCTTCTGCTAGGTTGATGACTCTCCATCTTTTATCATTTGAAGTTGTATGTAAGCTTTGCATAACGGCAACATTTTTATGAGTTTGCTCTCTACCTATTTTTGCGTTGAACTCTCCCAGCACAATCAGGATGTCCTGTTTGGGGGTTTCTTCTATGACATCTTCCAGATCATTATAAAAGCCTTCTTTAATATCATCTTCTTTCTCTTCAGTAGGTGCATGTACGTTAATCATCGTTATATTTTTCCATTTACCTTTTATTCGTAATTTACTAATCCTGTCATTAACAGCTTTAAAGTTTAGAACGTTCCCCCATAACTCTTTTTTGATGACAAATCCTGTTCCTAATTCATGTTTATTTTGGGTGTTTCCTCCACATCTTATATATAAAAAAGGATGTGCGTATCTCCGTATGTCCTTTATACGCTCGCGAACGGCCCATCCGATTGAGATGAAATTTTCTACACGCCTTCCTTTCATTCCAGAGATGCCAACTGTCGTAGTTTTTTTTTCTTCTTCCTCCTCCTCCCTCCTCCCTCCTCCCCCTCCCAAAATACGTACGTCCAGGAAATGGTCTTCTACATAGACACTTCTCTCTGAGGTCCGCGATAACATCGGGAACGAGAACTTATATGACTACTTATATAAATTAAATGAGATGCTTCACACCAGGAGCTGGGCGATGTCGGGCCGGGTCAGACAGACAGACAGACAGACAGACAGACAGACAGATAGTCGGTAACGGGAACGGGAACTTATATGACTACTTATATGAATTAAATGAGATGCTCCCCACCAGGGTCTGGGCGAAGCCGGGCAGGGTCAGCTAGTCTTATATATAAATTAGGATCTCCGTCCGTCTGTCTGTATGTCTGTATGTCCGTCTGTCCTTTGTGCGCTCGCGAACGGCCCATCCGATTGAGATGAAATTTTCTACACGCCTTTCTTTCATTCCAGTGCAGCCCACTGTCATATTTTTTTAGTGTGAAATCGCATGCTTACCCAGTATTATTTCATTTTTCACTTTTCATCATAATTTAATATATCTCAGGGGACCTAACTCTATAAAAGTTATTTCAAGGGGCATAACTTTTCTGTATAACTTATAGTCATATTGTGGCATCGTTTTCAAAGATTTATAAACTCTTTGTCCATAGTTATGTACCGGGATATGAGTTATAATAAATAATGATACAATCTGTAAGGCATTTTCAAAGTTTTCATAAAAATAATGCACAATGCATAACATTGTAACTCATCTTTTTTTGCTTAAGAAGTTACTGTAGTCATGCAGGTGATTAGAAAGCGTTTTCATTAAAAATAATGGATGGTGTGTAGAAGGGCATTTTTTTAAGTTACTTTTTTTGTTGTATGAATTTAATGAGACGCTACACTCCAGGAGCTGGGCGAAGTCACGCCGGGTCAGATAGATAGACAGACCCACCTTTTCGCTGCAGTTGTCTACTCCTCCTTTTCCTTCTTCTGCTGATGCTGCTGCCGCCGCTCCATTTACCCAAGTTAATTGTTGGGGAAAGATGTAAAGATCTTTCAAGTGCTCTTTCAAATGCTTTTTGTAAGTTGGTCTTCGTTTATCTAAGGTTGTTCTAACTGCAACCAATAAATGATTAGACAGACAGGCAGACAGACAGACAGAGAGGGAGGGACGGACAGACAGACAGACAGACAGACAGACAGACAGACAGACAGACAGATAGTCGGTAACGGGAACGGGAACTTATATGACTACTTATATGAATTAAATGAGATGCTCCCCACCAAGGACTGGGCGATGCCGGGTCAGACAGACAGACAGACAGACAGACAGACAGACAGACAGACAGATAGTCGGTAACGGGAACGGGAGCTTATATGACTAATTATATGAATTAAATGAGATGCTCCCCACCAAGGACTGGGCGAAGCCGGGCCGGGTCAGCTAGTATTATAATAATTCCATTTTGCTCTAAAGTACCCTCTCCTGGCCACCTTATTTCTTGAATTGCTGTTATATCCAGTTAATATTCAACCAGCTCCCGGGTTAGTTCTTCGGCCGCTCCAGCTCGATATAGTGTCCGTACATTCCATGTTCCAAATCTCAAAAGTCCTTTAACGTTACAAGGTCGTTGTCCAAATAAGTCAGTCCGAAATTGAGGCTCAAGTATCTGTTTCGTAACAAAATAGGTTTTTACAAAAATGTTATTTTTCCATAGCCATTCGGGACTTATTAACTTACTCTTCTGTGTGTGTGATCCACTGTCGAATCTCGCGCAGCTGTGTTTCGTACGAGAGTATACGGGACTACGAACAACATCTTTAACCCCTACACCAGGGAGACTGGCAAAATAGCTACTAGGTCTTGTTAAAAAGTATCGGTCCCTTGTACACGCTATAGAGCCCTATAGATATAATCTAGCACACAGTAGTGACTAATCAAAAAACAAACTAAAGTAATAGATTTGTGCATCTGTTTATTTCAGGTTTGTTGAAAAAGCCATACAATCAATTAACGCAAGTAAATTTTAGTTAATATGAATCATTATCATCCAGAGGCTAGTACTATATA
>OY992877.1:159857977-159917977 GCA_963921405.1 Cepaea hortensis | reverse complement strand
CCAGGTGATAACAAAGGCCAAGCGGGGTTTGGCTGCGATGCGGGTGATGGCGGCAGCAAACTGTGAGCAGCGCCATCTATGTTTTCTGTACGAGGGGCTGGTCTGTTTTTGAGTATGCAATGGCAATCCTGACTCTCAGTCATAAGCAGATAGAAAGGATTGAAAGGATACATAATGAAGCTATGCGCAATATTCTTGGATGTACAAGAGATACAGCATGCAGGGCGATGCGTTACCTTCTTGATTTTCCACCCATTGAAGACAGAATACAAGTTTGCAGAGCACGCGCCTACCTCAGAGTTAACGCAAACACACAACATCCACTGCATAGTGAAATTATGAAGGTGAAGGGCAGCGGGTTAAAAAGAGGACAGTCGTGGATGGGTCAAGCCGAAGACATTCTTCAACAGGTGTGTTCACTTGGGGACTTAGAACCTGGCGATGAGTGGGTACAAGTGCCAACAGATTTCTGCACATCATTTTCAGTTTGCATCCAACTAGACAGAAAATGCAGACAAGAAAATCCGGCTGCTGTGGAGGCTGAAGTACAATCGTTGATTTTCGAGAATTCGCTAGACGGTGATGCTGTCATCTACACAGATGGGTCGGTCGTCCGACATGTGAGAAGCTCATGGGCCTTTACGGCTCGGGCGGAGGGAGAATTGTGAAGGAGGACTCTAGTGCTTTCACTGAAAACACAAGTAGCCTGACTATGGAAGTCATGGCAGTAAGTAAAGCAATAACATGGCTCGAGACACAGACATTCACTAGGGCATGTTTCCTTAGCGACTCAATGAACATGATCAAGGGGATAGAGGTGGGGTGGACCCGAAGAGAATGGTTGCTGTCTCTGGAGCGGTCTCGGCTGGCAAATATTAGTTTCATCTTCGTGCCAGGGCATGCGAGAGTACAAGGAAATGAGCGGGCTGACAAGCTCGCAGGTGAGGCTACGGTGGAGGGCGGACGCGCCATGGACCAGGCTTACATTCTGAATGCTCCACGAGAAGTAAGACTTTTGCGTGAACCAAGTGATGACTGTGAATCTACAACCATGGCCAGACTGCAAGAACAGCAAATTAAAAGAGGGGTGGCCAAACAAGAACACTACGCAGGAAGACAAAGAAGATTGATAAACCAACACAGATCTGGTGTCGTTGGCCGCTACACGCTGCGGGATTTGCTGAGGAGGGGATCCGAGCACTTATGGACTGAATGGTTCGATGTGCAATGAGGATGATCTGTCGACTAACTAACTGACTAACACACAGAGGCACGCGCACGTACGAACGTTCGCCTAAATGCTCTTTTTTTTTTAGCTTGCTCTGTTTTCCATTAACAACATCCTTATAATGTAAACAATATTGTCCAGGATTAAAGCGATATTCACAAGTTTATCCCTCTCATTATTTCTTGTCTACTTTTGTTAATGCTACAGGAGAGGTCATACTGTGGTCAACTGAAGCACATTAAAATCGCATCACCTGTGTAGCCCAGGAACAGATTGCGAAATGTAAATATAAGTGCTTACAAGTTTACATATTTTGAATATTTATTCATTTTCATATGAATCCATACTTTTACATTTGATTGTTATGAAATGCGTTGCATTCTGTGCAGGCAAGGTAGAAAACCAATTATGCAACCAATAAAAATGCACTCACACTATCCTCAGTATCTGGTATGTCCACCGTGTGCTTTCAAACAAGCTTGGCAGCGACTCCGCATGGAACGCACAAGTCTCTGAAGGAAATTCCGGGAAACCAAGTCAAATTCATGCGTAAGAGCAACTTCGAGCTGTTGCAGATTAACTGCAGAACCTTGCTTGTAGACTCTACGTCTAAGTTCGTCCCACAGATGTTCTATAGGTGACAAATCTGCTTATAGAACAGGCCAATCAATCGTCACAATTTTCTACTGCTGTAGATATTGCTGCGTGATGCATGCGGTATGCGCCTGTGCGTTATCCAGCTGGAGAAGCTGCAATTTTTGAAATTTTGTGAACACAAGAGCAACCAATGCATCCAGAACCTCATCTCTATATGTAACAGCATTAACATTTTCACGGAAGACGTGAAGAGGCAAGCGATGGTGAAAACTGAATCCTCCCCTAATGTAAATACTTCCACCTCCAAATCGGTTGTGCTGACGAACACAGCAATCTGCAAAGCGCCCGCCACACCGTTTCGAAATCTGCATACGACCATAAGCAAAGCATAGGTTGAATCTACTGTGGATAGGATAGCATTCCATTGCAATCTAGTCCATCTGACATGTTGCTTTGCCCATTGCAGGCGCTGCCGACGATGTCTGTGAGTCAAGTTTGGCCCATCATAAGATCTTCTTCTTCTTCTTCTTCAGCGTTCCGAGCCATTGAGGTTCTTTGCTGCAGATACAATCCGTCTCCATTCGTCTCTCTGGTGGACCTTCTCTTGCCAGTCGTTGATTCCAAGTGCTTGTAGGTCTGTACATGTATTATCTCTCCACCGCCTTCTTGGTCTACCTCAGGGTCTACGGTAATTTATTTCCTGAGTGTAAGCGAGTTTTGTTTCCCTATTATCTTCCATTCTTTCTATATGCCCCAGCCATTGTAGTCTATTAGCCTTCATGATGCCAGTGATTAGCGGGGACTTAAACAGATCATAAATGTCTTTGTTACTTCTTCTTTTCCACTCTCCACTTTGTGTATCCCTAATGGGTCCAAAGATGCGTCTTAAAATTTTGTTCTCAAAGGTTTGTAACAAGGCTTCGTCTCCTTTCGTTGTACTCCAGGTTTCAGAGCCATACAGCACAACTGGTCTGATCAGTGTTTTGTATATTGTGATTTTGGTGTTACGAGATATCGCCTTTGATTTTAGTAGATGTTGTAGTGCATAGTATATCTTATTTCCAGAGTTGATTCTAGTTTGTATTTCTTCCCTTATGGTGTTGGAGCAGTTGAAGATTGTACCCAGGTATTTGTATGTTTCCGTTCTTTTAATGGTCATATTATCTATTTGTATGTGGCCAGAGTTTTTAGCCATTCCGTCTCTTGAAATTACCATATATTCTGTCTTATCTTGGTTGATAACCAGCCCCATCTGTTGGGCTTTTTCCTTTAAGTGAGTCAATATTTCCAATGTCTTTTGTTCACTTTGCCCTATAATATCTATATCATCTGCATAACCAAGCAGCTTGGATGTTCCTCCAATATCACATTCCTCCTTTACCTTCTTTACAACTTTCTCTAGAGCCAGATTGAAGAGTAGCGGCGATAGTGCATCACCCTGTTTCAAGCCAGATGTTATTTGGAAGGGGTCTGATTTCCTGCCTTTATATGTTACTATATTATAAGTATCTTCCATGCATAGTCTGGTCATGTTGATTAACTTCCTTGGTATTCCAAATTCCTGCATAGCATTCCATAGACTATTCCTATGGACACTATCATAAGCCTTTTTAAAATCCACAAAAATGTTATGGAGATCTCTTTTATATTCCCAATGTTTCTCGGATATTTGTCGTAAGATAAATATCTGATTTATTGTTGATCTGTTTTATCTAAAACCCGCCTGGTAGTCACCTAATATGTTCTTCTGAATATGGTTTTAGTCTATTTAGTAATACTGCGGATAGTATCTTATAGCTTGTGGACAGTAGTGATATTCCTCTATAATTTCCACATTGAAACTTGTCTCCTTTCTTAAAGATAGGTATCAATAATGACTCTTTCCAGTCATGGGGTAATACTTCTGTCCTCCAGATTTTTATTATTAGTTCGTATAGCTTTAGATGTAATGCATGGCCACCTGCCTTTATAAATTCAGCAGCAATTCCATCAGTCCCAGTTGCCTTATTGTTTTTAAGTCGTGTGATTACATATAGGATTTCTTGAAATGTAGGTTCTTCAATTTGTGGTTCGCATGTTAGAACCTCTTCCTGTGGGAAAATGTTACTTGGAGCTTTACAATTTAGTAATTCAATAAAATATTCTTTCCATGTGTTGCACATTTCCTCATTGGTATTTATCATATTCCCATTTTTGTCTTTTAAACCATATGTATTGTGGTATGAACCTAAGGCCTATCCACATCAATATGGAAGCACTATACTCGAGTTTCGCCCTCATTTGAGCTCGTCAGTAGTGCATATCCCTGACCGGATCCGGAAACAGTCCCGGATCACGCGTGTGAAGTGGGTGTGTAACCACGCGGCACACACTGGACACACCAAATTATCACAACAGAACATCACAACGCTACCCATCGTAGGCTATGCTCAAGATTGCCCAATCGCCGCAACCGACGTCCGTCAGTCGATGGGACCCGAACGATCAGGACTTCTCACTGGCAAGGAACACCAGGCCTCCTAAATCCATATTGGCGTGGATAGGCCTTAGGTTCATACCAGAATGCGATCGGCGTTGCCAGTATTGGGTTGTGCTCAATATTTAAATTTCAAATCCCGAAACAACCGCATAGTCAATTGATTATTGCTCACTGGATTTTGGAGGCCTGGTGTTCCTTGCCAGTGAGAAGTCCTGATCGTTCGGGTCCCATCGATTGACGGACGTCGGTCGCGGCGATTGGGCAATCTTGAGCATAGCTTACGATGGGTAGCGTTGGGATGTTCTGTTGTGATAATTTGGTGTGTCCAGTGTGTGCCGCGTGGTTACACACCCGCTTCACACGCGTGATCCGGGACTGTTTCCGGATCTGGTCAGGGATATGCACTACTGACGAGCTCAAATGAGGGCGAAACTCGAGTATAGTGCTTCCATATTGGCGTGGATAGGCCTTAGGTTCATTCCAGAATGCGATCGGCGTTGCCAGTAGTGGGTTGTGCTCAATATTTAAATTTCAAATCCCGAAACAACCACATAGTCATATGTGTTGTGTTGGTGCCCTCGTTTCATTGACTTCAGTTCTTTCAAAAATTTTCTGGATTCATTTTTCTGATGATTAGTTTCCATATCTTTGATTATATTACTCATATATTCTCGCTTCTGCTGTCTGACTATTTTTTGTAGCCTCTTTACATTCATTTCTATAATGCTCTTCCTTTTGGATGTTATTGATGTCATTTAACCATACATATCTGGCATTCTTCTTCCTAATGACTGCCTCTTCACATTTTTGATCGAACCATCTGTTCTTTCTATGCGTGGTTAACACACCGAGACATTCTTCTGCGGTAGATTGAATTGTATCCTTGATGTTCAACCAAGTTTGGTCAACGCTTTTCTCCAAAGGGTTTTGCAGAGTTTCAAGTTTACATCTTATTTCATCTGTAAATTTCTCTTTGACTGTAATTTCTTGTAGTTTTTCTATGTTATATGTTGGGTGTAATCTTTGTAATTTAGTATAGAAACCTCTCTTAAGTTTTATTTTAAATTTTGCTCCAACGAGGAAGTGGTCACTGTGGCACTCAGCTCCTCTATAACTTCTGACTTGCTGTATGTTTGATGCATTTCTGTTGTTAATTAAAATGTGATCTATTTGATTATAGGTTCTCTTGTCACATGATTTCCAAGTTTGTTTGTGTATATCCTTTCTTTGTAGTCTGGTACTGCTAATCTGCATAATCAGCATAAGGTCGTCTTGCAGTAAAGCCTGTATCTCTGAGTCGTCGTATGACTGTCATTCAAGAGACTGCCCACGTCTGCCCACTATTGCTGTTGCTGTTTGAGTAGCCGGGAGAAAACAATTCCTTAGGTGACTCAGCACAGTATGACGATCTTGCGCCGGGGTAGTAGCTCGTGGTTGGCCACCGAACTCATTCCGGTCTCCAACATGCCAATGGCTCATTGACGATAGTTTTCAGATAGTCGTGACATTTCAAGCACATGTACTGGGTATTTTGACTCAACGGCATTTTTATACCGAGTATACTGCCACAACACGTAGACATTTTCAGGGTTACAGCTGTTGGAAATCATGTTGCACTGTTTTCATGTAGTTCTGTACACAAACCCGTGGGTTGAATCATGCACTTTCCATTGCAGAAGCCATTCGCTCTGTACCTCATGACAAACACGGGAAACATCCAACCCCCCTCAATCAGTTTTTCGGCATAAGTATATACAGGATGTTTGTAAAGTATTACTACACTTTGTATGTAGAACAATTTTGAAAAATTAAGTACATGCCGTCATATAAAAGTGCTAATAATTCATTAAATTAGTTACACTAGTTATTGCTATGGTCTAACGCTCTTTTGGGGAAGCTGGGAAGTACCAATGAAGTATTCATTATAACTTTTTCAATAAATTTCTAACCGTAATGCGATGAAGCCATTGTTTATCAGGAAATCTTGCTATGAATCCTTGAACAACCATCCGTGTGTATCGACCGCCATTTCGAAACACTTGTTCAACCAAAAAATAAATTCTCTCTTCCCATGATAACACTATACTGTTTGGAGTGCCACAAGTTACTCCAGCAGACGACAGCTATTCGCTGCATATTGCTTCACGATTGACTGTGGAGCAAATTTTTTGATGACGTCATATACTTCATTTTTCAGAATTGTTCTACATACAAAGTGTGGTGAGACTTAACAAACACCCTGTATAATAGTAGTACGTTTTTAATGTGCTTCAGTATATATTCGAATCACCATGGAGACATGCATTTGTTTGTTTGTTTTTTCAAACTGTAAAATTGACCCGGGCTTCAAGCGGCCTGAGCCTAAGATGAGTACGAAGAAAGGTTCTGGGTAGTAAAGGCGGCCGGAATAATATTGACTATATCACCCATCGAGTGCAGTGTGGTCTATAGAAATATAGCGTTATCACAATATATTCAATAGCCTCAAGGCCATAGGTCATTTATTTTTTTTTTAACTTGCAGCAGAGGTAATGGCTTCTGCACACATTCACATACTCTCCACTCAGTGTCCTCTTCAATATGTGCATCAATGTTTCCATCTGCAGGGTGATCATCGCTTTATCTATACATATTATCACATTGTGTCTCCTGCAGATGTTTATTCCCATTACTCACTTCTTCTTCTTCTTCTTCTTCTTCTTCTTCTTCTTCTTCTTCTTCTTCTTCTTCTTCTTCTTCTTCTTCTTCTTCTTCTTCTTCTTCTTCTTCTTCTTCTTCTTCTTCTTCTTCTTCTTCTTCTTCTCTCTCTCTCTCTCTCTCTTTTTTTTTGACATGGAGGTCTACCATTAACTTGTCTGAAGGGTTGCGGCAGTCTTCTATGAGCGTAAGGTTGCACTAGGCATGGGTTCCTGGACTTCTGACTATACTATTACACATGGGTTGCCACAGGGATCTGCTATGTCCCCAGTGCTCTTTAATGTCTACACTACCAAAAGCGTAGCTATTGAGGCACCAGGTGTGGGTAGAATCTTGACATTTGCAGATGATGTGCTGGTGTACAGACAGGGCAGGGACAAGGAAAGTTTGGCCGAAGACTTACAGGTGGCAATAAACAGGATGGCGGAGTGGTGCAGGGATGCAGGGGCCGTTATAAACCCAGACAAGGCATCGGTTGTGTGGTACTCCCTGGATAACCGGATCGTCAAGACAGATGTCCCAGGTATTGAATGTATGTCCTCTTAGTAGAGAGAGAGAGAGAGAGAGAGAGAGAGAGAGAGAGAGAGAGAGAGAGAGAGAGAGAGAGACCGGTGTTTGTCTTTTAAGGATCATGTGGAGGCTTTGGTGGTGAAGGCTGGTAGGGGCCTTAATGCATTGAGGGCGATGGCAGCAACCGCCATAGAGTAGGGGATGCTTTACAGGCTCTTTCAGCAGTTAATAATTTATGTCATTGAGTAAGGTTTGGGGTTGCTGACAGTATCAAAGAGCCAGCTTGAAAGGTTGGAGCGCATGCGGGTAATCCTGGGGTGCACAAAAGACACACCAATTACGATGGCGAGTCAATAAGTAAGTCACACAGTTCTGTGGGATGGCAGATAGATGTAATTGATGTTTTCTATAGGTGTCATTAGGTGACAGCAACATCGAACTTTATATTCCCGTTTGTCGGGTGGCGCTAGGTGTCTCATGTGCATACGCAGCGCATAAACGAAATGGCGACTGTACTTACGGAGTGTACAACCAAAGAGCAACGTGCTGTTAGGCGTTGTTTGTTTTTTGTGTGTGGGAAAAATGATTGCCTGCAAAGGACATTCATAAGAAAATGCTTCCTATTTATGCTGACAAATGTTTATCCCGTAAAGTGGTGCATAGCTGGGCGGAAAATTTTCTCAAGGACGCTCTAACATTGTTGATGAAATCCGATCCTGTCGTCCTGTTGAGATTGCAACAGAAGCATCCGTGCAGCGGGTGGAGGAGATTAATAGAGGTGACAGGCGAGTAACGATAGACTCTGTAGCATCTGCAATAGCGTGTTCACATGGTTCAGCATACATCATAATGCATGATCGATTCAAAACATCCTGGACTGCAGACAAGGTGAGTGTTGCTTCTTCATGACATTGCCAGACCACATACGGCTCGATTAACTTAGTAGAAAATTAACCAACTAAAGTGGGAAGTTCTGAAACATCCACCTTACAGCCCCGACTCAGCCCCTAGCGATTTCCACCTTTTAGGTCCACCGAAAACCCACCTTGGCGGGAGACATTTCGCGAATGACGCCGAAGTTGAATGGGACATGAAAACGTGATTTAGAAAACTGAGCACGCAGTTCTATGCAGCCGGTTTGGTAGGACTAATAAAACGATGGGATAAGTGCATCAATGTTCGTGGAAATTATGTTGAGAAATAAAGAAACAATGTATGTATAAAAATAAACCGGTTTCAAGTTGTTATAATATTTATTTATTTTTCTACAGCCTTTTGTGACTTACTTATTGACTTCTCCTCGTATATGCATGAGGCATATCCTGGCGCTACCAACAATGACGGATAAGGTTCCAAATTGCTGTATGTAGCCGGGGCGCATTGTTGGGGTGAGCGCCCAACATTGCTTAAATACCCCAATGGCTCGTGAATACATAACCTCTGCAGCAAAAGTCCAACTCCTGGCCTTCACGTGGCGGAACTGTTTTAACTAACAGGAGAAGCGGCGACGGCGAGTATCTGGCGCCGGAAAATAACCAGTGTGCTCTAGATGTGTATACACATACATGCATGTGCAGACACGTGTGTGCGTGTGTACACATCTAAACTCGAGTGAGACCACAGTCTGCTCTAGCAAAGGAAAGGTGCTGAAGACGGAGGCAACCAGCCAGGAGGCGCACCACAGAAATCAGGATGCCACGCAATTACGCAAAATGGAATATGTCGACTGCTGCTAAAAGTTATGGTGCTCGCCCTGCTTTGGACCCCCAGGCAGGTGCAGTGCCGGGCCCTATATCTCGAAAGGGTCCAACCCCAACTACTGGAGGTCCTTCTCAGATGTCCTGTGGAGCCAGGGAACATGAGAATAGAACAGCTGGCCATACTAAACAAAGACTTAAAATAATGCACTGGAATGCGGAGGGAGTCAGCAACAAAAAAGTAGAATTAGAAAACATCCTGGACAAAGAAAAAGTAAGCATATGTTGCTTGCAAGAAACTCACCTCAACGAAAATATAGCCAGTAACCAGTGTTACCGATCTGACCGAAAGGACAGGCGAAAAGGTGGGATACTTACCCTTGTACAAAATAACATCACTGCTTCCCAAATCGAAGTCTATATGGAAGGGGCTGAGTATCAGACACTTAAACTTAAAACAGGCTATACAGACCTACATCTGATCAATTACTACTGTCCAAGTGACCGTCCACAGGCACTGGACACACTACCATTAACAGAAAAAAATGATTGTGTGCGGCGATTTCAACAGCCACTCGCAGTGTTGGGGCTATGATCACATGGACCAGAGAGGAGAGAGACTGGAAGACTGGCAGGATGAGAATAGATTCATCTTGGTTAACAAGCCGTCCGACCCACATACTTTCTACTCGAGATCATGGCACTCTACAACTACACCTGACCTGGCTTTTCATTCACCAGACCTGGAGTGGAACATTACACGAATTGTTGGGAAACAACTAGGTGGCAGTGACCATCGAACAGTCTTTCTAACTGTAGAAAATGAGCTTGTAAGTGAAAGCAGCACCCTCTCGAGGTGGAACTACAAGAAAGCAGACTGGGCAGTGTACAAGCATCGCACCAGCATACTGGTTAGAAACCTGAACACTGAGAAAGACATAAATAAAGTAGTTGAAGAGTTTGGGAAATGCATACTACAGGCAGCGCGAGAAACAGTACCATGAGGAGCCCGTAAACAATATAAACCCTACTGGAATAGTGAACTGGAACAGTTGCATAATGATATGGAAGTATGTAGAAAGCAAGCAGAGGCCACACCCAGCCAAGAGCACCACAATAAATTCCAGCATGCAAAAGCCAAATTTCAAAGGGCCAAGCTGCAGGCTAGACGGAAAAGCTGGCAGGAAAAAACAGAGTCTCTGAACTTTGAAAGAGACACAAGGAAATTGTGGAAGCTAATAAAACAACTTAACGATGAGGGCACAGGGAGAAACTCAAAAATTGCACTACATAAAGATGGAAACATCTTAACAAGAAAGAAAGCAGCTGACCATTTTGTGGACTCATTCACACAAGATAGCAATATCAAAATCAGTCCAGAGAAACAACAAGAGATTCAAGAGAAACGGCAACATACAGGACAGAAGGAAATAGTACATGAGGTTCTGGAGGCACCCATCACAATCAGCGAACTGGAGCTAGCCATATCAAAACTGAAAATGAGAAAGTCACCAGGAGCTGATGGTATCTCCAATGAAATGATCAGGAACCTAGGAACAGAGGCCAAAGCAAAGCTGTTGCAGATCTTCAATAACAGTTGGACCTTAGGCAGTGTTCCACAAGCCAGGAGAGAAGCAATCATGATACCCCTCCTAAAATCAGAGAAAGATAGTTCCATTGCCTCTAGCTACAGACCAATTAGCCTCACCAGCTGTCTCTGCAAAACACTGGAGCGCATCATCAATCACAGACTGCTGTGGTACATTGAAAGTAAAAACATCCTTGTGCCACAGCAGGCTGGCTTTAGGCAGTGCTACTCTACGGAAGATCAGACAACCTACCTCTCTCAAGAAATTGAGGATGCATTCCAAGAGATCTGATCTGATCAATTACTACTGTCCAAGTGACCGTCCACAGGCACTGGACACACTACCATTAACAGAAAAAATGATTGTGTGTGGCGATTTCAACAGCCACTCGCAGTGTTGGGGCATGAATAGATTTGAAGAAAGCCTTTGACAAAGTCTGGAAAGAACGTCTGATGAATAAACTGAGAAACTGCAAAGTCAATGGAAGAATGTACAAATGGGTGAAAGCATACTTGCACAACAGAAGAGCCCGAGTACAGATAGACAGACTAGAGAGCAAGAAAGTACTACTGCGTCACGGAGTTCCCCAGGGCGGAGTATTGTCCCCCACACTCTTTCTAATCTTCATCAATGATCTCGTTGCTAATCTACCGCAAGGAATTAAAGCCGCAATGTACGCCGATGACCTGGTTCTATGGAGCACAAATGAACATGCATCAGTGGCCACCAGATTACTACAAAGAGCTGTAGATACATTTGTTGCATGGGCAAATAGATGGTGTGTCAGCATAAACACTGACAAGTGCAGCACCACCCTATTTACCCTCTCTCCAAAACAAAAGGCAGGGACCATCCAAATAAATGGAACACCCCTACGAGAAGATAAAGAACCAACATATCTTGGAGCAACATTTGATGGCAGGCTGACATGGAGAAAGCACATCAACAAAGCAGTAGCAAAAGCCAGAAGGAAAATAGCCATCCTGAGAAATCTAAGTGGAACCACATGGGGAGCCAGTGGGAAAATACTTAGCAAAGTTTATCAACAGAGCATACGACCACACCTGGAATACGGGTCAACTGCATGGTGTTCGGCAGCAAAAACCACACTACAAGAGCTAGACAAAGTGCAAAATCAAGCACTTAGAGTCACCACAGGAGGGATGAGATCAACCCCTATAGTGGAAATGGAGAAGATGGTGAGGACACAAGCACTGAGTGAGCGCAGAGATACTAAAACGCTAATACAAGCAGAAAAGTTCCTCAGCTTGCCAGGCCACCCTATGAAGAACAGATTTGAAAACCTAGCTATGGGGCGGTTGAAAAGAAGTAGTTTTATCCACCAGGCCAAACGACTCTGCAGAGAAACCACCGATCTGCCCACAGTTGGTATCCCCCTAACAACTATTCCAGAGCGAACTCCATGGAAAGATGAGCATAGACTATCATTACAAATCCAGACAAAAGTGAGAGGAATATTTGACAAGGAAGAACAGAACAGTGTGCAGCGCAGAACAGCCACTCTCAGCTTCCTTGATGAAGAATACCCACAGGACCTCTGGATCCGAGTCTACACAGATGGGTCAGCACAAAATGCTGTTCGAAATGGAGGAGCGGGAGTGTACATAGAATACCCAAATAATACCAGGGACACAGCTAGAGTACCGACAGGAAAGTGCTGCCATAACTATGATGCTGAAATTGAGGCAATCAAGATAGCAACAGAGAAATTACTAAATACCAGCAATGGTACACAACCTGTGGTGCTATTGACAGATGCAAAATCAGTACTCGAGGCGCGCCTGTCTGGGAAATTGCCAGTACTAAGGACACTACTTTCTGAACTTAGCAGTCAGCATAAGGTCACCATACAGTGGATACCATCCCACTGTGGAGTACCCGGGAACGACAGAGCTGATCAATTGGCTAAGGAAGGAGCCAAAGAAGAACAGCCTGATGTGCCTGTAACATACCACCAAAAGAAAAGAATGATCAAATCAGTCAGAAAGCCACCAAAACCTGCTCAAGATGACTACCACGTTATGGATAGACCAGAACAAGTCATAATTCTGCGCCTCAGAACAGGGCACAATAGATTAAGCAACCACATGTATACAAAATTCATGATTGGTGAAACAGCCATGTGTACATGTGGATTGGCGTCGCAGACAGCAGAGCACATACTCCAAGACTGCCCAAAATATAACATATCTAGGCAAACCTTCTGGCCTAGAGAGACGACAGTGGAAGATAAACTCTATGGACCGCTGTGTGAACTGAAAAAGACAGTTCAATTCATACAAGAGACAGCATTGCAGTTATAGACATATTTCAAGCGAACGAAAGAAGAAGAAGAAGAATAGTAACACTGGGTCGTGAGTGCCGAGAATGGGCAGTGGGCTGCACTGAGTTTGAAGAGTAACAACTGATCCAGAGTAACGCACATCAAGATGACATCAGCCCTCTTCCAACGGAAAGTAGTTTTTAGATGTGGCAGTTGGACTTCGGAACCAACAACAATATATCCTGGCCTACCACAGGGATCACCATTATCTCCGGTACTGTTCAACGCCTACACAGTGAGAATCACCAGTGAGCAGATCACTGGACCTATCAGGACATTGTCATATGCCGATGATGTTTTAGTGTACCGTCAGGGTAAGGATAGAGAGGAGGTTGCTGTGGAACTACAAACCGAACTCAATCTCATAAGTACGTGGTGTGATGAAGCTGGGGCAATGGTCTACCCAACAAAGGCAACAGTGACTTGGTTCTCGTTGAATAATCATATTGTCAACACTCCAACACCAACTGTAATGCTGTGTTCAGAGACGCTGGAAAGAACGCAGGCAATGAATTACCTGGGGATACGGTTTGATCGAAGCCTTGCTTATAATGTGCACATAGACCAGGTGATAACAAAGGCCAAGCGGGGTTTGGCAGCGATGCGGGTGATGGCGGCAGCAAACTGTGAGCAGCGCCATCTATGTCTTCTGTACGAGGGGCTGGTCATGTCTGTTTTGGAGTATGCAATAGCAATCCTGACTCTCAGCCATAAGGAGATAGAAAGGATGGAAAGGATACAGAATGAAGCTATGCGCATTATTCTTGGATGTACAAGAGATACAGCATGCAGGGCGATGCACTACCTTCTTGATTTTCCAACCATTGAAGAGAGAATACAAGGTTGCAGGGCACGCGCCTACCTCAGAATTAACGCAAACACACAACATCCACTGCATAGTGAAATTAGGAAGGTGAAGGGCAGCAGGTTAAAAAGAGGACGGTCGTGGATGGGTCAAGCCGAAGACATTCTTCAACAGGTGTGTTCACTTGAGGACTTAGAACCTGGCGAGGAGTGGGTGCAAGTGCCAACAGACTTCTGCACATCCTTTTCAGTTTGCATCCAACTAGATAGAAAATGCAGACAAGAAAATCCGGCTGCTGTTGAGGCTGAAGTACAAGCGTTGATTTTCGAGAATTCGCTAGACGGTGACGCGGTCATCTACACAGATGGGTCGGTCGTCCGACATGTGAGAAGCTCATGGGCCTTTACAGCTCGGGCCGGAGGGAGAATTGTGAAGGAGGACTCTGGTGCTTTCACTGAAACCACACGTAGCCTGACCATGGAAGTCATGGCAGTAAGTAAAGCAATAACATGGCTCGAGACACAGACTTTCTCTAGGGCTTGTTTCCTTAGCGACTCAATGAACATGATCAAGAGGATAGAGGAGGGGTCGATCCGAAGAGAATGGTTGCTGCCTCTGGAGCGGTCTCGACTGGCAAAGTTTAGTTTCATCTTCGTGCCAGGGCATGCGGGAGTACAAGGAAATGAGCGGGCTGACAAGCTCGCATGTGAGGCTACTGTGGAGGGCGGACGCGCCATGGACCAGGCCGACATTCTGAATGCTCTACGAGAAGTAAGACTTTTGCGAGAACCAAGTGATGACTGTGAATCTACAACAATGGCCAGACTGCGAGAGCAGCAAATTAAAAGAGGGGTGGCCAAACAAGAATACTACGCAGGAAGCCAAAGAAGATTGATAAACGAACACAGAACTGGCGTCGTTAGCCGCTACACGTTGCGGGATTTGCTGAGAAGGGGATCCGAGCACTTATGGACTGAATGGTTCGATGTGCAATGAGGATGATATGTCGACTAACTAACTAACTAACTAACTAAGATGACATAGTGTAGCGAAAAATCAGTGGATTTCCCTTCATTTACTGTTAACGGGGACATGCTCTAAATATAGCTTGGGAAACCCTTCACGGGATTCTTTTTCTTTCGCGAAGTTTGTAGAATAGTCTAGTTCTCTCTTACAAATAGAACGCGCATAATATTACTTCACGGTAAACAAGTTCTGTTCCCTTAATCCCGTCTATTAATATTCAGTTGATTATAAACGTGAACAGTGAACAATCCTCGGGTCGGGAGTAAGATAGTTGAGCTACTGCCGTAACGAGTAAGCAGTTACCTTTTAGTCTTCAGACCGATAACATGTTCAGATCCTACGTACTGTATATCTGTACACGAGAAGAAGTCTTCAGTTGTTACCTACAGTGACTGAATTCATAATGGCTTTTCCCAAAAGACGGTATTCAATATTTGTCTGTCTTTACTGGGTAGTTATATAAATCAGGTACCATTGGAAACTACCGCGATTTGACACGCCACCGGAACACGCAAGGTAAATAGGTCAAGCAATTATTATTGATTGCCGTCTGTGGCCCAGTGAACAGTTTATTTAGCGGTGCGGTCAGAATGGAGGAGCTTAATAATCGAAAACCAGATCCATCTATTGTGCTGTTCAGCTGCATCTAGGATCTTTTTCGATTGCGGCATTGCTTTCCTAAACACATTAGCTTTTATTTAAGCCTGAACAACATAATGCAGAAAGTGAATTTATATTTCATCATCAGCTAGTGCTATGCGTTAGGCATATACTGACTTAGCTCCAGTAAGAGCAGGCGAGCGTTAAATTATCTCCGAGTATTTGTGGATGTGATAATGGTCTGAATCCTTTTACATTGTAACCCTTCTCCATGGGGTACACACACATGCATGGATTATACTCTCTTGTCTCGTCTTAGTATATGCCAAGAAAGGGAAAGGTAAAGGGTTTGGTTGTGACTTGAAGATAGTAGGTATAATATCTGCACTATCTTTCTTCTGTAAACACAACCCAAGAATATTGGTCACAAGGTGATATTTGAATAATGTGACGTCAGAAGGGACGTCTCTTTTTCCCAACCTCAAAGAAAGTTAACAACCTTTAGTCCTTAAGGATGAGAGATAACTGCGTGTGAAAGAGTCAGGATGAAGAGTTCCGGTACTCAAAAGCGGACGAGACGAGCTGGACCTCTACAAGACGAGATGACAGTCTACCAGACGAGGCGATTCCAGTCGACCAGAATTTAGACGTCACTCTATCCTTGATCATCTCTGCCAGCCATGCTATAGGATCAGGTAGCGGTAGTCATGAATGTATATGATTATGCTCTATGATCCTGATGGTGTGTCCTAATATGTCTACTGTGAGTGTGACAGTGAGTTAGAACAGAGGACTTTCACCCAGTTGTTTGTTTTCATGCTCTCCATTTTTGGTTGGTGAATGGATCTTCAACTTTTGAAGATCATCAAGCTGAATGACCAAGTGACCTCAGCCTTTTACACGAACCAACATGCCTATCTGTAAGGCTGACGAGAAATTAAAGTCGTCCATACTTGTATCCGAAGTGCTATTGGTCGTCATCACCACTTGCTTGGCATGACAGCCTGTAAAGTTCTTCATAATTATTCTAAGCTAAGTGAATGGTACAATAATTTTCATCTGTGAGAACGAAGTGGAACAGAAAGTACAATTTATCTATATGAACAATGTTGGCTGGGTCGGCCAGAATCAAGCGGCTTGATATATAAGCAGACTCCACACTTTGATGGGTATTCACCCTGAAAATGATTGGGATATGAGAAAGACTGAGGACTATTATGAACTTTAGATATCTTGATCATGAAGTGTGAAGATGTGTTCGTTAACACAACCCATAGTGTATTGTGGGCCAAGTGACAATTAGTTGAACCGTTCTTCTACTTTGAGCTGGCTCCAATGGAGGTAATACTTGTTCAGCACACACCCATAACATTTCAACCGTATTGATCTGCATCAGTGGATGCATTGAGACATCCTGAAGTCCTCCAAGTGTAGTCTTCTTAAAGTGACCTAGTCTGGGCTGAGTCTCCAGTATTCATTGGTGACCCTCTATATAATCAAGAAGTGTCCTGATACATCCCTAGAACTGGAAGGAGGAGCTTCGGCACACTGGGGTGAGAGGTTGCCTGACTCCAGACATATCAACACAGACCTAGGGACACTAGATGATGACATCCTTAGTCCTACTACCTGACCGTTGGGCTGCCGGGTTTCTCCTGTAGACTATTCTGTGGACTAGTTCCAGTTAGCATATGTATTGTTTTGTTGTGACTGCTGTGAAGATGTTTAGTACAACAGCTTTGTGTAATGTTCTGAACTCTTGTGTGGGTCTGGTCTTTGTCTAGAGAGAGGGTATAGTGATTTTTTTAAATACGAGATAAGTATCCAATATACTGTGGAGTCCTCTGAACCATAATCCTTGAACGGGCCAGAAAAGTCCCTGAATATTTAAGGTGGCATTTCTGCTGTCAACTCCACCCGTTCTGTTACACATAGTCATCTACACTGATGGGTCAGTGGTGAGAAACAGACGTAGTGGTTAGGGTTTCATTGCAAAGGCTAATGGACGAGTGTTGAAAAAGGAGAGTCTAGTATATGACATTACGACTTCCAGCAAGAGAATGGACAGTAACAGCAGCATTCCGTTGGTTAGAGGAGACTACTGCAACACACATTATTTTCATTATGGATTCAAAGAGGATGCTTATTAGCAAGGTGGAGAAAGGAATGTTTCGTGTGGAATGGCTCTCGTCGCTTCAGAGGTCACAAATTGTGAGAATTGTATGGATATTTTGCCCTGGACATGTGGGGGGGGGGGGGGGGGGTGAACAGGCTGATAGGCTGGCAGGGAATGCACCTCTTGGCAGTAGATTACCTCAGGACAAGGGGGAGGTGGTCATGCGCTTGTGTGACCAGGTGGAGAAGGCGGGGGAACAGACAGAGAACCAGTATGTAGAAAGAATGAGATTTCTGGGGATCGGCAGGAGTTCTGGAAAAATATCCAAACTGAGAGGAAAGACCAGGAGAACTTTAAATCAGATAGTCGCGGGAACCATTAGTAGTATGACTATTCGCTGGTTGTTGAACGAGGGGAAGGTGCACGTATGGGAATGTCCTGAGTGCAGTGATGCCGGTTCTTAACTCAACAAAATAACTCAACTTTCTTTTCTTTTTTCTCCTTCTGATGCTGCTGCTCCTAATCCTTTTCCTTCTCCCCCTCTTCATCCTTCTGTTTATTCATCTTCCGAATATCAATCATTGGAGCTGACCATCCATTGTTGTTTTCTCCTCTGTCTCTAAATTTCTTCTCCGTGTGTTTTATTTCTCTCCCTTTATTTGTATTGTGGAGTTCAAGAGAAAAGATTTTCATCTTATGTTAAGTAAGATTTCAATCATTAATTCTGATAAAAAACAATTGATAGTTATACAAGATAATTACTTCCAATAATTGTTCATAACTTATTGTAGCAGTTTTTCTTACTGAAGATCACATTTCATAGCCAGGTAGAATTGTTGCTAACTGAAGATAACAGTTCATCAATTATCATAATTGCAGACATTTAGTGATTTCAGTTATTCCTTACCACAAACCTGACTGTAATCATCATTATCAAGTAATATAACGGACCCATCATTGTCGTTTGTTGTTGTTGTTGTTGTTGTTGTTGTTGTTGTTGTTTATCTGTGAAGAATTAAAAATTAAACAAATGATAATTTTTCCTCAAGTGATATGTTATTTAACTTGGTCAAAACGCAATATATTTTGTGTATGTTGAAAGAGAGAAAAAATACAATTCAAAGCACAGGGACAACAGGTAAACTTGATGGGAAAAAGCAAGGGGAAGACAAACATAAGACCTTGATGGCTTGACAACATGGCATAATCAGAACAAGAACGCAAATTTGATCCGAGACTGAAGATAGTGTGAGCTGACTATGACCTCTCACACATATCGGTATGGCACATGATGATGATGACTATATGGCGTTTTCCCATATCTAACACTTCCAGGTGAAACAAGGCGATATCAACGTTTGCAGTTAGTGGACTTGAATCACATATGATTAACAGTGTTCAGTTTTCCAGCGCGTCCTCCTGAGTGCTAATCAATACGTATTGTTCCATTTTCTGTTTCTTTGATTTCCTCAGACGTATCCCATTGTTCTACATTTCTTATTGATGCACATTAACATACTAACACTCTCCGACCAAATGCTGTTTATCCATCTCTTGTTGTTATCTGCCCACTTGTATCGTTGTCTGCCTCTTGCTCACTTGCTTTCAACCTTATCCAGAAGTTTTCTTTAAATGTCCGTAATTTATTAGACAGTGTAGGGGAATGGCTTAGAGTTGGCCTCAGCTAAAGTGAGACGTTAAGAATAAAATAAAAACGAAGAGCCAGACCAACAGATTGCTCATTGTACAGTGTATATGTGTGTGTGTGTTTTTTTTTTAAAAGCCAAGAGCTGACCGTACATATATACACTGACTGTGAGGGAACTATAAGACAAAGCTGAAACTAGCCACCATTCAAAGTTTGGTGATGAACCCGCTACCTGGCCATCAGGGAGTTTAAGAGCTAGTGATCTTATGTATTCGGCCAAACTGACCTCCTGTACTGTTATGAATCATGACCTGGTTATATCCCAGAGTGGCCTCAGCGCAGATGGGACCTGGAGTTGGAACTCTGGACTAGCCTCATTCGGATGAAGGCAAGCCCCTTTCAATGTCTACACGACCTGGACGTTCATGTACGGGACTTGAGAAATTAAACCCAAGTATTCTAAAGGATTAATTGAGCAATTAACCAAATCCAACCTGAAACGTTTTGAATATTCAAAACAATTTATTCCCTTAGTGAATTTAAACACAGAAGACACAAACAATATGTTGCACGATTTATTGCCTCGCATATTTCACTGCATGTTGCCATGTGCATACTGTTCGTGTTCGTGTTCTGGTAAATTTTGAAACTACCGCGGGATAACAGAAGCTGCACATTCCAACAATACCTATGATGATGAGTTTAATTGTTTTAGCTAAACTATTATTCATTTATTCACCTCTTATGATATATACGAGTAACTCTGCAGTATGCATCTGACGAGATGCAACGAAATACGCCAGACATTAAATCGTGCAACATTATAGTTTGTGGCTTCTATGTTTAAGTTCTCAAAGATATTGTTTCATATGGTAGTGTGTTTTCAATTAGCAAACGTTCAGTCTAACTCCCACTTTGTTCACCCACTCATGACACGACTGCGCTTTTAGAACTGCGCGTGTTGTACAGTCCCAAGAATGCCCTGGTACCATCTGACACAAAACGGCAATTTAAAGAAATATAACTGATACAGAGGACGGGAAGGATCAAGAAAAACATGGAGTGATGGTATCAAGAAAAACCTTAGATAATTGAGGACCATCTTATACAGTGCACTAGAAAGAAAGCACAAATGATCCTTACATCTTCCTCTAACACTTCACTAAGATAAATGGAGGAAGAGAAGAAGAATTTGTAGTACAGGCTGAGAATAAGACACAGTAATAATATCTTTGGTGACTCGAATACGAGCTAGTAGACTCAAGCCGCAGCGATCCCAGATTTCTTGAGTCTAAATACTAGAAGTTGTATAACACCATAATTAATTAAATACTGTCACAATTTGCAGGAAAGCCAAACATGGTGTACCTGGATAGCATCTATATAAAATGCCGTATAATAAGCAAAGCCGCGTCCTCCTGTATTTTTCCATGATGACAATATGTGCAGATGTCATCAGTACAATGCATACATCAAAAATGAGGTATCGATCGGGTGTGTGGTATATAATAAAATTGCAACGTTAGTAAAGTAAGTGAAGCACTCTTACACGCCTTAAGGCGTCATGTGAATATAGTGAATAAAGTATCCGAGGAGGGGTAGCCAGTTGCCTACCTCGTCACCTGTTCTTCCCAAAAAATGCCATACAATATTGAAACTTTTCTGGTACCCATTTGTATAAGGTCTGTTCTGCTTGGTTGATCGCAGTGTTGCACTGGCAGAAACTAAATCTAGTCTCATACTATAGACTGAACCCGGACCACTGTCTTGGTTTTAGCATCGTAATAATCATCTCATCACCATCATCATACACGTATGTCATTTGCAGAACGTCGCTCTCATCTAGGCCCACTGGAAAGTGCGAAACGCATTGTCCCTATCAATTTGGAAACTGGTCACGCGATTGATATTGTCAGATTCTCGCATTCAGCAATAACACAGGCTCGTAATCACCAACAGATGCGATACAAATACTGTCACAGAATGACTTGACGTGACACACTGCAAATGCAATTCAAACACTTTATTCACGCGTCTCACTCATCACAATCATTACATCCATTACATGCAACGCGCAATTACAATATCGATGCCATAATACAATCAATAGACATATCAATGTAATGTATACAACTCACAAGCGCACAGTCTCCTATACTTACACAGGCTTTCTACCTATTATCATTCATCTACACAAGTATACGAGCACCATTCATTCCGTCTGTCCTGTACAACTTCACCGGGCCGTCAGGCCGCTAACCACCGTGAGTGGTGGCTAGTCGGAGTTGTCCCCCTGCGTGGATTCCATGTCCCACGCGTGCACCGACTGACCATTCCTACCACAGCATGGTTAGCGTCGCTCACAGGTGGACCTGGCCGTAATCGCCAGGCGCCGTTGACGACGACACGTTAGAACAGGTGGGGAGATTATGACATTCTCCCGCCCTCCTTTTCATGAAAGGATAATCCTTTCATGTACTCTATATACAAATGGGTTTATTAATTACCTGTCAGAATCGACCCATTGTTTGTCATCTGACGTGACACTTTGGTTTATATTGAAATATGTAGATAATTGTAAGTTATATATACACACACTCTAATGATGCTGTTAAGCAACACTCCTAAAGTACAATCCACTAGATGGATTCTTACGTTAGTTGCAATATGACACAGCCAGTCCGGTAGCTATCAACGAGCAACGCAACTACCTCTCAACAGATAAACAAAAATAACAAAAACGACATGTCAGGCCGCGAGTCTCTTACTATGAGATGACTCCAACACTTGACCCCAACCTCCTCTGGTCGGAAAGTCTCATGTAGGTCTACAACTTCGGTAATTACTACCATGCATAGTTTATGTCACCTTGATGTGTCGCCAATCTGGCAACATAAAGATGGCTTCTATATGTGTTACACATTACCACTAATTTCAATTGTTTCCCTTGGTTGCAATCAGTGACACAATACAAAATCTATGGGCGATAATTTTACCATGCTTTCAAAGAAAATAAATTACATTAGTAAATCAATTTCTAAGCGTCATAGTTTGATGCTTATTGACAATAGTGAACCAACTGTCACTATTGTGAACCCGTTAATTAAGTTATGATTCTAAGATTACATCTATCAAAATCCTTACATACATTTTGTATATGCAAACTTTCAGCTCACAAAGTTTATATCAATCGTCAATTCTTTGTGAGACTTACACTATAGTCTGCTAGTTTTTGAATTATTTACATAAATACCGGAAGTACACAGCTGGTGTGTTGAGGTGTAGTTAACACAATGTTCTTCCGTCGGGATGTTATATACACAAAGGGAGTACACAGTTCTTAGGAACAGCTGGTGGATTAACTCGTTCTTTCAAAATATGGATTAAAGTGTTCTGTAGAATTCAGATGTCACTGTCAAATACGTCGGAACACTCTGCTTCGCAGGTACTACGGATACTGGAACAGTTCAAGCACAGTAAGTCTTGAAATCACGTAGCACTGTTCGTTACAATCTTAATACATATTAAAAATAATGTTACCTTTCGATCACACACGACACAAGTATTCATCACAGTTATCGCAACAACTATAAAATATATGTACTATATTTACATTGGGACGTTGTCCCTATCACAATTTCAACACAGCGTTACTGAAATAATTTCACATTTCGCTGTGATGCTGAGCGCTATGATAAATGCAGATTACTTATTGGTCTGC
This sequence comes from Cepaea hortensis, assembly GCA_963921405.1. Classification (NCBI taxonomy): domain Eukaryota; kingdom Metazoa; phylum Mollusca; class Gastropoda; order Stylommatophora; family Helicidae; genus Cepaea; species Cepaea hortensis. The sequence goes on along the minus strand of OY992877.1, from coordinate 159,894,920 downwards.
TGTGTGCGCTCAGGCACAGATAGGCTATCGGATGTGTCGTAAGGACATCTGGAAAGAAGGTCAGCAATCGTATTTTGTGTGCCAGAGATATGCCTGACATCAAAACTGAAATCTTGCAGTAATAGTGACCATCGTGCTACTTTGTGGTTGGTAGGAGTACCAGTAGTGATGATTGTTAACGGACTATTGTCTGTCTCCATAGCACTGCCCCAATCGCTACGAAGCTCGCGTCAGTTCTTAATCTGAAAAATAATGTCCAAATTTGGTAATTTAATAATGGGGTTACTAGAAAAGTAGGATAATACTTTTGTAAATGCAGGTCTTAGGCATTCGCTGTTTACACTTTTGTTAGTAGGTTAGTGAAACATTCCGTCAATGTGGCAAAATTTGGTATAAACTGTCTGTAATAGTTTAACGTCCTCTAAAAGTACTGGAGAGTTTTGGTCATAGACCACAACTTTATGAAGGGAAAATCCCAACTGCACCTCCCCGCGGTAGAGGATGGAAACACACTACGGTGTGGCTAACACAACTCTGGGGACCGAGTATCCACCGGAATAAGTGAACAACTCTGCAGCTGAGCAGAGCAGGGCACTCAAATGTCCTTACAGTCGGAAATGGCTGTCAAAGGCAGAGGTAAAAAGACCACCATGTGAATGTGGAAGGCAAGGGGAATCCACCACATTATCTTCCCAAGACTTCATGGCAAAACATATATCAAAGTTAGTGAAGGACGTTAATGGCTGTCTTAGGGCATCCTCGTCCGGTAGGGACAGTCATGAGCCACAGGTGACACCAGACCGTCATCCAGCTACTGATGGCAAAATCTTAACTAAAATAAATAAATTTAGAGTAGGAACATGGAATGTTAGGACATTAAATGAGCTAGGAAAGTTGACCAATGTTCTAAGAGAGATGGATAGAATGAAAATGAATATACTAGGCGTTAGTGAGATGAGATGGAAGGGATCGGGCAAAATTATAGCTGACAATCACACAATAATTTATTCTGGAGGGGATACACATGAAAAAGGTGTAGGAATAATATTAGACGAAAAAACAGCCAAGTCAATTAATAGATACTGGTGTATTTCAGATAGAGTTATTATGGTAAAAATCAAAGGCAAACCAATAGACATAAATATTGTACAAGTATATGCACCAACAGCAAGCAGTAGTGAGGAAGAAATACAACACTTTTACGACGAAATAGAAATGGCGATGGCTCAAATTGGATCACAAGAAATAAAGATAATACTTGGTGATTTTAACGCAAAAATAGGAAAGGGAAAAATGGAGGATGTAGTGGGGAATTATGGTTTAGGTACAAGAAATGAAAGAGGGGAAAAGCTAATAGAATGGGCAAATATCAATGATATGATAATTGGAAACACATGGTTTAAGCACCATAAAAGACGACTGTACACATGGATAAGCCCTGATAAGAAAATACGCAACCAAATTGACTACATACTAATTAATAAAAGATTTAGAAATGCTTTAATTAATGTAAAGACAATGCCTGATGCTGACTGTAATAGTGATCATGTACCACTATGTGGACAAATAAAAGTACGATTAAAGAGAGGGAAAAAAATGGTTAAGAACATGAGACTTAATAAAGAAGTTCTGAAAATAGATAAAGAAATGCAAGAACAATACAGAGTGACTGTGAAAAATAGGTACAATGCAATAACTAAAATACAGAGTATAGATGAACAATGGGAAATGTTAAGGGACTCCATTCATCAAACTAGCAAAGAAGTATTACCGGAGAGAGGCAAAATAGCTAAGAAAAAATGGATGAATGAAGATATCTTAAAATTGATGGACAAAAGAAAACCGAGTAAAAATGACAAACAAGAATACGCTAAGATAAATAAAGAAATAAAAGATACATGTGGGAAGGCTAAAGAAAGTTGGTTAAACGAGCAATGTAAAAATAAATTGAATTAAATTCCTATAAAGATACAAAAAATATGCACAGACAAATCAGTGAGCTTACAGGAAGAAAAATAAGAATAAATACGGGGTGTTTGAAATCAAAAACAGGAAAGATAATATTAAAGGAAGATGCTATAATGAAGAGGTGGAATGAGTATATAAGAGAATTATATGTAGGAGAAAGGGAAGAATTAACAGAAGATAGTAACTTAGAAGGCCCACCTATTGTGAAAGAAGAAGTCGCTGACGCTATGAAACGTATGAAGAAAGGAAAAACAGCTGGGCCAGATGAAATCACAATAGAAGAATTAGAAGTATTGGGAGAATTTGGAGTAGATATATTAACCAAAATGTTGAATGATATTTCCAGCAGTGGATATTTACCCAGTGATATGCTGAAATCTGTATTTATAGCTATACCACAAAGACCAGGAGCAATTGATTGTGAAGATTTTCGTACAATTAACCTTATAAACCATATCACTAAGCTTCTACTCAGAATCATAATGAGAAGAACCAAAAAGAAAATAAAAATGGAAATTAGTGAAGAACAGTATGGATTTGTGGAAGGAAAGGGCACAAACAATGCAATTTATACATTGCGAACACTAATAGAAAGGTCAATAGAGAAACAGAGAGACATATATTTGTGCTTCATAGATTATACTAAGGCATTTGATAAAGTAAAACATGATGAACTGATTAAAATGTTGGAAGATATCAACATTGATGGAAAAGCTTTAAGAATAATAAAGAATGTTTACTGGAACCAAGTAGCAGCAATTAAAATGGGAAATAAAGAGGGTACTTACAAACAGATAAAGCTAGGAGTACGACAAGGGTGTGTCTTGTCACCAGATCTTTTCTCCCTGTATAGCGAAGTAATAATGAGAGAGATCAAAGAGATGCCAGGAATACTAGTTGGAGGTTATAATATAAATAATATACGCTATGCAGATGACACAGTATTGGTGGCGGATAATTCAACAGACCTACAACAATTATTAGACGTTGTAGTAACAGAGAGTGCAAGGAAAGGACTCTCCTTGAATATCAAGAAAACAGTAACAATGGTAATATCAAAGAAAATGGTGACACCAAAATGTGACATAGAAATAGAAGGGAAAATCCTTAACCAAGTTGATAATTTTAGATACCTAGGGGCATTTATAACATCAGATGGAAGATGTACAACAGAGATTAGGAGCAGAATAGGGCAGGCAAAAGCCGCATTTCAGAAAATGAAGAGTATCTTATGCAATAAGTCACTATCGCTGAATGTAAGAAAGAGAGTGCTGAAATGCTATGTAGAACCAATTTTGCTGTATGGCAGTGAATCTTGGAATGTAAATGAACAGATTAAGAAGAAATTAGAAGCAACAGAGATGTGGTTCCTGAGACGAATGTTGCGAATTCCTTGGACTGCCAGAGTAACTAACGACGACTGCCTGAAACAGGCTAATGAAACTAGAACATTATATACAACAATAAGACAGAGACAAACAGCTTTCTTCGGTCATGTGATGAGAAGAGAGGCATTGGAGAACATCGTAACAACTGGAAAGATCGAGGGGAAGAGAGGCAGAGGTAGACCAAGAGAAGTGATGCTGGATGGATTGAGACGGTGGCATGGAGGAATATCAGCAGCAGAGTTGATCCAGAAAACCAAAGACCGAGATCTGTGGAGAGCCATGAACGCCTACGCCAGCCGGCATGGCAATTGATGATGATGAATAGTTTAACAGACCTAGGACACTTCTCAACTCTTTCTTTGTCGTCGGAAGCGACAATTTGAGAATTCTTGATACGATGTTATCGTCAGTCATGACAAAGCCATTACAAATTTTATATACCCAAAATTAAATTTATTGGTAGGCTATGTCAACTTTAGATGGTTTGACTGTCAGCCCGTGGTGTCTGAGACGGTCAAATGTCTGCTGTAATGTTGTTACCTGTTCTGTGAGAAGAAGTCTTGTCCTCCGTATAAATGTCACTGTCTTGTAACAGTTGTCTGCACTTGTCTGTCTCTGTCTGAGTCAGATTAGGATTTATTTTGATGTCATGCAGATTTTTTGTCGTGTCAATTGATGGGGTCAGTATTTCGTCGGTCTCGTCATTGTCTGTGTGGTCCACTATCGTTGTGCTTGCTGCTGTCTCGTCCTGGTCTTCGTATCTATTGTAGTATGGTTTTAACATGTTGATGTGAAATATTTTGTGTTTGTCTTTTATTGCGATCTCATAGTCCACTGTCGATATATGTCTCAGTACTTTAAACGGTCCTTGCCATGAGTCTGTCAAAAGATGTCTGTCACTTGGCAAAAGAAGTAGTACGTCTTGTCCAGGTGTCAGTGTTATTGACCTATTTCGTCTGTTTGCATACTGTCTGTAAATAGCACCAGATTGTTTCAGTGCTTCTTTAGCTAACACACAAGATTTCATTATCCTATCACGCAATGATGTTACATGTTCATATGATGATACTAGTTTGTGTACAGTTATACTTTCAGTTAACATAGAATGGTACATAGATAATGGGCCGCGTGGTTTGGCTCCATATAAAAGTTCAAATGGTTATAACCCTGTACTGGAATGAGGTACTTCGTGATATGCAAATAGTATGGCAGGTAAATAAGTATCCCAGTCTTCAGGATGTTCCTGGGTAACTTTTGATAGCATATGCTTGAGATCACCGTTCCTCTTTTCTACAATCCCCGTAGAATGAGGGTGGTATGGGCTGTTAACGCACTGCTTTACCCCTAACATTCTAGTAAAGGCTTGAGTGGCTGCAGCTATGAACTGACTCCCACGATCTGAGAGAATGGTATCAGGAAACCCTACTCTAGAAAAAATGTGGAAGAAAACTTCCAAAACCTCCTTGGCAGTTATGTTCTTAAGTGGAATTGCTTCAGGTCATCTGCTACAGAGGTCAATTATCGTTATTATGAACTTATTTCCTCTTGATGTTACATGTTTTAGAGGACCTACAATGTCAAAAGATATCTTTTCGAAAGGTCTACTTGCTAAATCTGTTACTTGTAGTTCAGCTTGCGGGTGTTTATCCTTTTTAACAAGCTTCTGGCAGATGTCACAAGTTCTGCAATATTGCTTAGTGTCACTGCAGAATTTAGGCCAGTAGAACTGGGTAAGTAATCGAGACCTAGTTTTTGAATAAGCCATATGCCCTGCAAAGGGTATATCATGTGCTAGATGTAATGCTTGTTTGCGGTGTTCGGCTGGTAGCACCGTTTGCTCAGTGGTGTTGGTACCTTTGGTATAGTACCGTGTAAGGATACCACCTTTGAGTGCAAAATGTCATCTAGCATTCTTTGTAATTCTTGGCTTTTGGCCTATTAAATTAAAATATTTGTGCAATGATAAATCGGCCTTTTGGGCTGTTATTAAATTTTCCCTCATGGTCTTAGGAGGTAATATAACTGGGCTTAACATTTCCAAAGCCTCAGTCTGGTTAATTTCATCTTGCACTTTTGCAGCAGATCTAATTACTGCATTTGAAATATCAACAACATGACAAGGTGATGTTACATTTAAATCAATACAATCATGTGATGAAGTTAATGCATTGGCAAACATACATTCATTCACAGGTGATAATACATTGTCAACAGTATGTTTAGTTGAGGATGATATTGTATTAACAACAATACATTCGACAGAAGATGTTATGCTGTCGTGTGGCATATCATTTACTTCAGGAAGGTTACCAACGATTATGTCACAACATGGGTTGGATAATGCTGCGCATTTAACCTTTCCTGTGAGAAATGGGGTGTCAATATGTGCCCATGCAAGTGGGTATTTCTCGATGTTACCTGAGAAAGTTCTGCATGTAACATGTTTGCCAGTATAATCTGAAGGTAAAATAAAGTCACTCTTCAAACCAATAAGAGTACATCCACTATCCCGTAAAACGGTGGCATATTTGCCATTTACAAACCCTTGGTGGATGTTAAGTTTGCATTTGGTTCAAATAATCCAATAAGGACGAGCAACTCACGTTCACAACTATGGGTCAAATAATCCAATAAGGACGACCCCGCACGTTCACACCTGTCAGATTCTCGCATTCAGCAATAACACAGGCTCGTAATCACCAACAGATGCGATACAAATACTGTCACAGAATGACTTGACGTGACACACTGCAAATGCAATTCAAACACTTTATTCACGCGTCTCACTCATCACAATCATTACATCCATTACATGCATCGCGCAATTACAATATCGATGCCATAATACAATCAATAGACATATCAATGTAATGTATACAACTCACAAGCGCACAGTCTCCTATACTTACACAGGCTTTCTACCTATTATCATTCATCTACACAAGTATACGAGCACCATTCATTCCGTCTGTCCTGTACAACTTCACCGGGCCGTCAGGCCGCTAACCACCGTGAGTGGTGGCTAGTCGGAGATGTGCCCTACGTGGACTCCATGTCCCACGCGTGCACCGACTGACCATTCCTACCACAGCGTGGTTAGCGTCGCTCACAGGTGGACCTGGCCGTAATCGCCAGGCGCCGTTGACGACGACGCGTTTGAACAGGTGGGGAGATTATGACAGATATGGATAATGCGTTTCGCGTGTTGTTTAACATACAAAATAGTCGCATGTTAAAGGCGACAGAAGCGATCACTATTAATCTGCATAAGCCAGTTTTGGGCAAACAGAAAGACATGATAGTAAGTTTAAAATTACTGTGGTAGACAATTGAAATTGCTGTGCGAATATGTATATATTTCAGTTTGAAGGATTTATCTAATCATTTCAGTTTGTGTTGTGTGATTTCTGCAGTGTGTACCTGACGAGATACAGCGAAATATGCCTGGCAATAAATCGTGTATCCCTGAAACAAGTAAAGAGTTTCAAGTACCTCATCATCATCAAGTGCACTGTCAGCTGGCGTAGGCGTTCATGGCTCTCCACAGATCTCAGTCTTTGGTTTTCTGGATCAACTCTGATGCTGATATTCCTTCATGCCACCGTCTCAATCCATCCAGAATCATTTCTATTGGTCTGCCTCTGCCTCTCTTCCCCTCGATATTTATAGTTGTCACGATGTTCTCCAATGCCTCTCTTCTCATCACATGACCAAAGAAAGATGTTTGTCTCTTTCTTATTGTTGTATATAATGTTTTTGTTTTATTAGCCTGTTTCAGACAGTCGTTGTCAGTTACGCTGACAGTCCAAGGAATTCGCAACATTCGTCTCAGGAACCACATCTCCATTGCTTCTAATTTCTTCTTAATTTGTTCATTTACATTCAAAGATTCACTACCATACAGCAAAACTGGTTCTACAAAGCATTTCAACACTCTCTTTCTTACATTCAGTGATAGTGACTTATTGCATAAGTTACTTTTCATTTTCTGAAATGCGGCTTTTGCTTGCCCTATTCTGCTCTTAATCTCTGTTGTACATCTTCCATCTGATGTTATAAGTGCCCTCATTCATTCATTCATTCATTCATTCATTCATTCATTCATTCAGTAGCATGTCCTCTGCAGAACCTCGCTCCCATAATAACCTTCCGGAAAACCACTCGATCATAAACAAGATGTACCGCATCCGATACATCTATCTGGAGATCATCCGCCACATCCTGCACCCATCTTCTTTTTGGCCTTCCTCTTCCTCTCTTCCCAGGCATATACTCCTACATTATTGTTCTCTCCAAACTTTCGTGACGTTTCAAGTGACCAAAATATTTAAATTTTCTTTGTTTTATCGTCTTTATGGCTGCATGTGTTGTTTTCTTTACCCAAGATATTCTTAGAACTCGTCTATAACATTCAATTCCAATTCCATTTTCATAACAAAAATTCCAAATTTGGTCTCATCTAACCTGCTTTGTTACATGTTTGTTACATGTCTCAAAAGATTTGACCTATACAAAACATGTTTCGCCTATTCTGGTGCGCACTTATGGAATGATCTGCCTCCAGATCAGAAAACTCCAATGAGTCCCTATACATTTAACCGAAAACTCTTTCAATACTTAATCCATACCGACTATATGCCACCATAATTCATTTACTGGTATAATTGTTCATTATAATCGTTCATTATAATTGTTTAACTATAATTGTTCACTATATATGTGTGTGCATGTGGGAGCGAGAGAGAGAGAGAGAGAGAGAGAGAGAGAGAGAGAGAGAGAGAGAGAAAGTGGGTGTCAGAGAGAGTGAGAGAGTGAATGTGTGTGTGTGCACGTGCGAGCGTGTGTGTGGAGAGAGTGATTGAGCGAGAAATGGTAGGGGAATGTGTCAGTGCATGCATTCGCACGTGTATGTGTCAGAGTGAGTGAGGGAGTGTGTGCGTGCGTGTATGCGTTCATGCGTATGTATATGTGTGAGAGAGTGTGATTGAGAGAGTGAGTCTGTGTGTGAAGGATTGTGTGTGAGAGAGTGAGATAGTTCGAGAGTTGATGTGTTAGTGTGTGTGTGTGTGTGTGTGAGCGCGCATGCGTGTGAGTGTGTGTATATTAAAGAATACAGAGAGAGAGAGAGAGATAGAGAGAGAGAGAGAGAGAGAGAGCTGAGCAGATGCATGTCATGTAACACGCATGTTATGTAACACGCGAATCCATATGTTTGTGTATTCTCATCTGTTATATTATCAGTTAAATACCATTTGATTTTATCATGTATAATATAAACTTATGTACATTACTGTAGTTTGAGTGAGAGAGTCAGTGAGTGTGAATGAGAGACAGAATGAGTGAGCGTGAGAGTGAATGTGTGTGTGTGTGTGTGTGTGTGTGTGTGTGTGTGTCTTCTCTGTGTGTATCTCTGTGTGTGGGAGCATCACTATGTTTACGTCACATACTTTTTATGTACACATTTTTCTCCATGTTTAACATTCTTATGAGACTGCTCATGACAATTGTCAATGTATGTGTGTGAGTAAAGTGTCGGAGTTTGTTCATACTAGTTTCAATGCTAACGTGAGACATTTTGTATGTGTCTAGATGTGAGGAGGTGTGAGTGTGTGTGGAGGATGTGTGTGACTGTGGGGATATGTGCGGGTGGGGAATGTGTGGGTGGGGTATGCGTTTGGATGGGTTGGGGTGTGTGGGTTTTTGTGGGTAGTGATATTTGTGGGTGTTGGTGGGATGTGTGGATGGATGTGTGGGGGGAAGTAGGGGTGTGGGAATGGGTGTGGGGGATGTGTGTATGGGTGGAGGATATGTGTATGGGACGGGTGTGGGTGTGTGTGTTTATGTGGGTGGTGATGTGTGTGTGGTTTGAGGAAGTATGTGTGGGTGGCGGGGTTGTGTGGGTAGGGGATTGTGTTGGGTGGATTGGGGATGCAAGGGCGGGTGGGAAGAAGTGTATGGTGTGTGGGTTTGAGATATGTGTGCGGTGTGAAGGTGGGGGCTGTGTGCATGGTGTGTGGGTGGGGGTGTGGTGATATGGGTGAAGATATGTGTGTGGGTGGGGGATAGTGTGTGGCGTTGGGGATGTGTGTGATGGGTGCGGGGAATGTGTGTATGGGTGGGGTGGTTGGGGGAAGTATGTGGGGGTGTGTGGGTGGGAGAGGGTGCGTGGATGAGGAATGTGTTTGTGAGTGGCTTAGGGATGTGTAGGTGGGTGAGGGATGTGTATGTGTAGGGGTGGCATGCATGAGTGGGTGGAGGATGTGTGTGGGTAGGGGTATTGTGATCGAGAGATGTTTTTGTTGGGGGTGGGTGGGTGGGGGGTGCTTAGTGGAGGATGTGTGCGTGAGTGAGTGTGTGTTGGTGGACGAGTAGGGAATGCGTGTGTGGGTGGGGAGAGGTGTGTGGTGTGTTGGTTAGGGATATTGTGTGGGTGAGGTATGTGTGTGTGGATGGTTTTTTTTTGGTGGTGTGTGGGTATGTGGGGTGGATGGGTAAGGGTATATATGTGGGTGTGGGTGGGAATATTGTGTGGTATGTGTGTGGGGGATATGTGTGTGGTGTGTAGGTGGGGATGTGTGGTGGTATGTGGGTGTGGGATGTGTTGGTGAGGGATATGTGTGTGCGCGGTGCGTGGGTTGGGAATATTGCGTGGTAGGGTATGTATGTGATGTGCGGGTGGGGGATTGGGTTAAGGCATGTATGGGTGGGTGGAGGATGTATGTGTGGGTGGTGGGGTGTGTGTGTGAGACTGGATTGGGGATGTATGGGTGGTTAGGGAGATGTGTGTGTGTGTGGGGGGGGGGGGTAGGGAGATGTCAGTTGGTGGGGATGTGTGTGTATGGTTTGGGGATGTGTGAGTGGATGTGCGATGTGTGGGTTGGTGGGGGATTGTGTGCGTGGGTGGTGAATATGTGGTCAATGGAGATGTAGCTGGGGGATGGGTGGTTTGAGGTGTGGATGGGGAGAGGATGTGTGGGTTGGTGGGGGAATGTTTGTGGGTGGCGAGTGTGTTTTGGTTGGGGGAACAGGTGAGGGGAGAGTGTGTGGGTGGGGGATGTGCGGGATGGGGATGTTTCAGTTGGTGGGGTATGTATGTGTCCCTTGGTGTGCGTGTGTGTGGGTAGGTGGGTGTGTGTGGGTGGGGTGATGTATGGGTAGGTGGGAGATGGGCCTCATAACATGGTAATTTGCCTTGTTTATGTTTACAACATTCATTTAAAATTTTTTATTTTTTCTTCCTATGTAAATGTATAATGCTCTTGATGAATGAAAGACGAGTGATTGGAAGGGCCGAATGTAAGACGGGCCTGCGCGCCCAATTTGTGACCCTAATAAAGTTGATTTGATTTGATTTGCTTCCTCAGCGGTGGTTATTGTTGAGAGCCGTGGTTTTTGTGGGCTTATTCACCCTTATTCTTGTCTTGTGCGCTCTTTCGAGTAAGTCCTATCTCGCACTGGTTATGTAAGCGTTTGTGTCTGTGACGTCAGCTGGGGGATTGGTCGGTGACTATCCTTTGTGCTCGTCTCCTTTTGTGATTTTCTTTGTTAGTGTAGGCTCCTGGCTCGTCTGGCTTGGCTGGGTGCAGTCCTTATAAGTACTTTTTATTTGGTCTTTTTGTCACCTTTTTTGTGAATTTTCTATAGGAGCTTTTTGACGTTTTCATGTTCCTCCTTGCGCTGTTTTCACTGTCGCGTTTGAGTATCTGCTGCCTTAAGTTTTCTTCCTCCGTGGTCAGTCATGGGACGATTTTACCGACATTTATATAGTACTCGAAGTCGGTCTCACAGTCGTAGTGTAGTATTGGGTATTGCATCGGTTTCTCCCGGAGTTTCTTGGGCTTCTTCTTTTCTTTTTTCTTCCCAGCGCCATCTGAATTCCTCGCGCTGGAGTTACTCCTGCTAAATGGGTATTCTGTGCCTCCTTCAGAGATCCGACGGGATATTTGTTCCCTCTTGGGCGTTGTGATTCGGCTGCTGGCTTTATCTTGCGTTTCAGGCTCGGTCTCTTGGTTTTCATCTTGCAGTTTATCAGTGATTTCTTGTATGGCTTCTGTTGGTTTGTTTTGGAGAAGTTTTAATTCAGCTTTCTGTAGTTCTCGCTCTTGTTTAATGGTTTGTAGGATTTCTTCGTTCTCCTTCTTTATCAGTGCCATATGTTCCACTTCTTGCTTGAAGTTTCGATGGATCTCCTTCAGCAGTTTATTTCAGCCAGCAGTTTCTCATTGTCGATGGTCGGAGTCGGCGTCAGCAGTGCCTTGACTTGTTTCTTCAACTCGTCTATCTGCTTTTGCAGTTGATCTCTTTCAGCTTGTGCTATACCCGTGGCTGTCTCGCCCCTCCGCATTGCTTCCTTGAATGGTGTCTTTGTGGTAATTGCAATATTTAAGGCGTCTCTGTGTTGTTGCGGATACGGACAGCCCAAGTATCTTGCTCCATGCTTGCCCAGGAAGTTGGCGCACTTTCGTTTGTTGTTTGGTGCTCGGAAGTACGTGTCCAGCTTGGCCAGCGGACACTTCTTGAAGGCGTGGTGATCGGTGCAGTACCGGCAGATTTCCGTCTTACTGCGACATGCTGCTCTGCTGTGGCCGGCCCTCTGACATCTGGAACATTAGGTGATCCTTGGGATGAATCTCTCTGGCTGCTACATTCTCTTGTTGATTGATACTGTGATCGGCATCTCGCTGCCCTCTGTCGTCACCACCGCCAAGGTTGTGGGAATCTTGGAACAGGTGAGGAGAAGCTCCGCTATCAAGAATCGAGTGTGGAGATTATCTTCTCGTAGCTGCTTCAGGATTTTTTCGTCTCATAGCTCCACTTGGATACACTTGATAACCCACTTGATTGTCGGTGAGTCGGTGTTTCCGACTCTGGTGTCTTTCTCCTCTCTCTACTTCTCAGTCGGTTTCGCTCTTGTCTGTGGTGGGCAGTCGATCTTCTCCCTCGTGGTAGATTCAGTAGTGGCTGTAATTTCATGTTCTTTGATGCAGCCCGCAGGCAGGCTCTCCACGTTCGTCTTCTTGACGGTTTTGTCGGCTCCCACTCTGCACATCTTGGATGCCACGTGTCTCTTGGTGTTCTTGAAACGTGCCATTTCCTCCCCCGTATCATGCTTCTTGACTTGTTCAGGTGACTTGTCTTGTTAGCGTTCGCAGTTACGAATGACGACGACGCAAAAGACGACATAAAAAAAATTTAACGTTTACATAACATAACAAATCTATAACATTTATATTTAAAGGCATTTATGCGCTGTTCAGCTTGCTTAGTAAGTGTTGCAATGGGAAAGATGCATGCTCTTAAAAATCAAATTTTTGTAGTTCTGTCTGTCCACATAAATGCCCCTAGATGTCTAAAATTATCCACTTGGTTGAGCATTTTTCCTTCTATCTCTATGTCATATTTTGGTGTCACCATTTTCTTTGATATCACCATTGTTACTGTTTTCTTGATATTCAAGGAGAGTCCTTTCCTTGCACTCTCTGTTACTACAGTGTCTAACAATTGCGGTAGGTCTGTTGATTTATCTGCCACCAATACTGTGTCAACTGCATAGAGTATATTATTTATATTATAACCTCCAACTAGTATTCCTGGCATCTCTTTGATCTCTCTAATTATTACTTCGCTATGCAGAGAGAAGAGATCTGGTGACAAGACACACCCCTGTCGTACTCCTAGCTTTACCTGTTCGTAACTACCCTCTTTATTTCCCATTTTAATTGCTGCTCCTTGGTTCCAGTAAATATTCTTTATTATTCTTAAATCTTTCCCATCAATGCTGATATCTTCCAACATTTTAATCGGTTCATCATATTTTACTTTATCAAATGCCTTAGTATAATCTATGAAGCACAAATGTATGTCTCTCTGTTTCTCTATTGACCTTTCTAATAGTGTTCGCAATGTATAAATTGCATTGTTTGTGACCTTTCCCTCCACAAATCCTTACTGTTCTTCATTTATTTCCATTTTTATTTTCTTCTGGTTCTTCTCAATATGATTCTGGGTAGAAGCTTAGTGATATGGCTTATGAGGTTAATTGAACGAAACTCTTCACAATCAATTGCTGCTGGTCTTTTTGGTATAGCTATAAATACAGATTTCAGCAGATCACTGGGTAAATAAATATCCACTGCTGTAAATATCATTCAATATTTGGTTAATATATCTACTCCAAATTCTCCCAATACTTCTAATTCTTCTATTGTGATTTCATCTGGCCCAGCTGTTTTTCCTTTCTTCGTATGTTTAATAGCGTCAGCGACTTCTTCTTTTAGAATAGGTGGACCTTCTAAGTTACTTTCTTCTGTTAATTCTTCCCTTTCTCCATCATATTATTCTGTTATATACTCATTCCACATCTTCATTATAGCACATTCCTCCAGTAATATCTTTCCTGTTTTTGATTTCAAACACCCTGTATTTATTCTTATTTTTCTTCCCGCGGGCTCACTGATTTGTCTGTGCATATTTTTTTTAATCTTTAATGGCATTTAATTCAATTTATTTTTACATTGCTCTTTTAACCAACTTTCTTTTGCCTTCGCACATTTATCTTTTATTTCTTTATTTATCTTAGCGTATTATTATTTGTCATTTTCACTCTGTTTTCTTATGTCCATCAGCAATAAGACTTCTTCATTCATCCATTTTTTCTTAGCTATTTGGCTTCACTCCGGTAATATTTCTTTGCTAGTTTGATGAATGGAGTCCCTTAACATTTTCCATTGTTCATTTATACTCTGTATTTTAGCTATTGCGTTGTACCTATTTTTCACAGTCACTCTGTATTGTTCTTGAATTTCTTTATCTACTTTCAGAACCTCTTTATTAAGTCTCAGTTATTAACCATTCTACTGCTCGTAGAAAAACTAAGAAGTAACTCATTGGACAAATGGCACCAATACTAAAGAACAAACATGTATCAATAACTACTAAGAAAGCACTTTACAACACAATCTTCCTACCAACTCTGTGCTACCAATGCCAAACCTGGACAATGACAGAAAAAGAGAAAAGAAAAATCACAACAACAGAGATGAGGTTCCTGAGAAGAATACTCAACGTATCAAGAAGAGATAAGATCAGAAATGAAGAAATCAGGACTAAAGTGGGGGTTAAAGCTGCTCTAGATTTTATTAGAAAGCAGCAAGTCAAATGGTTTGGCCATGCAAGTAGGCTACCAGTCAACAGCATGCCACAACAGGCAATGACGTACAGACCAGATGGAAACAGAGGAAGAGGCCGACCACGTAAACGCTGGACGGAGGGAATAACAGAATCCATGGGAATGTCGATATACGAAGCCCATAACCGGGCACTCTCACGAAGTTTATACTTCACCTCGACACCGCAAGGTACAAGAGGAACATGATGAGATGAGATGAGATGAGTTATTAACCATATTTTCCCCTCTCTTTAATCTTAATTTTATTTGTCCACATAGTGGTACATTATCACTATTACGGTCAGCACCAGGCATTGTCTTTACATTAATTAAAGCATTTATAAATCTTTTATTAATTAGTATGTAGTCATTTTGGTTGCGAATTTTCTTATCAGGGGTTTTCCATGTGTATAGTCGTCTTTTATGGTGTTTAAACCATGCATTTCCTATTATCATATCATTGATATTTGCCCATTCTATTAGCTTTTCCCCTCTTTCATTTCTTGTACCTAAACCATAATTCCCCACTACATCCTCTATTTTCCCCTTTCCTACTTTTGCAATAAAATCTCCAAGTATTATTTTATTTCATGTGATCCAATTTCAGCCATCGCCATTTCTATTTCGTCGTAAAAGTGTTGTATTTCTTCATCACTACTGCTAGTTGTTGGTGCATATACTTGTATAGTATTTATATCTATTGTGTTACCTTTGATTTTGACCATAATAACTCTATCTGAAATACACCAGTATCCATTAAGTGACTTGGCTGTTTTTTCGTCAAGTATTATTTCTACACCTTTTTCATGTGTATCCCGTCCAGAGTAAATTATAGTGTGGTTGTCAGCTATAATTTTGCCCAATCCATTCCATCTCACCTCACTAACGTGTAGTATATTCATTTTCATACTATCCATCTCTCTTAGAACATTGTTCAACTTTCTTAGCTCATTTAATGTCCTAACATTTCATGTTCCTACTCTAAATTTATTTATTTTATTTATGATTTTGCCATCAGTAGCTGGATGACGGTCTAGTGTCACCTGTGGCTCATGACTGTCCCTACCGGACAGCCATTAACGTCGTTCACTAACTCTGATATATGTTTTGCCATGAAGTCTTGGGAAGATAATGTGGTGGTCTCCACCTACCTTCCACATCCGCATGGTGATCTTCAAGTACCTAGGAAGCATAATATCATCAAATGGCAAATCAGAAGACGAGATCAAGAATAGATGCAATAAGGCAAACCAACTCATTAGACAAATGACACCAATACTAAAGAACAAACATATATCAATAATTGCTAAGAAAGCATTTACAACACAATCTTTCTACCGACTCTATGCTACCAATGCCAAATCTGAACAATGACAGAAAAAGAGAAAAGAAAAATCACAACAACAGGAATGAGATTCCTGAGAAGAAATATCAATATATCAAGAAGAGATAAGATCAGAAATGAAGACATCAGGACTAAAGTGGGGGTTACAGCAGCGCTAGATTTTATTAGAAGGCTGCAAGTCAAATGGTTTGGTCATGCAGCTAGGTTACCAACTAACAGCATACCACAACAAGCAATGATGTACAGAGCAGAGGGAAGCAAAATAAGAGGCCGACAACGTAAACAATGAACGGAGGGAATAGCAGAGTCAATGGGAATATCGATACATGAAGCCCATATGTGGGCATTCTCCCGCTGTTTATACTTCACCTCGACAGCGCAAGATACAAGAGGATCATTATGAGATGAGATGAGATAAATAATGCAATCTATTGATTGTGTCTTCGTTATTCAAAATATGTAGTTAGTGATGAAAAAGCTCTTAAATATTAATGTAAGCGTATAAATAAAATGTAAAAATTTAAACAATAGAAAATGTAGTTATAATTTAGTAAGTTAAACTACATTACACATACAACAGTCTAATTGGTTAGCATACTTGATATTTCAGTAGCATCAGTGTGAATGATTTGTCACAGTTCAGATCGCCTACAATATGGATGTTATGGCTGACGTGCGGGTTTCTGATTGGCTGCTGGTTGACTAATGTGCGCCAACATATAGTCCTTGCATTAAAATTTTAATGTTATATTAACCGCCTGAAAAACAATTGTTTCTATCTTTCACTGCAAGGTCAATTATTAGTGTGTCTTATTAGATAGTTAGTTAGTTAGTCGCTGTTTCAACTTCACGGCAAATGGGCATCCCCACAATGCTCCGTTCCTGTGCCAGTGAATAACACACACATGCTCCTCACTGCCTCATGTGAAAAGTGGAACAGACAGGAGTCTCGACAAACCAAGAGCTCGCACAGGTATACTATGCATAAGGCCGCTGCCTTATATGTCTTCTATTGTCGCTAAAAGTAATATCAAAAGTCAACATTATTTGTCTCTGTCTGTCTGTCTGTCTGTCTGTCTGTCTGTCTGTCTGTCTGTCTGTCTGTCTCTCTCTCTCTGTGTGTGTGTGTGTGTGTGTGTGTGTGTGTGTGTGTGTGTGTGTGTGTGTGTGTGTGTGTGTGTGTGTGTGTGTGTGTGTGTGTGTGTGTGTGTGTGTGTGTGTGTGTGTGTGTGTGTGTGTGTGTGTGTGTGTGTGTGTGTGTGTGTGTGTGTGTGTGTGTGTGTGTGTGTGTGTGTGTGTGTGTGTGTGTGTGTGTGTGTGTGTGTGTGTGTGTGTGTGTGTGTGTGTGTGTGTGTGTGTGTGTGTGTGTGTGTGTGTGTGTGTGTGTGTGTGTGTGTGTGTGTGTGTGTGTGTGTGTGTGTGTGTGTGTGTGTGTGTGTGTGTGTGTGTGTGTGTGTGTGTGTGTGTGTGTGTGTGTGTGTGTGTGTGTGTGTGTGTGTGTGTGTGTGTGTGTGTGTGTGTGTGTGTGTGTGTGTGTGTGTGTGTGTGTGTGTGTGTGTGTGTGTGTGTGTGTGTGTGTGTGTGTGTGTGTGTGTGTGTGTGTGTGTGTGTGTGTGTGTGTGTGTGTGTGTGTGTGTGTGTGTGTGTGTGTGTGTGTGTGTGTGTGTATTAGGGCTGTGACCGATTAATTTAAATTTAATAGTTAACATTTGAAAAATTACCGATTAATTAATCGTTAATTTCGATTACTGCAAAACAATTATAGTCATATCTTCTTCTTCTTCTTCAGCGTTCCGAGCCATTGAGGTTCTTTGCTGCAAATACAATCCGTCTCCATTCGTCTCTCTGGTGGACCTTCTCTTGCCAGTCGTTGATTCCAAGTGCTTGTAGGTCTGTACATGTATTATCTCTCCACCGCCTTCTTGGTCTACCTCGGGGTTTACGGTAATTTATTTCCTGAGTGTAAGCGAGTTTTGTTTCCCTATTATCTTCCATTCTTTCTATATGCCCCAGCCATTGTAGTCTATTAGCCTTCATGATACCAGTGATTAGCGGGGACTTAAACAGATCATAAATGTCTTTGTTACTTCTTCTTTTCCACTCTCCACTTTGTGTATCCCTAATGGGTCCAAAGATGCGTCTTAAAATTTTGTTCTCAAATGTTTGTAACAAGGCTTCGTCTCCTTTCGTTGTACTCCAGGTTTCAGAGCCATACAGCACAACTGGTCTGATCAGTGTTTTGTATATTGTGATTTTGGTGTTACGAGATAGCGCCTTTGATTTTAGTAGATGTTGTAGTGCATAGTATATCTTTTTTCCAGAGTTGATTCTAGTTTGTATTTCTTCCCTTATGATGTTGGAGCAGTTGAAGATTGTACCCAGGTATTTGTATGTTTCCGTTCTTTTAATGGTCATATTAGCTCACATTATAGTCGTATTTGTCAAAAATCGAAATAACACTGGGTTGTCTTGTTCGTATGTCATCTAATAACCAACTATGCAAACGGACGAGTATGTTGACAGTATTTGCTTCAAGTGACGAGCGCGTCCTATTAACAATATAACCAGCAGAGCTGAACAATCGTTCACATGGAACAGAGGTAGCCTGTAAGCACAGCATGGTATTGACAAGGAACGCCAATTTTGGATATCGATGTTCATTAAGTTTCCACCATTGTAAAGGGTCAACCGATTAAGCAATTTTCTTATCCATTTCAGAATCAATTAGTTTAATACTCTCTTCATTTGGTTCACATATAGTTTCATTGTCAATGTCAGTATCATTCGTTGCAGAAGTCTCCATCTGCTCATCATGAACATTAACTGCTATTTGTTGTTCAATACGTGACCAAGTTCGTTCTTTTGCATCTTTTGACAAACACTTCAGGTATTTGTAGCGTGGATCAAGTGCTGTTGCAGTCTGTAGTATTTAAATACTTGTCGTATTAGCTACACGTTCACTGAAGTCATTAATACATGCTGCCTTAAATTTAGCTATGTAGCCCGGATCATCGTCGTGTACAGTGATATGCTTTGTCAACGATGATAGCAGTGGCAATACACAGCTACATGAAACATAATCTTGACCGCCAAGCAGGACCGTAGTCTGACAGAATAAGTCCAAAACTTTGACATGTTTCGAAATCTTCTCCCAATCTGAACCTGACAGTTTTGGACCTTTGTATTGCTTCTTTTCATCTGACATGTAGACAGTTAATGCTTCTCTGACCTGTAGAAGACTCTGTAGCATAATAAACATACTGTTTCATCTTGTTGGTACATCTAGCTGCAGCTTACATTGTGGTGACTTAGTACAATTTTGCAACTCGGTTGTGTTTGCAGCTCTATGTTTAAAATGGTATGGAATAGAAGAAAAAGCAGCGGCTGCAGCAGGATATAACAATATGAATTGGAAACAAATAGGTATATTTAATTCCTGCGAGAAGAAACGTACTAAACACAAACACGTTGCACATACCTTACAAAGAGATCCTTCGTATACCGGAATACAGGTGAAAATCCAAAATCAGAAGTAATTAATAAATATATAAAATGAATAATACATTAAAATACACACAAAAGCGTACAGTACGACACACAGGACGGCCGACGTTTCGATTCTCAGAATCTTTGTCAAGGACAGAACAACACAGATAGATAAAACAATGAAATACAAAAAAAAAAAAAAAAAACAGTGGTGCTTTTTTTTTTTTTTTTTATTTTGTATTTGTATATATATATATACAGGAAGAGAGGTAAAGGAAGGGTAAAGTGAAGATGGGTGCAGGATGTAGCAGATGATCTCCAGATGGGTGTATCGGACCCGGGATATCTTGCTTTTGACCGAGAAGTTTTCCGGAAGGTTGTTATGGGACCGAGGTTCTGCAAATGACATGCTACTGGATGAATGAATGAACCTGCTATTTGAGTTAAATGAGGCTTGCTTTACGTATCGTCACACATGTTCACAATATAAACAGTGAATGTCAGGAGAACAAGAAATCGTCATGGTATAAGAAACGAGTGTCAGGAGAGCGAAGCGACAACCAGGGAATGTTGAGAGCATTAGAGACGAGCTCGACATAGAGAGAACATGCTGGGTGAATTGGCTGCGTGGCACGGAATACGAAAGTCAAGCGTATCGTCTATTTCTGTTGCCCTTTATCTGGGATTGAAGCATAGATCCTCAATCAGCTAATGTCAAGTAGTCCTACCGTATATTATCTTATCCTACGTCCTCCATATCCTCATACATTTCATTTCTTCTACCACGTGTGATGTCTTTCCTAGTTACACAGGTGTTTTGTTTTTCTAGGTGAATGGCATAAAAACAATAAACCACGTTTCTGGATACTACAGTTTCGTGTATACAATAGCAGCTTTAAGTCTCTCTAAGAACGAACCAAAATAGTACACATTTAGCTTACGTATAAATACATTGATGCAATTTACACATTTCTAACAATAATCGAGAGATCAATAGAGACACAGAAAAACATATATTTGTGCTTTATAGATTATACTAATCATTTGATAAAGTAAAATACGCTGACATAATAAACATGTTTTAAGATTTACAATTGGAGGGAAAGAGCTCAGAATAATAAAGAATATTTACTGGAAACAAGCAGCAGTAATTAAAATGGTAAATAAACATCTTGCACACGTGAAAATCAAAGAACGCGGGTGCTTTGTTTCGAATGTTCGCCTGTTTTCCCAACAGCATTCCCAACACACATTGTAATACACATAAATAAATAATCAGTTGCTCATGAACGCATTGTGGACATTACAATAATACCATGTACCGAATGTTTTTAAAGTCTCACTATACTTTGTATGTAAAACAATATAAAATAACACAAAGTAATGCAGCTTTACAGAACAGAATTACGAAACATACAGGACGTTGCGGATATTAGCCTTCATCAGCAAACAAATACATACACAAAACACAACATATAGTCACGGAGAAGACCCTCTGGTGACTACAGTAAGGCATAAGGACGGGATGAGAAGAATATTTTATCCTCTTTTATACACAACCGCGGGAATCTGTTGGTTATGGGTACCGGGATAGGGGATGATACCGGGGTGTTGGGTGGTAATGGTTCAGTGAAAACCACAAGTAAATGAGTGGAAGTGTTACATGAAAAAATGAGCAGTGAATGGGTTGACCGTAGTGGACGAATATTAAAGTGCAATTATGTGTGCACCTAAGTATGATGGTGATACTAACAAAACATATTGTCTGTGCTTCTTTATGTGTATAGGAAGCGAGTGTGAGCGCACATACATACATCTACAGCCATAAAAAAAAATTCATACAAAAGTATACATAACATGTGTATGGTATATATGAGACAGGAGGGAGGGAGAGAGAGAGAGAGAGAGAGAGAGAGAGAGAGAGAGAGAGAGAGAGAGAGAGAGAGAGAGAGAGAGAGAGAGAGAGAGAGAGAGAGGAGAAAGGAGTTGGTAAAGTGCCTGCGATCTGCCACATGGGGAATGCGGAATAGGAAGATTTACAAATACGAGGCTACACTCATACTGTTCCCTGTGAAATTGTGCCATCATCTGCAAGCGTTGTGATATGAAGTATATTTGTAAGATAGGCCTAAAGCTCGCAGACAGACTCCGCCAACACCTGCAGGACATCCATAACAACACACCTAAGCCAGTATCCACCCACTTGAGCAGCACGGATCACCATGGGGCTTTCGATGTTCAGGTCACTGCCATCCAGTCTTGCACATCTGATGCAAACCATCACAAAAATATAGAAAACCGGCCCATCTTCTCTATGGGTTATCTATCACCCCATGGCCTTAAAACTCAGCATAGTTTCATTTAATCGGTGGCATTTCCCTCCCTCTTCCCCCTATCTTGCTTCCCCACCCTCCCATTTGTCACCCTCTCCCTGTCTCTAACTATAGTTATTTTCTCTATTAAAGTTATCTTCTATCCTGTCTCTCTCTCGCGGAGATTCCGGGTGACAGTAATATAGTCTGTCCGGAAATTAATGCCGTCATTCACGATCAATTATTTTGAAAACTTTCTGTTGCATCGTTATTAAATTTTTCCTGCCGTCTTATATTTACCCCCACCCAAGGAATATGTCTTTGATAGGTCCAAAAGCAACTTAAATCATCGAAAGCGGCGACATTTCTTTGATATATTGGGGAAAATGTAGTGAATTCACGCTAACAAACTAGTCTTACAGTAAAGCAAAGTCATTTCGGGTAAGGACACAAGTACAAGGCGTAGCCAGATTCGTATGGGAGTGGGTGCAATATAAAAGTAGCTTAAAAGTCGACAGGGTCGACTGCATTGCACCGGGCTTTTATCCCATATGGCTCAGTATCTTTCCGCAGCGTGGAAAGCGTCGCACAAAACACGAACTCCGTAGCTCCAGCGACGACCTTCGGGAGTCTCCGAAAAAATGCACTCGTGAAATGAAGGAATCGAACATACAGTCTTCGGGGCCCGAGTCAGACGGCTTGACCACTTCACCACGGAGACTCCCGAGAGGGGTGCAATGTGTAATATTAGTAAAGACAGAGAATTTACAGAGGCATGGGGTAAATAATGTGTAAATTGACAGGAAAGTAGAAGGAATATATTTCTTACCTTATTTTTCATTTCATTCTTGTTTCTCCAGCTGCTAGTTAACAATTGTACACAAGTATTCATGTTACTAGGATGTATTTAGTTTTTTATATTGAGTTCGTAAAATCTTCCAAATAGCTGTGCGTTAATGTGCGTATGGAGTGACCAGAAATGATACCGCAATTTAGTCATCATGTATCCATTTTAAAGGATCTGTTCAGCTGTCTGTGTAGTTTGTTCATACGAACACATGGGTGACAGACTCGCTTTGAGTCTTCGTGAAAGATTATCTACTCTGCTGTTTACTGTTCAGAGACGGAACATGATTACCTGTTTTGCACTAAGAAAATAGTTGTCAGTGTCTCTATAGTGGGCTTTCTTCTTAACGACCAAGATGTTGGTCCTCTTTTCATTGAAGTTTATAGATTGATTCGTATGCACGTGTGTTGTCCCCTAGTTTGCTCTCACCTTTCTTGTTATGTCACAATATGATTGATTGATAGATTTAGGAACCGACATCACAGCATTTGGGGCATTCTCATAAGCGCTCCGTCCCCATCCTCAGCAGCCAGCGAAGAGTTCCAACACTAATAGTTCCAGCAGCAATCTGATTATATGTCCGTCTCGCCTTTCCTCTGAGCGTCTAGCCAATATGTCAGTTTCCACCGCAATATTACTCTTCTGTTGATATTCAAAATAATAATGAAGGACCAGCAATTTTGAAGATGGAGGTTCAGAATGCTCTTAACCATATGAAATATGGCAAGACCCCCGGTTCAGACAGCGTCACAACAGAAATGATTAATGCTTTAGAAGAATATGGAATAGATCAAGTTACCAGTCTGCTTAATACAATATATGATACTGGAAATATACCTCAGGAGTTATGTAATTCTGTATTTATTGCAATCCCAAAGAAATCAGGAGCCTTGGAATGTGATCAACATCGAACAATTAGTATAATGAGTCACATCACAAAGATTTTGCTAAGAATGATCATGCAAAGAGTTAGGAGGAAAATACAACCTGAAATAGGAGAAGAACAATGTGGGTTTGTGGAAGGCAAGGGTACAGTAAATGCTGTGTATATACTGAGAAACATAATCGAACGTTCTATAGAAGTAAACAAAGATCTACACCTTTGCTTTATTGACTACACAAAGGCTTTTGATAAAGTGAGACATGTCAACATGATAAGGATGCTTGAAGATCTACAAATTGATGGAAAAGATCTTAGACTTGTAAAAAACATATATTGGAAACAACAAGCTGCCATAAGAGTTGATAATGAAGTAAGCCAATATCAGCCTATTAAAAGGGGTGTGAGACAGGGATGTGTAATGTCTCCAGATCTGTTTTCCCTGTACAGTGAAAGTATTTTCAGAAATATTGAAGATATGGAAGGAATCAACATTGGGGGACGATGCATCAATAACATTAGATATGCAGATGATACAGTCTTGATTGCAGACAATGAACAGGACCTGCAAAATTTAGTAGATGCGATTGTGACACACAGTGAACAACTAGGGTTAGAATTAAATTGTAAAAAGACACAGATTATGGTCGTCACTAGGAAGGACGAAATACCACAATGTAATATACAAGTAAATGGGAATATTCTTCAACAAGTGAGCAGGTACAATTATCTCGGAACAGTAATAACATCTGATGGGAGATGCCTTGAAGAGATTAGAACAAGAATCGCCATGGCAAAAGTAGCCTTTAGCAAGATGAAAAACATATTGACCAATAAAAAGATGTCAATTGAAACGAGAAAGAGAGTGTTGAGATGCTACATTGAGCCTGTACTTTTGTATGGATGTGAAGCGTGGACAATGAGCAGTCAGGCTGAAAAACATCTGATGGCTGTAGAGATGTGGTTTCTGAGGAAAATGCAAAGAATACCATGGACAGCCAGAAAGACCAATGAACAAGTCCTTCAAGAAACAAATGAAGATCGTAAATTGATTAGAGAAATTAGACGTAGACAGTCAAAATTTTTTGGACATGTTATGAGAAGAAATGGATTGGAGAATTTGGTGACAACTGGTAAGATCGAGGGGAACAGACCAAGGGGAAGACCTAGAAGCAAGTACCTGGATGGCTTGGTCTTGTGGCACAGTCGAGACAGAAACACGGAGCTGATCCACGACTCTGGTGATCGGGTGAGATGGCAGAACATGACCGCCCACGCTTACCGGCATGGCACATGATGGATGATGGATGGATGGATGGATGGTTGATATTCAATGCGTTTAGTGTTTTTTTTCTTTTTCTTTTCAATATCAGTTGTTTGTCATCGCTGAGGGCTTGCGGAATTGACATTGTGCTGGTGCTGTAATGTTTAGGGCCTGCAGTTCGTCTGAATAGTTAGAGCAAATTATACCAGTAAGCGTGCACGTGGATTAAGGTCTGCGATCTGCTTAGACCTTAATCTGTGTCGGACGATTCCAGTAGGTTGATGACTTCTCTCGGTTGCATAAAATTCAATACATCCTTTCTCCTATAATCCTCTTCCTCTTTCAACACACGGTCCTCACATTTTCAAGTAACTTTTATCAATATTTAATAGCTTGGACTGGATTAGTATCATGGCGTCAGACAATTTGAATATAGTATTGTCAGCTGCCACCTGTCCTTTAATTTTAGCCCACACAAGTTCTATAGGGTTAAAATGAGAATGGTACGGCGGAAGTCTCAAGCATCCATGACGATGCTCTTCTTTCAACTTGTCGATTTGATATTTCTTGCCTTTTGGCATCTGTTTTACAAGGGACAACAATTCTAGCTAGAAATACGTTTCTGGAAATGGTATGTTTTCCACTCGGAGCCATATCTTTATTGCTCCCTTTGTCCTCGATGCTGTAGGTATTTTGTCTTGGGAAACAACATTGATATCATGCATTGTCCATAATTGGACACGACGGTCTATCTAGGGATGGAAGCACAGTATTCTCGAGCCAATCTCTAAATACATTACCATTCATCTTATAATGATAATCCCTATTGTCTGTATGCTTTGATACGAACACGAACCCAGCATTCTGTTGTAAGCCATTATGCGTATTACCAGCATGGACCATGACCAAAAGCTGTCCTATACTACTGGGCACATATCGCTTTATCTGTTCATCCACTGATTGCCATTCCTTATCACTTTTGTGGTGCGCATTGATCCACATTTCATCCAAATACACTATGCCATAATTTTCTTTGAGCATTTCCCTTATTTCACGTAGGTATCTGCTTCTCATGGCTTCTAAATGCGGTTGTTCGCAAAGAATATTTCTACCTCCCTTTTACTTTCTAAAAGTGAAGATAATGTCCTTATAATTTTCCACAAAGTTGTTTTGGATAGCTCTATGTTATTAACCCCTAAGTTTTCTTACAGTCACTGTTTCTTTGGCATACAGCATTTTTATAATGCTGGATAATCCTGGATATAAAATCCAAAATTTTTATAAGTTTAGGAGTCTCCGTGGCGAAGTGGTCAAGCCTTTTGACTCGGGCTCTAAAGGTTGTGGGTTCGATTCCGGGCCGCATCCTTCGGTTCATGAGTTAAATTTTTCGGAGACTCCTGTCGTCATCGCTAGAGCTGCGGAGTTCGTGCTTTGTGCGATGCTTTTCCTAGCCATATGGGATAGAACCCGGTGCAATGAAGTCAACCCTGTCGACTTTTAAGGACTTTTTAAAGCATTTTTATAATAGCTCGCCTTATGACATCATTTGCAAAGCTGTCTACAATAACCTTTCTACCTACCGTTTGGTTATTGCTTGGTGGTTTAATTCCAGATTCTTGCACTCATCGACGAAATGACGGTTTACTCAAACCCAATGCATGCACTGTTCTTTTTTCGGAATTTGTAATAGTATAAAAAAGTTTCCTGCGATCAGCTTCTTGACAAATATATGTGTACAACTTACTAGCGATGCTTTGAAGTGTATACACAATTTTGCATTCGATCCCATTGAAAAATATTCACACATTTCAATGTTAGCGATAACATGTGGTAACATTTAAAACAAAATGTGGTAACAATGTGGTAACATTTAAAAAAAAAAAAAAAAATCAGGTTTCATGAAATAACCCACATTTTGACGACACCTCTGAAAACTCCCAATTTAAACAGCGCGGGGTTCTTTGCAGAAGGCCAATCCCGTGAAACACGTAGAATATTCAACATTGATCGCTGATTGTCTGGCTACGGTGTAATACATTAAAAATTATGAACTTAATCTCTGACCCGTAAATTATATACCGCATATAAACAAACATTGAAATCTGCTGTACAATCTCCAGAACAAAATTTTTTGGTTGGGTGGACATGATGATAAGGTTACATGCTAAATCTCATAATTTTCCCTCAGTTGGTTACTAAAATATGGCTATTTTTATGGAGGCAAACAAATGTGAATGCACTATAGTACTAAGTTACCTATAGTATCTTGGAGTGTCACTCTTGGCACATCTTTCGTTCGCAATATAGTGTGCACCCATAAGGATATCTCCATTCCTCCCTGACCATAAAAACCCATAACAGGAGAGCAACCATACTGGATATGCTGTTCTGTGTGTATGCGCAAATACATAGGTATATATGTCTGTCGTCATCATCATCATCAAGTGCCCTGCCAGCTGGCGTAGGCGTTCATGGCTCTCCACAGATCTCGGTCCTTGGTGTTCTGGATCAACTCTGCTGATGGTATTACTCCATGCCACCGTCTCAATCCATCCAGCATCATTTCTCTTGGTCTGCCTCTGTCTCTCTTCCCCTCGATATTTCCAGTTGTCACGATGTTCTCCAATGCCTCTCTTCTCACCACATGACCGAAGAAAGATGTTTGTCTCTTCCTTATTTTAGTTATGATTTTGTCATCAGTAGTTGGATGACGCTCTAGTGTCACCTGTGGCTCATGACTGTCCCTACCGGACGAGGATGTTCTAAGACAACCATTAACGTCGTTCACTAACTCTGAAATTTGTTTTGCCATGAAGTCTTGGGAAGATAATGTGGTGGATTCCCCTTGCCTTCCACATCCACATCGGGGTCTTTTACCTCTGCCTTTGACATCCATTTCCGACTGACAGGACAAGTGAGTGCCCTGCTCTGCTCAGCTGCAGAGTTGTCCACTTATTCCGGTGGATACTCGGTCCACAGGACAGCGTTAGCTACACCGTTGTGTGTTTCGTATCCTCTACCGCGGGGAGGTGCAGTTGGGATTTTCCCTTCCTAAAGTTAAGGTCTATGACCAAAACTCTCCAGTACTTTTAGAGGACTATATGTCTGTAAGTATGCGGTAAAGTCCAGATTTTGCGGAGACAGAAAACGTCTGTAGTTGCCGCAACAAGCGAGTTCAGCGGACATACGTGTGATCGTAAGACGGCAATATAATGCAGGCCTTACACCTCGTCAAACCCAGGAGATAAAGCTAGTTAATTCCCCGGAAATAGATGACGCAACGTGACGTACATTCTCTGGGCAGCGACATGTTTCATTGATTCAGACACGTGGCGGAGCGTCATTCAGTTTGATTGACAGGTAAAACCACAGTCTATGGTGAAAGGAGAGGAGGGGTAAATATAATTTTGGACTTAATACGTCCCGGTAACCTGCCCAATGTGGGAAATAGGTGGAGTTAACGAATACGGGATATAGTAATTAGCCCGCGTGGAAACTGGGAGCAGTGAAGACGGAAACCACGTTAGGAACGAACAGAATAAAAACTACGAGCATGGCCTACCAGCCTCAGACGCACGTATAGTATTCCTAGGATACCTACATATATATTAAAAGATATTAACATCTTTTTCCGTCTGACTTAAAGATTTAAGTAAAGTGACGGAATTTTCTAAGCTATAAACTCAGGTAATACAAACATATTATTTGATCCGTTTGTCTGCTGTCTTAGGGATGGCAGTTTAAGTTTCTGTTTCGAATTATTTTTTCTCTACCAAGCTAAAGCCTGTGGATTTTCTTTGTACTCACAGTTCCAGTTCTAGCCTTTACTATTCCACTGTGAACTTTAGTTTTCTTCTTCTTTCATTCGCTACTTGGTTTTCTGGTTTTTTATATGGGATAATTTGGAGAAATCCAATATTATCCAAGCCACATGAGTGTGTGGCCTATTCATGTACAGGAGATACATTTAGATTCATTTTGTATGAGGTCAACAAGTTGGAGAGACCGACTACTTAGGATAAATTCCTGAGAGCAACCAGACTCTTGATAGCGTCCAAATTAACGTTGATTATTTGGACCAACACTTTGAATGCCTACCAAGATTGGGGTGAAACCACTTGGAGGGAGAAATGTCACTTGTTCACCTTGTCTGCATGATGTCTGCATGAGGACAGACATGACTTAGACACTCAATATTCCAGACAAGTGCAAGGAAGGCATTTTAATGTTCGACAGGAAGAATGTGCGACCGAAGCCCTTCAAACAAGACGGAATTAATGACATAGAAAGGGATAGAGTACGTGAGGTGAACTTATATGGGAAACACTCCATTACATAGGTAGAGGTAAATATGTATGTTTTGAGCTATAGATATTCTAAATGGCTTTATGAATATATACATATAGATGTATTTAGAACTGATATATGTTTATGTAACACGAATGTATATTATGACATGAATGTATGTTTATATGAATGTATAAACATATGCGTTTTGAGATGTGTAGACGCAGATACTACCAATCTCCGTTCGTTTTATTCCAGCTCTCTTAGAAGCCATGGACAGTCAACAACTCATATCAGGGAGTGACTGAGTCTAATGAAGGGACCAATTTGGACTCCTTCAAGCTGACAGTGAACTGCGTCTCACCGAGGGAAGCATGACCTATGAGCCCTCTTATTCAGATGAGTTATGTATACCATATTATAATCATCATCATCATATTATCAGCAATAAATGCATTAATAAACACAGTTGTATTTTAAACTCAGTTTGTCCGTATAAACTCTAAATTTCGATAAATGTTTGTGTAGCGTAATCGAACGCACACATTGATAGAATATTTATTGTTGGTTCACACAAATATTCTAGAAGTAGATTATGTCAGGGAGGTACCTTGCCTATGCAGCATTTAAGTAACGAGCGTATCCTGCATATCTTAATGCCTCTTTCTCCTGGTGATACCAAGAACAGCTAAATCTTTTTTTTTTTCAGAGCCACTTCTTGACTGTTTTCTTGAGTATCCAGGAACGGTGTCGGCAATCAGTATAACAGACCTTTGTTGCATGTTTTCTCTCTGGGATCTGGGGTGGTAACTAATCCCTTCTGGCAGAGTTAAGGGATCTCAAACTGCACCCAGAACTAAACACCAGTAGGAGAAAATGACTTTTGACTGAGTGGTTGCCCACCCGGGATCTAACCCCAGCCAAATTGATGACAACACCACGCGAAACAAATTGTTCCTATCAACCACGTGACCGGTATACAAATTGGTAGGGACAAGGAGGTTCGCACTTTTCAGTGGGTCTAGGTGAGAGCGACGTTCTGTAAGTGACCTACGTGTATGATGATGGTGGTGAGATGATTATTACGATGCTAAAACCAAGACAGTGGTCCGGATTCAGTCTATAGTATGAGGCTGGATTTTTTTCTACCAGTGCAGCTCTGCGATCGACCAAGCAGAAAAGACCTTATACAAATGGGTACAAGAAAAGTTTCAATATTGTATGGAATTGTCTGGTAAGAACAGGTGACGAGGTAGACAATTGGCTAACCCTCGTCATATACTTTATTCACCATATTCCCAAGACGCCTTAAGGCGTGTAAGAGTGCTTCACTTACTTTACTAACGTTGCAATTTTATTATATACCACACGCCCTCATGTTTGATGTATGCATTGTACTGATGACATCTGCACTATGGCCATCATGGACAAATACAGGAGAACGCGGCATTGCTTATTATATGGCATTTTATATAGGTGCTATCCACTTACACCATATTTGGTTTTCCTGCAAATTGTGACAGTATTTAATTAATTATACAGCTTCTAGTATTTAGATTCTTAAAGCTGGGATCACTGCGGCTTGAGTCTATTAGCTTGTACTCGAGTCACCAAAGGTATTAATTACTGTGTCTACAAGGATTCCCTACTTTTGCACCACACGAAAGTGACAACTCGTATTGTTTGCAAAAGGATACATTTTATTAGGAGCTGATCGTACATGAGCTCCACAAGCGAAATACCACATCGGTATTAAACATCGTAGTATGTTATGAAGATGTAATGAGGAGATGATGTTAATGATACTAACTACTGAAGCTAAACTTAATCCTAACTATTGCTACTGTCCTTAACATCAAAGTATCCACAGCGGATATACAGTCTGTTCCCTACGCCGTCGAGTCTCTGTCTGACCCAAGCTCCCGGTGGCGTGTTCAGCCACGAGCAATTGGTTCTCCGTGCATCCGCTAGTTTGCGTGCTTGGAGTTCCAGCACGCTGGTCACTTGGTTATAGTAACCACTATTACGTGGTTACATCTCGTGAGGCGGGTTTCCCAGTCTCTTGGGTAACCCCAGCTCACGCACACTCATTGCCCTCTTTGTTGACACGAGTGTGTCCCGTTGTAGAACTATTTATAGTGTTTGTGTCTCTTCTGTCTGGTTTCCTATATCGCTATCTTCCTTAGCTCTATTTATAATGTACTGAGCTCTTTAGCTCTTACGTAGATCTTTGACACTCCCTCAATTTATTTTAGTGACTTGGTAGGCGAAGATGTAAGGATCCTTTGAGCGTTCTTTCTAGTGCTCTGTATAAGATGGTCTTCATTTATCTAAGGTTTTTCTTGATACCATCACTCCGTGTTTTACTTGATCCCTCCCATACTCTGTATCAGTTATATTTCTTCAAATTGGCGTTTTGTGGCATATGGTACCAGGGCATTGATGGGACTCTGTACCACACGCAGTTCCAAAACTGCAGTCGTGGCATGAGTGGGTGAGAACACACACATTTATTCCTTTGGGAGTTAGACTGAACGACTGTTAATTGAAAACACACTACCATATGAAACAATATCTTTGAGAACTTAAACATAGAAGCCACAAATAATAATGTTTCAAGATTTAATTTTCATATTTCGTTGCATCTCGTCAGATGCATACTGCAGAGTTACTCGTATATATCATAAGAAGTGAATAAATGAATAAAAGTTTAGCTGAAACAATTAAACACATAATCACAGGTATTGTTGGAAAGTGTAGCTTCTGTTATCAAGCGGTATTTTCAAATTTACGAGAACTATAACACGAACACAGAACAGTATGTACCTGGCAAGATACAGTGAAATATGCCAGGCAATAAATCGTGCAACATATTGTTTGTATTTAAATTCACCAAGGGAATACATTGTGTTGAATATACAAAACATTTCAGTTTGGATTTGGTTGGTTGTTCGGTGTATCCTTTAGAAGACTTGGGTTTAATTTTTAAGTCCTACACATGAACGTTCATGTGGTGTAGACATTTAAAAAGGGCTGCCTTCATCTGAATGAGGCTAGTCTAGAGTTCCAACTCCACGTCCCATCCGAATGAGGCTAGTCCAGAGTTCCAACTCCACGTCCCATCCGAATGAGGCTAGTCCAGAGTTCCAACTCCACGTCCCATCCGAATGAGGCTAGTCCAGAGTTCCAACTCCACGTCCCATCCGAATGAGGCTAGTCCAGAGTTCCAACTCCACGTCCCATCCGAATGAGGCTAGTCCAGAGTTCCAACTCCACGTCCCACCCGAATGAGGCTAGTCTAGAGTTCCAACTCCACGTCCCATCCGAATGAGGCTAGTCCAGAGTTCCAACTCCACATCCCATCCGAATGAGGCTAGTCCAGAGTTCCAACTCCACGTCCCATCCGAATGAGGCTAGTCCAGAGTTCCAACTCCACGTCCCATTAGAATGAGGCTAGTCTAGAGTTCCAACTCCATATCCCATCTGAATGAGGCTAGTCCAGAGTTCCAACTCCACGTCCCATCCGAATGAGGCTAGTCTAGAGTTCCAACTCCATATCCCATCTGAATGAGGCTAGTCCAGAGTTCCAACTCCACGTCCCATCCGAATGAGGCTAGTCTAGAGTTCCAACTCCACGTCATATCCGAATGAGGCTAGTCTAGAGTTCCAACTCCATATCCCATCCGAATGAGGCTAGTCCAGAAATCCAACTTCACGTCCCATCCGAATGAGACTAGTCCAGAGTTCCAACTCCACGTCCCATCTGCGCAGAGGCCACTCTGGGATATAACCAGGTCAAGATTCATAACAGTAGAAGAGGTCAGCTTGGCCGAATAGATAAAATCACTCGCTATTAAACTCCCTGATGTAGCGGGTTCAACACCAAATTTTGAATGGTGTCTAGTTTCAACTTTCGCTTGTTATTCCCTCGTAGTCAGGGTAAATATGTATCGCCAGCCATTGGTTTTTAAAAAAACAAAACAATAACACACTGTAAAATGAGTAATCTATTGGTCTGGCTCTTCGTTTTTATTTTATTTTCAACGCCTCACTTTAGCTGAGGCCGACTCTAGGCCATTCCCGCACACTGTCTAATACAGTGGTTCTCAACCGGTGCCGAATTCCCCCAAGGGGGAATTTTGGGGTTTCCAGGGGGGGGGGGGGGGGGGGATGAACATTATTTCAAGATCGCGTTAATACAAGAACTGATTACTTGATCTTGTTTTTCCCTTTATACTTTACTGTTCTGTACGTCTCACCCTTCTAAAATTCATTTTATAAAGTAAG
Source organism: Cepaea hortensis (assembly GCA_963921405.1). Taxonomy (NCBI): domain Eukaryota; kingdom Metazoa; phylum Mollusca; class Gastropoda; order Stylommatophora; family Helicidae; genus Cepaea; species Cepaea hortensis. Next base: position 159,861,689 of record OY992877.1, on the reverse strand, counting down.
TAGACCCACAAATCACGTTTTACGTGGACTTCTAGACTTGTTTTATATGTGCTTCCATTATTACGTATACTGTGTAGGGGCGGGAGGGGGGAATTTTTAGGTAGGAAATACGAAAGGGGGGAATTACGTTCTGAAAATATGGTGAAGGGGTGCACTGGCCAAATTTTTAGGTAGGAAATATGAAAAGGGAGGAATGATGTTCTGAAAATATGGTGAAGGGTGGCACGGGCCAAAAAAGGTTGAAAACCACTGGTCTAATACATTACAACTTTTAAAGAAATCTATACTGGAGGGTAAGGTTGAAAGCAAGCGAAAAAGAGGTAGATAACGATATATGTGTGAAGATAATATCCAAAGAACGACGAACAGCAGTCAGACAGAATGTACAACCAAGGCAGCAGAAAGACAGTATTGGAGATCCATTGCAGCCAGTCTTCATTGTGGAGACGGCTCCTGATTGCTTGAAAGTAGCTAGATTGGTCGGTCAGTGTTAGTGTGTTAATGTGCATCAATAAGAAATGTAGAACAATTGGATACTTCTGAGGAAATCAAAGAAACACAGAAAATGGAACCATGCGTTTTGATTAGCACTCAGAGGTCGCGCTTGGAAAACGCTGTTAAACACACTTGACTCAAGTCCGCTAACTGCAAGCATTGAAATCGCCTTGTTTTATCCGGAAGTTGTAGATAAGGAAACACGCCCTACACAATCATCATCATGTGCCATATCGATATGTGTGAAAGGTCATTGTCATCTGACACTATCTTCAGTCTCGGCTCAGGATTGCGTTCTTGTCCTCATTGTGCCATGTGGTCAAGCTATCAAGGTCATATGTTTGTCTTCTCCTTGCTGTTTTCCCATCACGTTTGCCTGTTGTTCCTATGATTTCAATTGCATTTCTTCTCTCGTTCATCATACAACACAATATATTGCGTTTTGGGCAAGTTGATGAAAATTATCATTTGTTTAAATTTTAATTCTTCACAGATACGCAAAAACAAAAAACAAACAACAATGATGAGTCCGTTATATTACTTGATAACGATGATTACAATCACGTTTATGGTAAGGAATAATTCATCTTATCTCATCTCATCATGTTCCTCTTGTACCTTGCGGTGTCGAGGTGAAGTATAAACAGCAGGAGAGTGCCCGCTTATGGGCTTCATCTATCGATATTCCCATGGACTCTGTTATTCCCTGCGTCCTTCGTTTACATGGTCGGCCTCTTCCTCTGCTTCCCTCTGGTCTGTATATCATTTCTTGTTGTGGTATACTGTTAGTTGGTAACCTACTTGCATGGCCAAACCATTTGACTTGCTGCCTTCTAATAAAATCTAGTGCAGCTATAACCCCCACTTTAGTCCTGATCTCTTCATTTCTGATCTTATCTCTTCTTGATACATTGAGTATTCTTCTTAGTTTTTCTACGAGCAGTATGAAGATCCCCCGCCGGCTTGCTAGGCCAGTCGCAGGTTTAGGACATTTGGAATAATTGAAACCATTAAATGTTTGCAATTACGCAAATTGATGAACTGTTATCTTCGGTTAGCAACTGTCATACCTGGCTTCGAAATATGATCTACAGTAAGAAAAACTGAAACAATAGGTTATGAACAATTATTAGAAGTAATTATTGTGTATAACTAACAATTGTTTGTTTATCATAGATTAATGAATTAAATATTACTTAACATAAGATGTAAATCTTTTCTCTTGAACTCCACAATGCAAATAACTGAAGAGAAAAAGACACGGAGAAGAAAATCAGTGACAGATGAGAAAATAGCAATGCATGGTAAGTTCCAATGAGTTATATTCGGAAGATGAATACAAAGAAGAATGATGATGATGAGGAGGAGAAGATGGAGTAGGAGGAGGAGGGGAGGAGAAGGAGGAGGAAAAGTACGAGGAGCAGCAGCATATCACAATGAGAAAGAAGAAAAGAAAAGAAGAAGAAGGAGGAAAAAATATCAGCAGTAGCCATCGACGCAACCGAGGCAGAATAGTAATTATAAGCAAAATGAGTGAACGAACAAACAAACTTTATTTTCAAAGGGTTAGGAATTAGGCGCGCAGACCCGACTAACATTCTGCCCTTATATCACTGATGGACATAGAAGAGGACACAAAGTGAAGAAAATAGTAAGTGAATTTGTGCAGAAGCCATTACCTCTGCTGCAAGTAAAAGGGTAATGACCTTTTTCAGGCCTCGGGGCTATTGGATATATGGTGATCAGGTTATATTTCTATAGACAACAGTACACTCGATGGGTGATATAGTCAATATTGAGCCGGTCTTCTTTACTACACAGAACCTTTCTTCATACTCATCTTAGGCTGAGTCCACTTGAAGCCAGGGTCAATTTTACAATTTAAAAAAAAGAATACATGTCTCCATGGGGACTCGAATAAATACTGAAGCACATTAAAAACACACTCCTGTTGTATATTCTGATGCCGAGAAGCTGAAAAAAGTGTGGGAATGGATTTTTCCCGTGTCTGTCAAGAGTAAGAGAGCGAATGGCTGCTGGAATGGAAAGTGCATGATTCAACAAACGGGTTTGTGTACAGACAATATGAACACAATGCAACACGATTTCCAACAGTTGTAACCCTGAAATTGTGTACACGTTGTGGCAGTATACACGGTATAAAAATGCCTCTGAAACAAAACACCCAGTAAATGCGCTTGAAATGCCACTATCTTAAAACGACCGCCAACAAGCCATTGGTATGTTGGAGACCGGAATTAGCTCTTTGGCCATACTACCCCGGCGCAAGATCGTCATACTGTGCTGAGTCACACAAGGAATCGTTTTCTCCCGGCAAGTCAAACAGCAACAGAAATAGTGGGTAGACGTGGGCAAGTCTCTCGAATGACAGTCAATACGACGACTCAGAGATACAGGCTTTACTGCAAGACGTCCTTATCCTGGACCAAACTTGACTCACGGACATCATCGGCAGCACCTGCAATGGGCAAAGCAACATATCAGATGGACTAGACTGCAGTGGAATGCTGTCCTATTCACAGGCGAGAACAGATTCAACCTATCTTTTGCTGATGGATGTATGCGGATTTGGCAACGGTGTGGAGAACGCTTTGTAAATCGCTGTGTTCCTCAGAACAACCGATTTGGAGGTGGCAGTATTCTCATTTGGAGCGGATTCAGTTTTCACCATCGCTCGCCTCTTTACGTCTTCCGTAAAAATGTTAATGTTGTGACATATCGAGATGAAGTTCTTGATGCATTAATTGCTCCTGCTTCACAAATGATCCAGATGTGCAGCTTCTCTAGCAGGATAACACACGTGCACACACTGCATGCATTACGCAGCAATATCTACAGAAACAGAACATTGTGGCGATTGATTGGCCTGCCCTATCACCAGACATGTCCCCTATAGACCATCCTTGGGACGAGCTTGGACGTAGAGTCTACAGGCAAGGTTCTGCAGCTAATCTGCAACAGCTCATAGCTGCTCTTACACGTAAATGGGGCTTGATTCCCCAGAATTTCCTTCAGAGACGTGCGCGTTCCACGCGGAGCGCTGCCAAGCTTGTTTGCAAGCACACGGTGTACTTATCAGATACTGAGGATAGTGTGAATGAATTTTTTCATTGGTTGCATTTTTGCTCTTCTACCTCGCCTGCACAGAATGCAGTGAATTTCATAAAAGCAAATGTACAAATTAATGATCAGCATT